>CM062285.1:3784861-4159861 GCA_031216635.1 Dissostichus eleginoides
TCAGGTCGGGAGATTAGACTGTGAAGTTCCGATGCTCTCTCTACCCTCCCTCCCTCCCTCCCTCCACGTCTCCTGCACAGCGGTGCGGACAGTCATCGGCAGTCCCTTCAGACAGACAGGTAGCAGCACCTCCCACTTTACTGTCCCTTCATACAGACAGGTAGCAGCACCTCCCACTTCACAGTCCCTTCAGACAGACAGGTAGCACCTCCCACTTTACTGTCCCATGTTATGCCGGCTTTTCTTGGCTTGTTTGAAGGTGAGTGGTGATGAACAAATTATTACTAAACTGCCAGTGCCTCGAGTTTACAGCTAATCAGCTAAAAGACAATAACAAATATAGTTAACTAAGGTAGGCAACTAGCTAATGGATAAGTTAGCTCAAGGTTTAGCTACGGCAATTTACCATGGGCATACAGGCTAATGTAGGCTACTGTACTTAAGGGGAGACACTTAAAGTGAATACAGTAAAATGTGTATATAATAACGTCATCACAATCGCCATATTGATATGCAAATTAGGCGTTAACTAGGCCTAATTAAAATGCGCTAATTTGCATGCAGTTACCAAGGCATTGCAGGTGAAAAGGATAAAACTAAAAAACACATCACCTCACAACTTCCCCAGATAGTTACTTACGTCAAGTCAGTAGTTTCCCCTGAAATGTTATGTTTAAATGCAGATTAGCTTTAAATCTATAGATGAATTCAGACATGGTAAAACGAACACCATTTATATGTGTTTCTTGGAAGTTTTATTTCCATTAGAGTGAAAGAAAACATGGAAGCAAAATAGACCAAAATAACAAGTACATGAAAAAACGATCTTTTAGCCTGTAATGTCCTTAAACAGTAACTTCATAATTGTGATTGTTGGCTGCTCATTTAATAACTATTAATTGTACTAGTTTGTTGTCTGCTCTTGTGCGTAGTGAATACTAAAGAAGACCATTGTCTTTGTGTTAGCTGATTATTTTGTAGAATTCTGTTGAGTATTAAACAATTGCGTGAGTGTGAGGGTATTAAAATAAATTGGTCAGTAAGTCAGAGATGTGTAACTATATTTAACTTTTTGTTTTAAAACATTTTTTTATGAATGATTATGGGAAGTGCCCTTTTTCTCACTTGAGCACCCGCCCCCCTAAATGTCTGTGCACGTCCCTGGTCATGAAGGATGGGTCATGACCGAAAGAACGAGATCGCGGATACAAGCGGCCGAGATGGGTTTTCTCCGCAGGGTGGCTGGCGTCTCTCTTAGGGATAAGGTGAGAAGTTCAGTCATCCAGGAGGGACTCGGAGTTGAACCGCTGCTCCTTCGCGTCGAAAGGAGCCAGTTGAGGTGGTTCGGGCACCTAGTAAGGATACCACCTGGGCGCCTCCCTAGGGAGGTGTTCCAGGCACGTCCAGCTGGGAGAGACCGAGGGGTAGACCTAGGACCAGGTGGAGGGATTATATCTCTTCGCTGGCCTGGGAGCGCCTTGGGATCCCCCAGTCAGAGCTGGTTGATGTGGCCAGGGAAAGGACGTTTGGGGCTCTTGCTGGAACTGCTACCTCCGCGACCCGACCACGGATAAGCGGGAGAAGATGGATGGATGGATGGACACCCTACAATAGATATTTGCAATCTCCCTTCATCCATTTAATGACTGCTTTGAGGGCCAATTATGTCTCACTGAAAAACAAAGATAAAAGAAAACTTCTAAACAATTTATGCAAATGTTTGTGGATGGATTTCTTTTATTTCTTAACCCATGACTCATCTCACAAACCCGTAGATTTTTCTAGAAGGGCCTGACCCCTCGGTGGGAACAAAGTGAAGAGAATATCAATACTACTTTCTTCAACTTATACAATGAGCATTGACAAAAGTCCTGGAATATAACTCAAATACACAAATGCAACATATAGCAGCATACATATTTTGTATCCAACAACATCATACATTATATTAAAGTATATGTATCACTGACGCCTTTACCTGTAGGACTTTTACTTATTATAGAGGATTTTCACAGTGTTATATTGTATATTATAAATACTTTGGTACAAGTAATTAATCTAAATACTTCTTTCCACCAATGATAAACAATCTAATAATGTAATCATTAAAAATATGTCAGTAACAAAAAGCATTGCCCTGCAGGATGAGTACTTTTGGAAGTATTTTATGGACATTTTGTATATAATACTTTGCACTTTTTTACACCGTTGTTTTGTTACAGGTATAAACAATCAGAATACTTTGTTCACCAGTGATTAGAAATCTAATAACGTCATTAATAATATATGTTTCATTCAAACAATGTTCTGCAGAATGAATACCTTCTCTGTTGGTACTTCAGGGACATTTTACCGTTTTCAATGTTTACTTGACTGCAGAACTAGTCAAACATGTTTCACTGTTGTCTCTTACCTTAAGAGTTGGAGTGCTTAGTCGAGGTGCAATGGTCTTTTTAAACGAGCGACAGTGTGTGAGCCACTGCTCTGAGAAACTGCAACAGAAGTCGATAAGTAGGCCACATTAAAAGTAAAAACAAAGGCAGTTAGAGACAAAGGAGGTTTGTGTGAACAGAGTGTGTCTGCAGCCAGATCTGTGAAGAAAGGGCAGAGCTGCAGGAGGCTTTATCTGAGACTTATTGTCAATGTTAACATGCCAGGTGTCAATGGTGTCACAGATTGCCATCCCAGTGTTCTCAGCAAGGCTTCGGCAGAGTAAACACACTTCAAAGGAGACGCTCTGAGCGGAAACAGGGACAGGGACAGGTACACACACATACATACACACACACACACACACACACACGTAGGCATGTAAGCAACGCACGTACAATACACACATGTTGTATCGCTCTGGGCCGGAATAAGTCTTTGATTTGAAAGACACAAGACAAGCAGAGTCCCAGATCCTAAACTAAATAATAATAATACATGACTCTTATATAGCCCTTTTCTAAAAACTCAAAGAGACAGAGAATAAAACAAAAAACGAAGAAACATTTGCTTTCCCACTAATTTAGAATAAAAATCAAAGACAAGATCAAATATTGAAAAACTAAAGAGTCTTTTTGTTTGTTTTTGGAATATTAATGGTTACATTCTTTAAAATAAATGAGATATTAGTTGTTGGTAAGTAGTGAACATAATTAGTCTAAAACTATTTGTCAGGTGCTGTCATGATGTCATGGTGTTTGTAATTTCAGTTCACGCTCCCTGTGCCATGTCTGTCTTCGTGATTTATTTTCCTTGATTGTTTGCCCCGCCCTGTTTTTATCCACCTGTCTGTCATCACTTCTCCAGCTGCGTCTGATTAGCTCAGCTTGTATTTAAGTCCTGGTTTTTATTGTTCTGTCTTTGTCTTGTGTTGGAAGGTCCAGTCTGTTTCGCCTCGCCCATGGATTAAACTTAAACATAAAGGTATTTTCTGTAAAGTGCTTTTGTGTCTTGCATTCGTGTCCACCCTGCTCCACTTTCAACAACCGAAGCACCTATTAAATAACATAGTGTCTATTCTTTTGGGAAAACTAGTCAAGAGGCTTCAAAATGTGTGTGAGTCATTAGTGTTCAAATCTAAGGGAAGTCACAAATGTGTTTTTGCTTCAAGTCGAGTTTAAGTCCTTTTTTGAATAGTTAAAAAGCAATTTAGTGACTCAAGTTATTTGGTGAGCATTGTGTCCAACAACAAGCCCCTTGTTAGCATGTTAGTTAGCATGTTGGTTAGCATGTTAGTTAGCATGAATCCAGTGTAGAAGCTGCTCAAACCTGAGTAAAAAGCCCCTGTAAATGTCACGCTGGGCTGCAGTACAGTACAAACATGTCAGGGTGGATTTGTGTGTGCTCCCCTCTGGCTGTTTGTGAACCCTGATGTTCAAGTGAGAAAGGCAGAGACTGTGCAGTTTACATTAATTGTTTCTCAGGTTTACCCAAATGGATTGTAGCGGCTGCATATTGTGCCGCATGCACTATTTAATTAGGATGAACTTTTCAAATAAGCCATTATTAGCAGGAGAGGATCATAAAGGGAAAACAAAGACATGATCAAGTTTTATTACTTTTCCTGCTGCCTCACAATAACTCAGAGTGCTCAGATTCTTTTATTAGTGTTGACACTCTGAAGCGCCCTTTCTAAGTAGGTAAAAGAGCAAATAAGACAATATTACATGGCATTGCAACAGTGGTTAAATTATTAATCAAATTTTAATTCTGTGTTGTCTCCATATGCTATGGGCCAATTGGTATTCCAATTGTATGCAGTGTGTTATGAATTATGAAGCCGATAGCTGCTGGTGAAATATTGTCCACATCATAAAGAATCTGCTCATATATGCACAGCCGTCGTGAGGACAAAGCAGAGGAATTTGGTGGAGGCTTGATGTTTAAGGGGGTTTGAAGCTTTGCAAATCTGAAAAAAAGCTCATTTCATATGCATGCAGCGGATGCCTTGAGACACGCGTTTTGCTGAGCCACGGTGGAGTGTTTGATTTCGAAACCAATTTTTAGCTGATAATTATTTTTTATTAAAAGCATCTCCGTTCATTATGTAAAAAGCCCGCTGCGACGTTGGAGGAGAAGAAAGCGTCGTATCAAAAGCCTCACTGAGGGAGCCTCTAATAGGTTTACACATTTACGAACCAAACATATAAACGCTACGTCACGAGCTGCTGTCGCTGTCAGACTAAATGTATTAATGTGGTGGTATTACCGTCAGTTTGCTCGTTCTCTCTGGATAGTACACTCTGTATTCAGCTGCAGGCGTCCTTTCAGCGGCAGATTAAACGGCTAAAGATGGGACACTGAGTTTATCCATTTTGAACGACACCGAGGCCTTTATTTCGAACACCATGCATGCACTTTATTTGAATCCTGTTACAAGACACATGCTGGGCTTTAGTGACGCAACACACCACAGACACAACAGAGTTAACTACACAGTGTTAGAGTGTATTAACTAACATATTTAGTAAATATACAGATGTAAAAAATACAGAATGATTATCCTCAGAGATGTAGCTCTGAGTTTCTACCCAATTTAAGATATTCTGAAAACCCACCTCTTCTCCTTAGCGTATTGACATCTTTGAGATTGTTGCTTTTAAATTGTCTTTTGTTTTTACTTGACTTGTACTGTGCAGCACTTTGGTCTGGACTTTTTAAAGTGCTTTATAAGTAAAGCTGTATTGTAAGATATCATATTCCCATCTGTCTGACTTTCTGTAGAAAAGTTGTTATTTAAATTGAGTGATCAACAAATACAAAAACCTTTATTCTACTTTTCAGTTCAAAGACACCAGGTGAGAAAGAGTTATGTTTGCTGTCGAGCCAATCAGAATTCAGCCCTAATATTGTCCTATGAGGCCTCATGCCAAGGGGCCCACTGACGCCCACACGTGTTTAATATTTAATCACAATAATACAGCAGCAAATCACATCAGAGGCGATGCATGCTGGATCATATTGTCTGATCCAATAGCATGCTCGTGGCTTGCTATCAATTACAACTTTGGCACCCGACTAATTTGTTGGAGGGCCGGATTGGTAATTTGATTTCGGGCTCACTCACTTGATTTCCCTTACCCATTAATTGCATTTGCACATGTTGAGTCAGCCGCGTCCCACAGCTCATCTTAGCCCCGTGTTATTAATACCCCCCGCTGTGACGCCCCTTCAGCGGAGTGAAACCTCTTCACCTGTCCACTCCTCACCCCCCCGGGCCTCTGCTTAAAATGAATCAACAGCATTTACTCTCCAACAGCGCCTGCCAAACAAATCCACTTTCACTCTGCGGAGATTTCTGATTAATAAAATGCACGACTTTAGGAGTAAACAGTGGTGGAAGAAGTGTTTAAATGCTTTACTTGAGTCAAAGTACCAATAGATTATTGTCAAAATACTTCATTACAAGTAAAAGTCCTGCATTCAGAATCTTACTTCAGTAAAAAAGTATTACCAGCTAATGTATGAAAAGTAAAAGTACTCATTGTGCAGGAAAATGGCCTTAAAGTGTGTATATAATATGTATATGTGAGACTTTACTTGAGTAAAACTACCAATACATTATTGTCCAAATACTTAATTTACAAGTAAAAGTCCTGCATACTTAAAGGTCACCTATCATGCTATTTTTAGGCAATAGCATAGGTCTCAGATATATAAAATATATAAAAAACATGTCTATGAAGTGTTTTGCTCAAAATACCAAACAGATCACCCATTCTAGCCATGCCTCATATCCCTCTATTCCACTTCCTGTTTCAAAAGTGCTGATTTGGGGTATAAATAAAAAAGGAGGGGGCTGAGCTCATGCGGGACCCGGCAGCTACTGTCTAAACTAAATACTGCCGTGATGAAACGCCATATCATGGATTATCAAAGATTATCTCTGAAACAGTATGGAGCTCAAAGGCTTTCTCTCTTGCCGGTTATACCACAAGGTGAGTTCCTTTTTATTTCCTGCTTCTTCACACACATGCTCTCCAGTACAGGTTAGCTCTGAGTGTTAGCGATGCTAATGTAAATCATATTACGTCCAAAACAGTCAGGCATTGTTTCTGATAGCAACGTTTCTGATAGGGCCGTGGGTCCACATTTCAGATATTACGTCATATCGGACGCAAATCTGGATCAGCTCCGTTGTTCCCCCGTTTTTAGAGATTTGGGTACGGAGGAAAAGAGAGAGGGTTTTATTTTCTGACGATGCGTGAGTTCCCCGACACACCGGGGACACATGTTTATGTATACAAGACATCAAAAAGTGCATTTTGCATGATAGGTCCCCTTAAGTATTATCAGTAAAAAAAAAAATGTACTTAATATGTGTATAAATGATATTTATATATGTGACATTTCTAGATAATATTGTTGCACAAAATAGCAATTTATTGTTGGAAACATACAAAGTTTTGACGGACTTTTTGTCAAATATTTAAATAGTTTGACTCGTTTGTGATTTAAAGAGTTTAACTTTTAGAGATGCATTTTGTTAAAAGTAGCTAAAGCTGTTTAATAAATGTAGTGGAGTAAAATTGCATTATTTAATACTCAAGTACAGTACACAAGTACCTCAACATGTTACTTAAGTACGAGTAAATGTACTGAGTTACTTCCCACCTCTGGAAGTAAACTCATTATTGTGGTTATTTTCAGAATGATAAGCAATAATGTAAAGATGTATTAATTGTTTTATAAGAACAAAATAATGAAAGAGATGACGAGGAGATAGTGTCATCTCTGTAATGAGTCTATACAGATAAAACATTGGTAAAAAAACACATTTGTATTGTGATTCTGAGAATACAATGTACTCAATTAACCTTTTATGTCACAGCAAAGCGGAAAATAAATTATTTAGAGACACTAAACGAACAGAAACTTCTTAAGGAATGAACAATTATAAGATGTAGTGATAATCCCCTGATGGAAAAATCATCTTAAAATCAAAGTTCATCCCATTTGTGATGATGAGCGTATTGAAAAGTGTCATGAGCGAGAGCCTTATTGAAATGTTAACGAGGATAAATGGCAGCGACACTACGAGGATGTCTTCTGTCGCGATGCTGGGCTGTAATTCTCTATCTTTCATATTTCATAACATGTCTGAGTGAGTGTAAGTGTTTTCCATATGAGCCGCTCAGAGTGAATAATAAAGGAAACCCAAACAATTATGAGGCTTTAGTTTCGCTTGGCTGGCCGCGGTAATGTCACTCGTCTGTGAGAGGAAGTGTTCTGTCTTAGTTAGTGCCGTCACCTCGGGTCTTTGCATTTCACCATATGACCCTGGAGGTTTTCTACGTCTTATGTCCTGCAGATGCTGTCACTTGAACATGTGTGTGTGTGTGTGCGTGCGTGCGTGCGTGCGTGACTGCATTTCCCAGGAGGAAACATGGTCTCTGGTGAGCACATCTGTCAAGAAACCCTCACTGAGAACCACCTGAAGACTCTTCTCCACGCTATAAACTGATAAACATGGATAATGACAAAGCAGTATTTCACACACTTAAGTATGGCTGTCGTTGTCCTTTGTATGGAAGCCCTGAAGTCCATGATTCACCTTTTTTACCCCTCTTTTCCCATGAAAACAAGTACATTTCATCGTTTTTTGGAGACTTTTCCATTGGGATACTGTATAATCCTATGCTTATTAGGTTGAATTTATGACATAGTGTTTACTTTTGATGTTGAATTGTCCTGATTATTTCACAAATGTAAGTATGGCTGTTATTTCCCTTTGTATGGAAGCTCTAAAAGTCAATGATTCAAACCTTTTTTACCCGTTTTCCCATGAAAAAAAGTACATTTTATTCGTTTTTTTCATATTCTTCCACTGAGATATCGAGATACTGTATAATCCTATCCTTATAAGGTTGAATTTATGACATAGTGTTTCCTTGTGATGTTGAATTATCCTCATTATTTCCCATTTGAAGTATGGCTGTCGTTCCCCTTAGTATTGAAGCCCTAAAAGTCAATGATTCAAACCTTTTTTTACCCGTTTTCCCATGAAAACAAGTTCATTTTATTCATTATTTTCAGATCTTTTTCCCCCAGACGAACAAGGTAAAGTACCACATTTACAACACTGAATGTATGATGAATGGTTCTCTTCAATTCATCATGTCATTACTGCAAGTATTTCACACATTGTAGAGTTGATTCCTCGTGTACAGAAGCCCTATTGGCTACGGTTCCTACATTAATCACCTCTGTCTTCCAAAAATGTCCAAGGTGGGATCTTGAACGTATTATTTCATTATCGCAAGTATTTCACAAGTTTGAGTATTGCTACTGTACAGAACACTTTAAAACCCCCTTTTCCTTTGAAAACAAGTCTTTTTTTTTTCTAAGATCACCCGTTATTTACGTCAAAAACAAAGATTTTCTTTACGATAAAGTCCAAGGCTTATTACGTTGAAATTGATGTCACATTGTTTTCTTGTGATCTTGAATTTATAATATGACTATCTTGAGAAATGTTCTTTATCTCGCCATCTCGAGCTAATTATCTCGAAGAGGCAACATTTGTTATTTTGGAGACAAGGCCATGAATATATTGATCCCAAAAAAAATGATATTGAATTGTTATCACACACAAACAGAGGAACTAAAACATTCGAAGCATGGCCGTTCAGGGCTTCCGTACCTCTGTTTCATTTTGCATACCGAGTAGGGGGCTTTTTTTTTGGATATGACTTTCATCCTGATCATTCAAACCACGCCACCAATTCCCCAAATCCCCGACACCCCCATGGTGACTTATCAGACCCTCTTTCATAAATAAGAATGAACAAAAACACATTTGTGGTGTATAATAAGATGCAGTAATTAATGTCATGGATTCACATCTGTACGGCTGCTGACTGGGAGAAATGGGATTACTTTTATCACATTTCAAAACTTGGAGTTAGTTTGTGGCGCTGTAACTCGGTTAGCGTGAGAGTGGAGCGAGCGAGGGCTGCTCCTGCTCCGTGATTGATGAGCAAACACCGGGCAGGCTATTAAAAAAAGCTGCAGCGTATTCCACAGACAATGGCAATAAACATATTCAGGGTGCTGAATTCAAAATGACTTATTTAGGGAAAGAAAATGCTTTTTTTTTGCACCAACCAGAACCATAAACCTTTGATTAATGGGGGATACTGTGTGCATATTTAAAACCCTCACTACACAAACACACTGAGCCTTTGCATCCTTCTATGAAGAGGTTACACATCTAATATTTTACAACCAGCAAGACCATAATGTGATAATTATGCAGCGGTGGAAGTACCAAAGTATGTGCTCAAGTAATGTTCTGAAGTTTATTCATGGGTACTTTCCTTGAGTATTTCCACTTTTTCCAAACCACATGACGTTATCAATCCAAAATATAAACAACAAATACACTAATGCATCAGTATGTAAAGTAATTCTCTAACGAGCCAATCAGAGCAGACTATTTCTCTTAAAGAGACAGGCCCTTCTTGTTTCAGACAGTATGAGAAAAAGAATGTGTTTTTTTAACATTAAAGCACGTAAACATGTTGTTGTAGAAACTTAAAATACAAGTATGGACCTAAAAGGAGAATTAGATGCTACAGTAGGTGGTGGAAAACATGTCAATAACTGTGTGCTGCTTGCAAATGCATCACCATTCGGTTACAATATTTGGCGATGGATACAGGACATTTATGAGATTATTGTATTAAAACAAATAGTAAAAGCACTAAAATCCTGTAAAAAAGAAGTGTCTCCTACTTGTCCAGTGTAGTATTAAGGTCATAAGTTCATAGGATATGAGAGCTTTAAAATCCAAGAGTTTTCAATTAGTTAACATGTTATTAATCTATTTAAATATAAAAGAAAAAGCCCAAAAATCCTAAAAAACATTTCCTTTGAAGCATTAAGCATTTACAATAAAATGGGGGCTAAAATTAAATAAGTATTAGTGAGTGTTTCTTTTTAGACAGAGCTTATCTTTTTACCACACTTAAATGTTGACTGTCTTCATATCCAACTCGCACAGGAGGCTGTGGCTCAGTGGATAGTGATGGACTTCGAATCAGGGGATAGCAAGTTTGAGTCCCACTGCAGTCAGCATGTCGTTGTGTCCCTGAGACACTTCACCCAAATGGCTCCTGTGGGGATTGTCCAAAGTACTGAATGTATGTTAGTCGCTTTGGATAAAAGCATCTAACAAATGACATGTAATGTAAACTTGAGTATTTCCCTTGAAATTCAATTTGCAAGACTTTGAAAGAATACTTGCTGCAGAGATACGGAGCTATCAGTCTGAGAACGTCATGTTGAAACCAGTTCAACAAAGACAGATGAATAATAGCCTCCTTTATCAAATATATATATATATATATCTTAGGAGATAAAGCAGGTAATTAGTAACTATTTTGCAAAATGCAGGAGCTGCTGCGTGGAAAGAGAAATCCACATTGTTACGGATGGATAATTCATAAATGTGTGACATCTCCAGAGATTGCAGAGTGCATACATCTGCAAACTGTGCTAGATGAGAGTTTAATAGCAAAGTAATGAGTGTTTTTGGTCCCACAATATAATATGCATTTCAAACACAGTGATTCGATAAACATCTTATTTTACACAGCGTTTATTGAGCTGGCATTGTTATTTGATAAAGTTCTTTGTTACGTTGCTTTACAGAACACACTAACAGAGCACAGGCACATACATGAATGCATGGTGTGTGTGCTGACAGTCGGTACAGGTGCTCCATTATTTAAAGTATCTCCTAGGGCTTTAAAGCTCTGACAGAGAACGAGGTTTCTCTCCCCCTCCTCCCGCCCGAAAAAATATTACCAGCTTCTCCCCGGGGAGCAGCAGAGGGGAAACGTGATCTGGAAGACAGGGAAGAATCCACCACAACAACAGATGCCTCCAAATCACAACAACCTGGGGAAGGGTTGTGGGTTATATTTTATGGGTGGAGAGGGACCGCGGATGTTCATTTATTTATCTCCACAGTCAGCATTGAGGTGTGTGTGTGTGTGTGTGTGTGTGTGTGTGTGCCCGTGTGTGTGTTTGTGACAAGATCTGTCATGGCTGCCTTTTTACTTCTACAGGAAAAGGCCTAAGGTCACTGCTCGCTCCGTAGACCTGAAAACGCCAAACCCAGCCATGTGTGCAAATGATGAATATGTAAAAATAATCAATTTCATGCGTCAAAATATTATAATGAATTAACCAAACACGGAGAAAATCTTATTGAGTTGGTGTGATGCCATTTACTTTCCTCTTCACTCGCTTCCATAGACGCCACTTCTCCACGGGTGCAATTATGCTGAGAGCAATTTCATATTTCAAGTATGCAAATATCGATACTGTGTGGCCGCAAACAGGCCATATAGGCTACGGGAAATATGTAATCCTTCTGGAGTGTCGTACCAGCGCATTGTTTCATATCCAATTAGCGCGCTTGTGCATCTGAACACACACGCAGGAGCTAAATTAGCCTAATAGTGCTCAGTGGACCCACATCTGAACACACATGCCTCTGGTGTGGTAAGTGTTGGAACTGAATACAAACACAACTATTAGCAGGTCGATCTATGGCAGAGACCTTGGCTATTACTTCACTACACACCGTTATTAATTTGGTTCTCCTATCTTGCATGCAGAAATAATAACACATCCAATCTAAGTGAGCCATAGTGGGATAAACCTCCAGGGATTGACCAACAATCAGGCTGGAGGAGGTGATGCAACGTTTGGCCTCATGCAGCAATTATATCTAGATAAAGACAAATTGGATTCCAGATGCTCACAAATTCTAGATAACCAAATCTGCATTTGCCCAGGTGTGCTAAATGATTAATCCACACTTAAAAAGTATTGGTAACGCATCCTAAACACTGCATAAGGGCTGCTGTTTTGTTGTGTGCAAATACTGAGAATTAGCCAGATGCCACAAAAAAATGAACACTGCAAGAATAAGAACTTAAACAAAAGTAAGATTGAGATACTGTTCAATACACAAGAACAAAGTAAATGTGATGAGTTATTATTTGCACTACAGGAAATCAAAAAAGCATCTTTAGTTCAGCGGTGCGTAACGTGTGTTGCATGTTCCAGCTGTTCTTCCTACTGCTTTAATCGAGTTTATAACTTCATGTTTTCAGTAGAGTTTTTAAAGATAAACACAATCCCAAATGTATCAAGGGAAATAAATATATGCATAGAAGTTGATGCAGAAAAAACACGCAAATGGTACTGGTGAATCATTTTAAAGATTCCCATCATGTACCACTCAGAAGCCAGGTGTTGACAAGTATTCCCTTTCAAAACATGACTGTTGTTTATTTTTAACATGTTTACCTGCAGCATTGCTAGCATTATAAACATGTTCTGATTCAAATCACGACTGATTCCTTGAGTACAAGCTTTATTAGTTTTTACTCACCATGTTTTCCAGAACGCTGAAAAAGGGGCGTCAACCAAACACTTCCTGGTTTTAAACTCGTCCTGAAGTTAATGGATGACGTCGGAGGCGTGTGGCGCAGTGGGTTGTGCGTTGGTGTTCAGATCAGGTGGTCACAGGTTCAAACCCCACTGCAAGTCAGCATGTCGGTGTGTCCCTGAGACACTTCACCCCAAATTGCTCCTGTGGGGATTGTCCACAGTATTGAGTATGTAAGTCGCTTTGGATAAAAGCGTCTAACAAGTAACATGTAATGTCGCGGATGATACCAAGTGTGAGGGGTGTGTCCCTAGAATTATTATGTTCGTTAGTTGATCTTTGAAAAAGTTGTTTTGTAAGGTTTTTTTTCTAAAATGATGATGATGTTCAATGTTACTTCTAATTTCCCTGTTTTAGGTTTGAGGCATACACCCCTAAGGGAAATATGGTTCAGTCTGGAGTGATTGTGTGCAAATTGGAGGGACTATATAATGAGGAAGTTGTTTTTCACTCACGAGGGCCATGAAGCTGCTCAGCCAAGTAAGCTAGTTTGTTGTTTTTAGTTACAAGTGTACTAAATAATTAACTTTGTAAGTCTGTGAACACAACTTTGAGTCTGCTACCTAAGCCCTCTGGACAGACTTCCTCAAATTCTGCTGAAATACTGGATCTCTGCCCGTCTGCTAAAGATTTCTAGAGACTGATTTCGACTACAAAGTAAGAAATGTTTCGCTGTCTGCTTTTCAAGGACCGAATATAGGCTGTATTTAAGTTGTTGCTGTCACTGTGATTTCACCTGTTGGTTTGTTGTAAGCAGTTTTGAAGCCTTGATTTTGGCTGTCACCATCTTGTTTTTTTGGAAACAGCATTGATATATAAACGTGGTGCAAAGTTTGATTGCTGAATGAATGTTTTTGAGATGAGAGAAAGGTTTGAATTGGTTTCTAAGAACTGAAAGCACACTCGGAAAGAGATAAAGTTGTAAAACAGACACACTGGGGAAGCAACCTGTCAATCAAAAGTCAGTCTCAAACTATAGCAGAGTATGTTGGAGAAGACTTGAAACTAGAGATTGAGACAATAAACTCATTGGATTTTTTTTTACAAAGGTAATAAATCAAGTGAGAAGTACGGTCATTTTCTCATAGACTTCTATATAATCTTTTAGCAATGTTGGGGTATTTCAACAAGACATTTCAACACCGTCAAGGGACTTTAACCTCACTCAGGATGTGATAACGGTTGCAAATGTCCTCAGTAGTGAAAGTCTTCTGAGTTCTTCATTAGAGCCACTTTGTGTTTTCCACATTAATTGATTTCCTAACTCTCACTTTTTAATTGTGAAGCCTCATGCGTCCCCTGTGTTTTCCTCGACATCCTGTTATCATGGATTCTTAAAAATGTGTATCAAGAGGACTATTTTGTCTCTTTCCTGTTGTTGAATCCCAACTTTTTTAACCCCAGTCAGGGTTGTTGACTTTGATTCGCAGCGGCTGCGACAGGATAACTGTTTCCCACGCTCAGAGAGTCGTGTGTTGCTATTCCTGTTGTTTTTGAAGATGTTTCTGGACGAGAGATCTGAGGTGCACAACAACTTTTCACCAGGGGGATTCTCTGCCATTATTTCCCTCTGAAGTGTGCCTCCTTGCTCCCATTACCTTTTTTGTCTTTTTTCTGTTTGCCTACGCCATCTGTCCGTCCTGAGCTTGTTAAATCAGTTCCCCAATTCACCCCTGGCACTTTCCATTCAGTCTGCAAACCCACAGAATGATATGCAAGTTGAGTCAATCCACCCCAACTTCTTCAACAGCGTGATTTGTGCACAGATCTCCACAGTCTATACCTCTTGGCATTGTTAAGGGGGAGCAGCAAAGAAGGGACAGACATGGAGAAAATGTCCTATCAATCTACAGGATATTAGCTGCGAGCCACCGTTCATGCTGCCAATGATGTAACCCTGTGTGCCAGTATGAGCAAGTGCCACGATAAATTACTTCACATCAGCCAATGCTGTTTTATCTGATGATAGCACTTTGTGTGGGCTGTGTGATTTCAAGCTTAAGATTTTGTTGTTGTGGCGCAGCGGTGATTAAGAGTGTGTGAGGGGGAGAGGCAATCTGAAAACAAAACTGTGTACAAGGCTGTAATTGTGCAGGGTTTATGCAAAGGATAATGTTTGAATCTGAAAAACCTTCAGACTGCAGCCAGCACTCCCCCCTCTGCAGTCATTCTTTATTCTACAAATAATGCGCTTATTCTTGGTACACCCTTTTTAAAACCCAATTGGCTGTGTTAAGCCTTTTTACTAGGGGGAGAATGTGTAGTTTATTACCATAGAGAGGCTTTTTCGCCCATTGGAGAATGTCTTTAAAGGACAAGGATGTAAAATAATGGTTATCAAAAGCAAACATGGTTTGTATTGGAGCATTTGCACTTCTATTTAGTTTAACTTGAGTGACAATATCATTCAGATTTGATGTAACGGCTCTTTTGGAAGATTTGCACAGGATTAAGTTAACAGATGTCCTCTGCAATTATTATATATAACTGGATTACCCCAGGTTATACGAGCCCTATGTGAAAAGGGCTTATATTAATCTGATAGTAAAGGTTAAGTAACTATTTATTGAGACTTCTACACAAAACTTTACCGTGCAATTATTTACCGTGACTTCCACTATGAATTCAAGCAGCGTCTATACTTCCCCGGAAAAATGCAACCACCAAATTCTAACCTGAAACTAGAAAGCATATTTTTATGTCTACACCAACACCTCCAGGCTTGCAGAGAAGTATCAGCAGCAGCTACTCTTGGTCCAAGCTGAGTTGGCGCTGGATGAGAGGGATGAGAGGGATGTGTGGGTGGTGCGGCACCTTGGCTCACCTGAGAGACCCCGGGTTGGAAACAGTGGGTCACATTGCCCACTGCAGACATGTTGGCAAAAACACGCTCAGGATTAGCTGAGGGAAGGGGGCAAAGTGGAGGGAGACTCTTGAGCAGTTAGGTAAGAAAAACAACACATAACCTTGTATTTTGTTCACACATGACACTTAGTATGTTACAAAAGGAGTGTAAGGCTTGTATTTTTGGTATTTCAGGAAAAGTGACAAGTAAAAATTACATTTTAAGGCAACCAAACATGTTAGAATTAACTTTATTCAAGGTTACGCTGCAGGGTAAGCTTTGCTCTTAATGAGCCTATCATTTATGCTCTTGTTACATTACATGTTACTTGTTAGACACTTTTATCCAAAGTGACTTGCATACTCAATACTGTGGGCAATCCCCACAGGAGCAATTTGGGGTGAAGTGTCTCAGGGACACAACGACATGCTGACTGCAGTGGGGTTTGAACCTGTGCTCCCCTGATCCGAACACCAACGCACTAAACCACTGCGCCACAGCCTCCCCATGTTGCATTCAAGACTTAAAACTATATATTGAGACCATAGACTTATTAGGAAAATGTTTACTAGGGTTATAAAACCAGGTGAATTTATATTGCATATTTTTATGTGTTTTCATACTATTTGGTTTGATTTTTATAGCATGCTTTTATTTTTGAATTGGGTTGCATAGTGTAATTTTTCACTTGTTAACTTGCATATTGGCCTAATTTTATTTTTAAATATTTCAGTCTTTGTGATTTTAACTTCTTGTGCTAATCAACCTGGAAAACTCCCATAATTACATCGTCATTTTCTCATAGACCTCTATATAATTTGACTTTTTTTGTAACCAGTGGAGTCGCCCCCTGCTGGATGTAAGACAGAATGCATGTTTAAGGCACACTGTAACTGAACAAGTGTCTGTTAAGCAGGGGCGGATCTACCGGGGTGGCATGGGGTGGCAACTGCCACCCTAAAAAATAGCCTTGCCACCCCAGGTGCCAACCCAGTTGGCATCTTTGTTTTGAAAGAAAAATTGGGGCTCATCGGACATTTATGAGAGAAAATCTCTAATGTCTGAGTGCAAGTGAATGCAGCACAAGACGCGAGTCTTGTAACCCCTCCCCCGGCCCTGGCGCGAGCTTGAAAATATGATTGGCGGCGATTTCATTTGAACGGGGGGACGGTGCAAAACGAGAAGCACTCGGACCCAAGTAGAAGGAATGAATGAGGTATTTGCGGTCTACAAAGACAGAGAAGAGACTGTCAGGTTTGGCTGCACTCAGCATTGAATCAAAACGCACTAAAGCTTTAGATCTTAATCAGTTTGTGAGGCGTTTTGCTGAACAACATGGAAATCGCCGCATTCAGCTGTAATAGGCATGCCAACTTGATGCTCTGCTCACGGATGACTCGATGAGCATAAAAAACGGTTAAGATGATGACCTTGTATATGTGTATATATGTTTTTTCTTTGTGGGGGTCTGCCCCCAAAAAACAGTTTTAAGTCCTGAGAAAGTCAAATAAGACGTAAAACTGCACTGCCCAGCCAAACAAAAGTAACCACTTTGATTTAACTAGGCCAGTAGGTAAGGTCTTTCCACTGGATAATAACTGCAGCGATGTATATGTTTGAGCTGAATACACGTTTTTTAACCCTAACTGATGCAGTTAGTCACTTCTTTAATGTTTGTTCTTTCTGATGTAAAGTCAAGGTTGTAACTGTTTGCAGTAAAGTCGTGGGGCGCTGAACTGTTCCTTTGAATCTTTTGAATTTTGATACGTGATAGTAATTACTTGTCTTTCAAATTTGAAGGAAGGTGAGCAAGCATCTTGAGGAACAATCATCATTAACTCCTCCAAAAATATATAGTTTATTTGGTACCCCTGCTGGTCTAAGGGTGAAACAAACTCATTCAGTTATTGTTCAGTTAAAATTCATTAAATGATGTCTGCCACCTTATATATTTATATGTAAGGCTTTACTGTTGTGCCACAATAATGTATCCTGATGTTATTGAGTTAAATTATTAATATTGTGGCTTTCCAAGTTAACATTGATTGATATGACTGTGATTAAATCAGCATATACTTCTGCCAGGGGATGCCACCCCTCAAAATCTCCTGCCACCCTCTTGCCACCCCATGAATATTTGTCTAGATCCGCCCTGCTGTTAAGGCGACCAATTAGTGCATTATTCATTTAAACATAGAAGGATGTTTGGCAATTCTACAAAACAGAGGCTTTTGTGTCGTTATCTGCAGAAGTATTGCTCAGAGTCAGAGGAGTGAGACAGAGTGAGACAGTGTTGGGAGGGTTACAGTATTAATCTGGTGGCTCACTGCCTGCCAACATCCAGAAGCAAGCGTTTGCCAAAGTGACGTGAACACAGACGGTTCATCCATCTCTGTCCCTGCACATAAATCTGCAATGCACAACATTTAACAATAAAACCAACCTCTCCGTTCACTGGCTACTGACGCTCTGCTGCCATGCCTCATTAACCCACATTTATCACTGATCTCACATTACAGGCAGATTAATGTGAGATAAAGCTGCGTTAACAGATGTTACACCAAATAACTTGATCATTTACTAGCAATTACTGATGTGTTTACTTGTAATGTAACTTAAATGAGACGGTGAGGCAGTGATAAGTGGAAGACATGCAGATGTGAATGTTGGAATAATACAAAGTAAATGTTTGGCGTTATTTTATTAAATGACAGGAGTTACTTCCAGGTCAGTAATCATAATTAAATGACAGACAAATTGCAATAAAATGGTGTCTTGTAAAACCTATTGGGGTTGCAACTGTAGAATATATTTAATTTAGTACAATAATCTTTATTAATTCAGCAAAAAAATCATGCTTTTCCAGAGCTTTAAAGTAGGGTAAGCTATTTTTATATGATTTCATAATCCAGGTATTGCTAAAGAAATATGTCTAAGGTGCATATATTGCTTTTTTAAAGGAAAATGTGCTCGCACTTTTAACCCTTGTGTTGTGTTCGAAAGCTGTTACCGTTCATGATGTTCGCGGGTCAATTTTGACCCATGATTTATCTCAGTCCAAAACACACAAAAATGTCTATCATCCAATATTGTTTTAACTACATCATAACTAACTTATATGCATTCATAACCGTACAATCCTGTTGTAATTTAATGTTATGGCCCAAAACACATCACACCACATATTGCACATGTGTGTTCAGGTTCAAGTGTTAGTGTACATATTCTTTGAGAAAGGTGGAGTTCCCATGGGGGAGGGGGGCAGAGGGAGGGGAGACCAGGTGCATGTTGCGAAAAATGATTGTTACAGTGGATGAAGGGGGGGGGGGGAGGGGTGTCTAAAGTCAAAGATGAATCTTGATTGGGCCAAATTTGACCGTGAGTCACCCAAAACAATTCTGCTGGGTCTCCCCAGACCCCAACACCAAATTATACACTTTTTTTTTTAGAGACCTTCAGACTTGGCAAAAATTGTCAAAATCTGTTTTGTAGTGTTTATATATCTGTTGTGGAGGATATCATGAAGCCTTGTTCCGATACAAAACACTAGAGCGTAGTTATTATATCATTTTAACTTGAAACGGGTCCCGGGAGACCCGAACACAACATAAGGGTTAATGCAGGTAATGTTTAACCCACTTCAGGCAGGAATAACGCAATGCACAACTCTATTTTTGCTAAAACAAGAAGCACTCACAATATAATGACAACTGCAATCTAAAAGCATAATTGCAATCAGTCATGTTAAAATATTCCACAAATCTGAAGGGTGTGTTGACATGTCTGGCGTTCTTCCATGGGGTTAAAAACAGATTAACTACTCTGATTTTGTTAATTTGTGAACGGATGCATGAATTATTACATTACATTACATGTTAGACGCTTTTATCCAAAGCGACTTACATACTCAATACTGTGGGCAATCCCCCACAGGAGCAATTTGGGGTGAAGTGTCTCAGGGACACAACGACATGCTGACTGCAGTGGGGTTTGAACCTGTGCTCCCTTGATCCGAACACCAACTCTATCCGCGCCTCCCTCCCCATGAATAAAAAGCTATGAGTAATACATTCAAGCCTTTTCCCAGAGAAACAGAATAATTAAAAAAAGGGAAAATACATGAGTCAGATTTATTACCTTCATTCTTACGTATTGCCCTTCTAACAACAGAAACTACATTATTCAGTTCAATTAGTAATAATAAATGTCCCTCATTATTTACTGCGTCTCAATCACAAACATTGGTCGTACATAATAGATGAAAGGAAATCAAAGCGTACTATGACTCTGTTTTCTGCTCGCTGCTGTTTCATCCCTCCATGTTTACTGACCTGGCAACATGTCATGTTGTGTCAAGTCCTCAGTCTTAAGAAGACTCGCTGAACAGAAAGGTCAGAAAAGCATGCTCATAAAGGGATGTGGACAGCTTTTAGCCCGTGGCTTTGCTTTAATCAAAGCCAAACGCAGTTGCAGTCAGAAAACACTTCTGATTAACTCAAGCAACAGTGAACAGCTCTGAGTAAGACCTGTAGGATTTGTGGCGTTAAGGGCATTGACTAAGAAATCCCAGCATTTCCTCCAGAGGTATGAGGTGTGCATACATATATATATATTTGTGTCCTTGTGGCGAGTCCGTGCCCAGGGCTGTTTTTTCCCGACTTTGTCAGAAACATGTGGCGTGAAAGCAATCCACCTGCAAGTCATGTTGTTAAGCCATTGCTGCTGCGCACTTCACAGTCCTCGGGTCAGTCCGTGGTTAACCAGATTTATTCCTTATCTTGCAGAGAACAGCTTCACAACACAAAATAACCTCCAATCATTTCCTAGATACATTTCCAAACCTCTCATTCAAAATGACTGCTCTAACAACCAAACGAGACTTGTGTGTGCAGATATTATTACCAATTTTTGCGTAATTATGCATTTTTTTCTGACTCTGAACACACTGCTTCTATGGCAACAAATACATGTAGTGAGACTGCAGGGGAGCATTGTGGTGTTTGAGCAGCGATTTGATGAAAGCTCTTCCATCATGATGAGACAGCCCACACAGCTCCAAATTGCTGATGAGCTTATTTTTAGTCGAGGGGCTGCCCCAGTGTCTGGTTTACATGTGGGACTGACAGGAAATGTAGAGCAGATTTCCCTCTTAATACTTGTACAGCAAGCCTTCCTGCTCCGTAATTAACCAATTAACAAGCAACATGCCCCACCAACACCATACCTGATTCAGTTTGCGATCAGGAATGCTCGTCTGCAAAGTTTTAATTGTGCCCGGGGCAATAACTTACTGTTTGTAATCACATTCTCTCTCTCCATATATTGCACCATGGTGCGTTTGGGAGGAGGAAACTTACTGGCGCAAGCTAATTCGGCAAAGCTCCATGTTGGAGGTGAGCACAGTGCACATTACCGGCAGTGCTTTGGGTTTTGCTGAACAACAGAATGAGAGTTAATATGCTCCCCGAATTATTAACACATTGTGCATTTATAGCCTCCGATGAGAGGCGAGAGGCAGGCAGGGGAGCTTTCACTCAACAGAATTGAGAACACAGACTGCGGACACATGCAAGACACTCCCCGCCTCCATATTTCAAAATGAGATATTAGGTTAATACTTTAAAGAACACAGGTTTGAAGAGGCGCTTGCATGATGGATGCAAACCCGATGCCAGAGCCAATCATCGTTGAGGCAGACGTGGAGATGAGTCACGAAGCTGTCATGTTGACATTGTGACTGTGGGAAAGCAAATTATAGGTGACTTCATGTTTTTTCTCTGCTTTCTGGTGCGCTGCCAAACCATACACTGAGCTAAAAGGGAGAAACGCGCTCCGTTAGATTGAAGCTGCCACTAATTGTTCAGCTCAAATCCCCTCCATTTTCTTCTTCTTTGGGAGACCACAGCCACCCACCACTTTTTAAAAATACATGGTCGACGCTATTGGCTACAATGGGCATCAAGCAATTACAAGAGTCATGCATTCTAATATGATAGACAGAGGAGAGACTGGGATTAGCCGTGCACTATTGATGTTGTGGATACACACACACACACGCGCGCGCACACACACAGCCTAACTGCGAAACACAAACAATCTAGGGCAGCTATTCCAAATCCAATTGTTGTGAACATGAAGCCAGCTAGTTTCAGGCAGTGGGGTGAGTTTGGCCCACACATACCAATTAGGCCGGTTTCCAAAGCAATACTGCACAATGCTGCCCAGAGGACTGCAGCAGAACAAGACTTTGATTTCCCTCAATGTGATAGTAATTTCATATTCCTCAGAGAAGCAACATGGCTACTGAGGCTTGCGTATCGAGATGAGCGACTCGACAAGATGCTCGTCTGCTCGTTTTCATGCAATTTCTCAAACAAATGCTCAAATATCTTGTAAGTACTGGAGGTATTGGAAGTGTATTAAGTAAATACTTCACAGCTCTCTCTCTCCCTCGGTGGCTTTGTTATCCGCTCGCATTTGATCAGTTTTTGTGTCTTGCTTTACCACACACGTCTGCTTGCATCTGGGATCAAAAATCAAGGCCATAACTGAGAATGCAGCCTGTGGTCTTCACGCCGACTAAACGCTGTTGAGCCCGAGTCCCAGCGCAGCGCATCAGACAGATTGAGGAATAGAGAGGGAGGAGGCATGTAATGAGAGCCAGGAGAATTACTACTCTCTATTTATAGGGAGTGCAGGATTGTTTACTTTCTTAGCTACTTGATGTGACGGGTGGCGAACTGCTAATGAGAGGAGCTATCTTTGCATTGCTGTATTGTTGTATCACCTCCTGGCACCCGCCGTATGTTGGAAATGACTTGTGAGAGATGATAGGCCTTTATACACCGGGGGCGGGGTTTTTTCTGCCAATAATTCACAAGTGCATGCTATATATTACACCGGGAAAGAAGACGAGCTTTTGCAGCTTTCTGAGCTTTTGCAACGCCAATAAAAGCATCATTTTAGTGGAGGATTATAAAAGAACAACATGGAGTCTGAGTAGTCTGGAAACTGCATTACTGCTGTGGAAGCTATTGGTTTGGTTATTGTTTTTTCTGGGTATTTTCTAAGAGGTTCACTTAGCAGCAGTCCAAGTACTTATTGGTGAAGGCAGTAGGTGTGTTAATGTCAGGTGATGCACCAGGAGTATTAATAATGTTTTTAGCATGATAATCTCACATAGGTTTGCTCTTTAACCCTCCTGTTGTCTTCGGGTCAAATCTGACCGATTTACTACTTTCATCAATCATAACTTTTTTGTTTTACATTCGATTGCATTAAGGCTTCATGATATCCTTCACAGAAGACATTTGAACATATCAAAAGGCTGATCACCACTTCCATTGAATTTTGGATGATTTAGTCAACTTTGTAACACCCATGGTGTTCCCGGTCAAAAAGAAAGAAAAGGAATTAGTGACCATCCGGATCAGATAAACACACACAAACGCCCACCCACACACACACACACACACATACTCTAGATGTGTCCCCCCCCTTATATGCCCATCCCCCCATGTGAATCACACCTGGCACAAACACACACACACAAACACACACACAAACACCCACACACACACACACACACACAAACACCCACCCACACACACACACACATACTCTAGATGTGTCCCCCCCCTTATATGCCCATCCCCCCATGTGAATCACACCTGGCACAAACACACACACAGAACAATTTGACACATTTCCCGCTCATATGTGCCCATCCCCCCACATGGATCACACCTGGCACACGCAATACATGTTCAGTGTCTGTTCTTTGTATATTTACTGCAGTTTTTCATGTATACCAGTAGTCTGATACAATATGTACAGTTTGAAAGGGTGTTAAATGAAATTTGGTGATTAATGGTTTTTGTGTTAATGTAATAGCAGTTAAAACAGGACCGGTCAAATTTGACCGCGAACACCAAAGTAAGGGGGGGGAAACGAAGACAATAGGAGGGTTAAAGGGAAATTAAATCGACCTAAAACGTTAATCTTGCATGGATAATATTAAATCTCCAGTGTGAAATGGCTTTCAGATGTTATGCTTACAATGACTCATCCAGTCTTATTTAGTCTAATTGACTTCTTAATTGCTTGATTATACCTTGGGTAAGAAGGTGCATCAGTGTTCTTAGTGGTCATCTCAAAAGAAAACCTCTTTATTTGAAAAATATGCTCTACAACTCCTTTGAAACGTTTGCAAATGCATTACCTGACTCACCAGATCCACTCGTACCATTCTTACCTTTCAAAATAGACTTATTGTGAGGGTACTCAAATGTTCTGAAACCATTTCGATAATAGCAGTAGTTCATGCCGTAAGAAAATCAGCTTCAGACTGCCGGACGCGTTTCTCTGTCTATTTAAGACTGCAAATTTAATCCACCCTTTAATTTGAACAGGTGTTGCAACTTTCCGAAGTTTGCATTGCTTTGGGTAGGAATAGTTTTGATGTGGATTAGTTGCAGGCCAGTGTTTCAGTTTATTCGCCCCTTGTGTAGAGTCCTGTTAAGCTGTCTCCACGACACATCTGTAAACTCCACATGTCCCCCTCCCTTTCTTCATCTTGTAAAACACAATCTCTGGTGTTGAGAGAGTCTCTTCAGCGCCACGACAGTCCATTTAAATCGGGGGATACTTGTATTATTTCTATGTGAGACGGGTGTGGGAGAGCCTATTGTTGGAATAAATCTCCGCCCTCTCCTTGGAAGCACTGCTCTGGTCATTTGTCACATGGGAGGAGGGAAACCAAAGCACCCCGAAGAGAGCAGAGGTGTTTCGGCACGGAGGCGGCCATATTAGCAGAGATATTCTTCAGGATTATGTGCCCCTTCAACCCCGGCCAGGAATTTGTCAGCAGAATTGCAGATATGGCTCTATCAATAATCCATGGCATTGTGTATTTCCCAGCTGATTCCATTATGGCGCTGGGGGATGACAGCGCTCACCAACTCCATCATCTTATCCACGGGGGCCAGGATCTCATAAAGCGCTCTCAACATAGACGTCTCATATAACGGGTAATAACTCCAGCCAGTTAATACGGGGGAATTATCAGGGAGAGGAGCGATGAACCCGGCGGGAAGCAGGGCAGCCATCGCTGTATCAGAGCCAAGAAGAAGGTGTTAAAGGAGGGGGAGGGACACAGAGAGAGATGGAGGAAAGAGGGGGAGAGTTGGCAGAAGATGAAGGGAGAAATACAAATTGGGAGTAGTGGTGTGAAGCAGAAAAAAGTATGGGTGAGGAGGAGTCAGAGAGACAAATGAGGTAATGATTTAACAAAGAGGGCAGCACAGTATTTCTGTCAGCTTTTGAACTTCATTGAGTTCCTGCTTGGATTCTTCCACGGTAGGTTTTCTCTGCAGCAGTGATGAAGAGCTTAAACTAGTAATCTCCATAATCCAAATTAAAGCTATGTGTAATTGTTTTCATTACAATGTAATATAGAGAGGGCTGTACTGTCAGTGGTGTGTATGGCAGATAGAGATTAACTGTAAAGCCTGAACTTTTTAAAATGTACCACAGAATGAGGATCTGTTACTGTGTGAAAGGTTTCTTGTTATTACAAACATTATCAACCTGGAAGAAGTACTCAGGTATTCTACTTAAGTAAAAGTTGCAATACTACAGTGCAAAAAAATACTCTGTTACAAGTAAAAGCGTCAAAATATACTTAAAGTACTGTGAAATGAAAGGTGGGGCTTATTTGAAAAACTCTACATACTGCTGGGTGGCTTGACCTATGATAATTTATCACAATATCGTATAAATAACTAACGCTATCAGTGGAGCTAAAATGAAAAATCTGCCTCAAACCTGGAGAAGGTCAAAAGTCTAAAGTAGCATAAGGGAAAGATACCCAAGTAAAGTGTACATACATTGAGTTAATGTAGTTTGTATGTCATAACGTGAACATATCGTGTTAAAATGAGTAAATCCTCATTTAAAAACCATGGATTTTCAGATGTTATGCTAAGAATCTACTCTTATTTGTTCACACTTTGTCATTTTCTTGTTATAAGACGGCTTCACACACAATTGAAAGTCCATTATGTACATTTTGATTAAGTTTTAGCAGCATCAAAGACATCAGGTGAATGAAGTGAATATGAAATATGTCTTGGACAAATTGGAAAGCTGTCGTGCTAAAATGTTCCTTCTGAAATCTTTTCATCACAAACACTTTGTTATTCTATAGGACTTTGGACAGCATCATAATTATTCAGATAATAATACAGTGGGCTGAGAAGCAAACAAAGAGAGATTGGAGATTCCTCCAGCTGCTTGGACAGTTGTGCCGGGCTTGTCATATTTTTCCCGTGTCACTGCCCATTAAATCTTAAGCAACCAATAATAAGCGTCTGGCTGCAGCCCTTTTTCAGGCCTCTTAGTCTTAAATGTGGGCGGGTGCCAGCCACCAGCGCTATTAGCACGAAGAAGGACAGGAGGGAGGAAATAAATATATAATAATGCCACCCACCAAGCAAAGATATTCAGTGTTTGCATTTCAGGGGACAATAAAGAGGGCCATCTGTTCCTGTCATTCGCTCTTTATTGTTTTCCTCGGCGGGCCACTCACTTTGGAACGACGCATCAAACCCTCCCCCCCTCTTATTCTGCTACAAACTACAGACACACACACACACACACACACACACACACACACACACACACACACACATACCACCCTCACCTTTACCCTCACACAGCTGTAAGACAAGGAATGGGCTCAAAGGGCTTTTTGCATGTAGAAAAATCATGGCCAAAAATAAACTGATGCTCAGGGGGTGGCATGGCTTCGGATAAATACTCTCTCCCTTGTGTTGGCACCAAGGGGTCGTGTGCCAAACCAAATGTGTCTCTCTTTGAGGAGGGGATGGAAAGCAAACCTCACTTTATGTCTCCTGGCGTTGGAGGAAGAAGAAGAACGTCTGTAATGTTGGCTGAGGAGAGGAAAAGGGTCCGAGGGGAGAAATCTGCACTGATCCCAGTCTGCCGCTAAAGGCCTGGCAGCTGGACGGAGAATCACTCGGGGTCTGTGGTGAAAGACGGGGGATGGAGGACATTAAAATACCAAAAGATTAGCTAGGTGAGCAAAAGACACTCCTGGATCTGGCACATAACCCCTATAAACACTCGTGTTTTCCTACATATTAAAAAGTATGCGATATTGTACAGCTAGCTAAAGCATGAATCACATTGTCAGAGGTTCATTTCCCAATAATAATTAACAATTTCAACAGAAAATATAGATTTTATGGAAGGATTTCATTGCCGCCGCTCAAAGAAATAGTCAGCTTACTTTGTCTGATGTTCATGGCAGGGGTACTGCATAAAGAAACTACACTGACTGTACATCAGTGGCGAGCCGTGACTTTTATACCTAGGCCCTCTGACCCCCCCCCCACCCTTCCCTCGAAAAGAAAAAGAAAAAAGAAGAGTTATTACGTCACAGCGTATACTTCAGCGGAATATCAAAGCAACGGCCCGGGGTGCAAAACGCATCAATGACAGCGACCCTCTACCACACAAAACAACACCATTTATCTAAACACCTATCATGACAGGGCACCCACAGCCAAGTAACAATTACAAATGAATTAAGTCGGCACGGCGGCCCACATATGGCGCGTTTCCACTACAGCGCGGAGCCCGGTTTAAGAGGGCTGTGACGTCAGCGGCCCGACTTTGGTTGCGTTTCCACTTGGCCTAGTACCGGCCGGCGGGTCCTAATTCACAGTTTTTCTGGCCTCATAAAATCGTGGTTCTAGGGCCAGGAACAACCAGGCTGAGTTGTGACGTCAACACTCTCGACTGCTGATTGGTCAGAGAGAATCGTCACAATCGGCGCGCGAGATAATCCCTGGCGTCGCATATATATATATATAGCGAAGCTTGCAGCATTTTTATAAACAGCATTTTTGTCAACAGAGGAGCTAAAATGGCAAAGAAAAGCACGCCGTGGTTGGTCGAGGAAGTGACGACGTTCCTACATTACATTGCAGATGATAAGATCCAGCGGGAGCTCGACGGGACAACTCGCAATATTAAAGTATTTCAGGAGGTCTCTACACAGATGTCCACAAGCGGCTACTCGAGGACTGTCGTGCAGTGTAGGGAAAAACTCAAAAAGATGAAGAGTGAATATCGCTTGGTCAAAGATAATAACAACACGAGTGGTGCCAGTAGGAAAAACTGGAAGTGGTTTGAGCTAATGGACACCATTTACGGCCATAGACCGGCTAGCGTTGGGAGGGATGGAGGCCTGGACTCTGCAACGGCGTTACTGGAGTCTCTGCATGGTACGTTTTTTCTAACGCTCTGTTATTTGCTTGAAAGCGTTGTGTCCCTATCTGTTCTAAAGCTCACTTCTAACAAATAAGTCTATTTTATCCTTACATTTATGTTCGCAGTGAAGATGGCGTCACGGCAGTTTTAAGCAGCGTGACTCCGCCCGACAAAAAGCCGATCGCTCCGCCTACACTGCGTTACTATAGTTACTGCCCCAGTTCCTAAACTGTAATGGAAACGCGCCATCAAGTGAGCTGGTCCTAACAAGGCCTAACGAGGCCGAGCGAGGCCGAGCGAGGCCGGGCTCCGCGCTGTAGTGGAAACGCGCCAATAGAAAATGACTTAGGCCTACCTTTGATGATCAAATCACTGAAACACAAAGTCCATCCTCCTGTCCTTTTGGATGAAGCACTTGATGGCGGGTCATGCAGCTGATCCTTTGCCACTCCAGTTTATCATTGTAACTCAATCTTGAAAATGCCTCGGTTAATAATTTCGCAACGATGTCATCACTATCACTGACGTGAGCCATCATGAGCGAATTTATGCTAATCAGAAATCTATCGATCATAAATCTTAATCTATCGATTAGATTTATGATTCGAAAATTATAAAAGTAGGGTAGACATGTGGATATTATCCGGCTGAAAAAAACGTGCATTTATCAAACAGGTTCGTTTTCCACAGACCTTATTTCGAGCTATTTTCCAAAACCCTATGGAGAAACCCCGTTGCTTTGTTGTCGAGGGAACCAGCAGCTTACTTCCGGATTTTAGGACGCGTCACTGCACCACTTGCATAGACTTCACAGCGGGCGGAATTTGTCATAAAGTCCGCGAAAATAAAGCCCACCAATTTAGAGGGAAGATATGATTGGTCAATTGTACTGTCACTTGACATTACTCTCTCGTGGAGTTACTATAGCTGGCCCTCTGTGAATGTACAGAGGGACCAACAAGCTCTCCCGTCTTCACAGTCACTGCAGAGACGGCATTTAACCCTTCACATTCCAACAGAAACTGAACAGGCAGATTTGAAGGATTTATTTCTTTGGAAATGTTATTTTAAATACAATTAAATCAAGTTATTTAGGTAAAACTAATGAAAAATATTTTTTAAAAAAGAAATATTTAAAAAAAATGTATTTTTTTTTAATGTTTTCAAATATTCTTTTTTAGAATATCTTAGGCCCTCAGAGAGGGTCTAGAGGGCCCTGACGGCTCGCCACTGCTGTACTTACCGTAACTGACTGACCGGAATTTAGTATTTGTGTAATAAATAAGTTATTCAGGTGCTTGTAGTAAGATCTAGTTACTTTTAGCCAAAACTAAGCTAACCATTTCCACCTAATTCTAACTTTTTTGCTAAGCTAAGCTACCCAGTCCCTCCATATTTATCAGACTTGAGTGGTATCAATCTTTGACTCTGGAGAAAGTAAACAAATAAGCTTATTAACATAAATGTCAGCCGTTCCTTTAAAAAAGGAAAACTTGTATTGTTTACTGAAGTAGTGAAGTTATACAACCTTGGAATATCAGCCAACACATGCAACACAATACAACGCAGTTAGCACATCTTCAAAAAACAGTATATGTGTTTTTCATCACATCCCACCTTGTAGATTTAATACCAGCACAACAAAGCATATTATAAAACAACGTAGGAATCATAATTATGGATGAAGATGCACAGATTAATAACATATTCTTGCTTTTAACACAATGACGTGACACTTTTTATATTGTGAATTACAGCTGCCGTGGTTGTGTAATATCCCACAGGCGCTACAAGCAAGAAAACACTCTTCAGCAATGTGTTCTCACCAGCGATCTGACGGAAAGCGAGGTTTGCAGGTGCTTTTCCATCACAGTCAGCAAGGTTAAACTCCAGAGAAATTAAACAAATTGCTCCTCTAATGCAGTGTAAAACAAATGGAGAACTTTAGTGCACATGTGGAACCCTCTTGGGTTCTAATTATGTAAAACTATAGACATCAGAAGGCACTGAATTCTTTAATGAGCACTTGAGAGAACAAAGGGAATGTAAGTGCATGTTAATAAGAGAGGCGAGACAACAGGAGGAGGCAAAATGCCACGGAAAGAATCCCTACACATTAAATGGGGGCATTTCTTACCACCAACGAACAGACAGAATAGTTGAGAGGAATCTGTTTGGTTTGTTACAATGTGCTAATAGGTTCTCCATGGAAACAACATACAGTAATACATTGAGATGAATTGAGTGTCAGGGATTAGATATGTAGCTATTAGTGCAGGAGAGGAGGAGCCGGCTGCAGCTTAGTCTTTAAGCATTCAGAGAATTGAAGACTTCCCCTGATTATGTGCCACATGTAGATCCAGAATCACAGGTTAATCCTCTTAAAGTGCCACAGTACCATTTGGATTCACTGAAAAGCAAACAAGGCGTGACGTGTTTCCACTCCGCTGGTCTGTAGGTAGGAAGGTCGGCCAATTAGCATTCACAAAGACCCCTGTGTGTTTGTGCACCGCCCAGATTCCCTCTCAGGAGCCACGATGGATCGCGCGGTGGGGGGTTCCCCTTATCCCCACCGTTCCACTGAATAATGTTTTAAATCGAGAAACAGTGGTGCACCTTCACACCCAAACACCTGCTGTGTGCATGTAATTGCACACCTTGTTAAAATACCATGTGTGCATATGTTTGTACTGTTGATGTATGTGCTGTTTTGAGAGAGAATACTGGGTCGCAGAATTGCCTGTGTCTAATGTTAGGAATAAATTGGCTTATGAATGAGAGCATTTATTGCAGCTATATGCAATTTAGTCTGGTGTTGCCCATGTGGTCATGTGACGCTCTGGAGTGAGGTGCAACTATGCAAAAATCATATTTGTTTCCATTTGAAGTGTCTATGATTTACAGTCCACTGGTGCATAGATATTTTGCTAAAAAATCCTTAATATCTTTTGTCTTTATTCTTATTATAATTCATATTTGTTTGCATGACGTGGCACATCGTGTGGACTGATAAGAAACACATTTTTGCAGCATAGTGCATTTTTGTTTGGCGTTGTGCATCTGGTCATGTGACGCTCCAGCAAGGTACATTCCTGAAAGCGGCATGCACAACTCATAGTGATTTTTATTTAGTTTTTGTTTGATATGTTCCGGCTACCCTCCGATTCACAGGCCTCCAAACATGTGCATAGAAGCTCAGATAAATGACCCTAAAGATGTGTCTAATAGCATGTTTTGGTGCCTGAAGTGGTGAATCATATGAATGAATAAGATACGTGTATTGCAGCAATATGCATTTTAGTTTGCGGAGCTCATTTTTCTTTGCACTGATTTCTGTTATAAAAGTACCGGCCACTTTCCGATTCAAAGGCCTACAGACTGCTACTAATGTTTGGATAAATGACCCTTAAGATCTTCTGTCTTTATTCATATAATGCGTCATATTTCTGTGCCTGAGTGGCAAATCATATGAAATGACTAGACTTGCAAGATCACCTCATCATTACTAACCATTTATGTCTCAAGTTAAAGCAAATCATCTTATCAAACTGACAAGCAGCTGTAACTGCACCATTAGTTTATAAATGACAGAAATGTGGAAAAAGTCATCATAATTAGCTCCCATATTGTGTATTATTTGCTAAACCAAATGTTGTTTCTTCATTGCAAAATGTTACTGTTACCAACACATGCTCTAACGTCCTCATATCCCACATTTGCATATGTATGAGCCTCTCTAGTAAGTGCTCTGAGTAATTGGAGTGAAGGGAGCCACACAAGAGAAAAGTGATTCAAGGCCTGTAATGTGAACTCGTGCTCTGCGGTTCAAAAGGAGAGTCTTTGTTTGGCATGAATAGCAGCCGATCCGCACTGTACATGTTACAGATTCAGAACCATGGCACTGACATAACGAGCGCAGAGAAACCGTGAAGTCAAAGCTATCCTCAGAAGACAAAACAGCAAAATGATTCATTATATTTCCTCTGTTAGCAATAAGAAAGCGTGGACATGATCAGTGTGTTATCTTCTCCGTAGCCTCACTATTATTACATCTTTGCTCATATTTAATTGTATTTACTCTCTCCAACCTCAAAAACAGAGTGTCCCTGAGACGTGGTCAATGATTAATCAGTTCCCTTTCACCTGTCCTCAAATAAAAGTGGACGAAGAAGAAGAAAGACTATATTTCATCCGATTGTATTCAAATTTCACAGCACCATCTTTGATTTCCACAGTCCAAAGTGAGGTAAGCCCCAGGGCAGAGACGGCCTGTCATCCCTCGCCCTCGGGGGCAGAAACCTCTCTCTCTCCCTAATGATGCCCCTGCCTTTGAACGGGGGGGAGCCCATGCCACAGCCCATCACTTAGCAGCTCCACGAAGTGGGGGGGGGGGACAGACAGAGGGGGAGACAAAGACAGAAACACAGGGAGACAGAGGAGCGCTGGGGAAGGTTTGGCTCCTGGCAGATGAAAGATTTCTGAATTTCAAGCAGAGTTGTGGCAGATTTTAAAGCCAGGACTAGCAGTGTGTCATTCAATGAGGTGAAGTCTCAATGAGGAACGGATCAAATAGAGTCGTTGGTTTATTGGGATATTAGCTTTTGTGATGCATGGATTCGTAAAAGCAGTATCGATTTTTAAATAATGATAAAGATAATACAGTTTGATTACAGTATTTAGGTTCAAGGTTCTTTATTCAGTCATGTGAACATAGCTACAGAGTAGTAATGCCGATGAAAATCTTAGGTCACAGGCTTCTCCAACAGAGCAACACAAAAGACAGATAAACAGAAAAATATAGTGCAAGTAAATAGTAAATACAAATAGAAAAATAGTTTAAAAAAGTGCAATAAGAGTCTATATGCAAGTTATTGGAATGATATATTAGAGAAATAGATAAATAATGACTAAGTAGCAGAGGAATGTTATGGATGTTGTTTCAACAGTTCAGGTGTTTAACAGTCGTGTTGCCTGTGGGATGAAACTGTCTCTGAATCTATATGTTTACATACCGTATCCTGCTAGCTGAAATAGGCTAATGTTTTCATTTCCTTTCTCTTTCCTTTCCTCTTTCTTAGATTGCAGAAACAGTAGTGCTATGATATTGGTTATTATAAACTTAAATACATATCCAGCTGCTCTGATTGCATGAAGAAAAACACATTGTATACTCAGATGTTATGCATGTGGTATCATGTTCTTCACACGTTTCCTCCAAATGGATCTTAGGTACATTTATAAAGTGAGATATTAAGCACAAAAGCAGACTTGTATCAATGTGGCAAATGTTTGAAGAAGAAGATTCAACTTATTGTCATTACAGGTACTATGTAACAACAAGGTTTCTCTGCATTTGACCCATCCTAGTGTTAGGAGCAGTGGGCTGCCATTATGTACGGCACCCAGGGAGCAGTGTAGGGAACGATGCCTTGCTCACGGACACCTCGGTAGCACTTGGTCTTTCCGGGACTTGAACTGGTGACCTTCCAGTCCCTATGGACTTCGCCACCACCACCCGCCATTCAATAAGTCAAAAATCCTTATAGTAATTATTGATACATTGGAGTATGAGGATATCATCTTTGTATTGATTCCCAACTACACTATTGTTTTTTAAATAATAGTTAAAATACAATTTATATATATATACAGTATTTGTCTTTATTGACTTTATTTAATTGCATAAAGAATCCTGCAAAGAAATGCATTTCTTTTTAGGCAAATGCTAGTTCTGTTCCTCCGATTGAACAAGTGGTGCTGTGATGTTGATTGGTATTCATGCAAATACAGATTTAACTGATCTTATTGCAGAATAATAACTGTTTTAACTCAAACTGCATGCATACAGTGGTGGGTTCTTCTCACTATGACAGGTTTCCCTTGAATTAGATCTAACAAATTGCAATACATTATCTCAATGCATTAAATCATAATCTCTGTATCAGGATATGCAAATTGTAGATTTTGCCATTTCACCTCCCTATCTTTTACTAATTGACCTAAACAGAATACAACAAATGACAAAAACCCGTCAGCTCCAGGATTCCCTGCATTGTGCTCCTTTACAAGAATTAGGTAATTCGAGACATGCTGCAGTGAAATACATCTTGCATAACTGACAGGCAGTAATACAGCTGTTGTTGTCCCCGTGTCACTCTGTAAATATGAACAATCTGGACTTGGCATAATCACTGTTTATCCATTAAACCCCCCCTCTCCTGCTGAATGGCTGCACACACACCGTTGGAAAGCCCTCAATCACTCAGTAATTGATGCTGTGGCATTTCCCGCTTGTATCACCCCAAACAGCCTTGGTTTACTCACACCCTCCACCTCCATTTTCTAGATCCTCCTCCTCCTCCTCCTCCTCCTCATCCCAAAGACTCCTTTCTCCTGCAATTTTAAGTTTAGATTGATTTAAGCTCTCCTGGAAGCCAATTTGGCCTGTTTGAATGTTCTTATAATCTCCTGATTTGATTCACTCGGGGACTGATGTTGGTTGAACAGAAACAGCCCATACAGCAGATAAAATAAAGAATAGCATCACACACATTGTGGAGCAGAGGAAGTACAATTTGCGAAAAAAGAGGATCCGCCTGGGGGTCGGGGAGTGGCCACGAGGACTCCCTTTCTTCCCCTGCACTTTCTCTTTTCAATTGTTAAACCACATGAACATGAAACACCTGGGACAGAGCAGGAAGCAGAGAGGGGACGGGCTGAAGCACCACCCTTAAAAAAACACATGCTATTTTGAAGAATATGTGTGTATATATATATATATCAGGATTTCTGAGAGGATTAGATACATCCCCCACTGCCAAACATGGATGTCTTTTGATTCCTTCCTCGTCTCTAACTGAGCAGTGTTATAAGAGGTTCAACGCAGAACAGGAGGATCTTTTGATGTTTAAAGGTTCAAGTATGGTGTGTTATCACCCCTCATCCCTCTGTTCCCGAGCACGTCAGCTCAAAGCAGGCTCGCAGTGACTAAAGGGAAGCTGGCTATGCTTTTCTTTCTGGATGAAAGCAGTGGCAAGGGTGCCAGATACTTGACACTGGAGACGTTTTTGATTGTCTTGTGCATACTTGTGCATATGTCCTTGGACAGCTGTAAATTACCAAGGCTTTTTGGTGTTTCAATGAGCAGCTGGCTACTCTCCTCCTCATGCACATTCACATGAAAGACAGCAAAGGTAGAACCACTCGCCTTAAAACCACTTTGAAGTGAAGTCAGAACCTACAAAATGATATGTGCAGAGATGGAGAGGAGGGAAGAAAGGAGGCGGAGGTATCATCTGGAGAACCTGTGGGAGATGGAGCATCAGGGTGAAAGAAGAGAGGGGGGAGGGAGACACAAAGTGTTTTGGGATGGGAATGCACTTGGGGAGTAGAAAAAACACGTCACCTTTTGCATTTAAAAACACTTCCAAACTTTGCAGAATAAAAGGCAGGAGTAGGAAGGCAGGACACAAAAGAATATTCACAATGACGGCGTTTCTTCTGCTTCCTCGCCTCTCCGCCCGGGTAGAGTCTCTCCATGTTGATCACGATTTACCGTCTGAAGATGCATTGGCAGTTGTTGACAGAGGCAGAGTTTGTGATGGTAGTCGCAGTTATTCCATAGAGATAGACGAGGGAGGGGGGATGAGGGGGAGTCGACTCCCCTCTCTTGTTTTCTTGCTGACTCTCTTAACTGTGTTTACTCTTTCAACACTGACATCCAAAGGTATGCAGAGCGGATAAAACTTTCCTGCCAGCTGAAATTTAGCACAGTGTATAAGGTTAAAAAACATAAGCAAATGCACCGAAAACATTTGGTATTAAATCCTACAAAAATATGCAGTCTGATAAGCAACTCTTATATATCATATGCACAGTGAGATCATTTGTAATTTGTGGTTTAGTTCATGAAATAGGTCAACGGGAAGTTTAAAATTGTCCCTCTTTTTAACTGTTAACTTATTAATTATTTTAAGAGTCCTCTCCTGCTGATGTTCAGGTGTATATCAGTATGTAGTGTCTCTACTTTAAAGAGTCCTCTCCTGCTGATGTTCAGGTGTATATCAGTATGTAGTGTCTCTACTTTAAAGAGTTCTCTCCTGCTGGTGTTCAGGTGTATATCAGTGTGTAGTGTCTCTACTTTAAAGAGTCCTCTCCTGCTGATGTTCAGGTGTATATCAGTATGTAGTGTCTCTACTTTAAAGAGTCCTCTCCTTCTGATGTTCAGGTGTATATCAGTATGTAGTGTCTCTACTTTAAAGAGTCCTCTCCTGCTGATGTTCAGGTGTATATCAGTATTTAGTGTCTCTCCTGTGACATGTCTCCATGCTTTAATGTTCAAAAAGCTCTTTATTTTTCTCATACTGCCTGTGCTGCAGCACCTCTTTTCACCCTCTGTCTGAAACCAGAGCCCAGTCTGCTCTGATTGGTTAGCATACCATTCAATGCACTAACAACTATATATACTCTCACTACAGGATTGAGAAACCCCAAAAAGCACAATGAGAACAATGAAGTCCACTCAAAATTCAGTCCAGCCAAGAGCAATGGACAGATGCAAAAGCTTGGGTAAAGTATCTATATATTTAAGATGAACAGATGGTGAAAAAGCTTCCTTTTACAGTGGCAAAGAGACCCGACACTTACATTTCTCCACCCTAATAATGCTATTTTTTAGGTGAAATCTAAGAGGCGCTGTTGTGCAGGCCGTATTCCCCGGGGCTCTGCGAGGAGACGCTGTGATCAGGTTTCATGTGAAGCGTCTGAGGCATGATCGCAGGGAAACTTCAAGTAAAAACTGCAAGAGCACAGAGTGGAGATGAGAGAGAGGGGGGGGGGGGACGACGACGACGACACACAACTGATTTCCATCAGAACAGATTGTCAAACCAGATGGGGACTTCTCGAGAAGTGGGGCAGAGTGGATGGGGAGGGACTGTGATCGGGCAAATCTCAACACAAACCGAACGGATCTCCTAAGCACTGCTGTCATGTCATTCTGAATTGCTTTAAATAATTCTGAATCAAGTTTTTATTCAATAAACTGAATATTCAAGTGTTTAAAATGTTGGAATTCAGCATGGACTTGTGCTCTTTGTAGAGAGCAGTGTGTGCGTCGAGATTTCCGGAGTCCTTTTCCTCGGGGTCAGTGGTGACGGCTGCGCCTAATTTCCTGGACGGAGGAGCAGCTCTGACCTTAAAGGTCACCTATTATGCAAAATCCACTTGTTGATGTCTTTTACAGATAAATATGTGTCCCCGGTGTGTCAGGGAACTCACAAAGTGTCTACACCCTGTAATCATTCATATAAACTATACCAGTCATTTGAATCGTACTGAGGGTGTATTTTATTTCTTGTTACCTCTTAATAACAAATATAAGTGGGTAGGCGTGTGGTGCAGTGGGTTGTGCGTTGGTGTTCGGATCAGGGGGTCACAGGTTCAGACCCCACTGCAGTCAGCATGTCGTTGTGTCCCTGAGACACTTCACCCCAAATTGGTCCTGTGGGGATTGCCCACAGTATTGAGAATGTGAGTCGCTTTGGATAAAAGCGTCTAACAAGTGACATGTAATGTAATGTATTACCCCTAAGTCCATGTACTTCTTCCACTCTATCAACCAGTAGCAGGTATTTCTAATTGGTACCCAATATGTACAAAACATTTACAAACTGTTATTTGAAATATGACTAATTCAATATGTTTGATAGTGATATATCAAACCAAATAGCTATAATATTGGAGCATCATCCTTCAGACGCCTGGTGTACCACAACGATGTAAAACACATAGTGGGATATAGTGATATTTAATGCTTCAAACACGATTATATTTGAGTGAAATAGTGCAAAAATGTATTAAAATCAACTGATCTGTATATAATGTCAGTATTTTTTAAGTGTGTCTAAGTAGAAACAAACACACAAATAATGCACTTATAATAAATAATTAATATTTGTTATAAAGACAGAAAAGACAAATTAATTGCATGTTTAACTATAAAATCAGTTTTCCGTTTGAAGTTTCCTGCCGCTAAGCATGCTGGGAATTGTGTTTGTAGTGTGTGTGACATCAGATGTGACATTAATGGAATGACATCCTCACATTTGAGATAGAAGCGATGACATCATCACAGTTGAGAGTACGCGATGACAACTTCACATGACATCACAGTTGAGAGTAGAATCTATGACCTCATCACATGACATCACAGTTGAGAGTAGAATCTATGACATCACAGATTACTTTCATCTTCACATTGCGAGAGCTCTGAAGCGCAGGCATTCTTCAGTTCTTCAGTTCAGAGCGGTGAGTGGTACACGTATTCAGTCAGAGCAAACTAACTTCACAGTTTTCTAGACAAAACACGTATTACGTAGACACACAGATTTGTATTCCTACGCACAACACAAGTCCACAGACAGCGCCATGGATAGAACAAAGTCAGACCAGAGCAACAAGGAGACATCCCACAGCCAGGACGATGAGAGTCTCCTGCAGTTTGACGCAGAGACCGTCAAACTGCTCGTGATGAGAGGAGATGAACTCTATGAGTGTGTGACAATCTGTGAGGAAAGATACGACGCTCTGGAGGAAAGATACAGCGCTCTGGAGGAGGAGATGGAAGCTAAAGAGGCTCGACACAAGCAGCAGCTGGACGAGAACCTGGTGACCATAAACCTGCTGAAGAGAAGAGAGGAAGAACTCCTTCAGAGCCAGGAGAAGTCCACCAAGGACCTGGCTGAGAAACAACAGAGCTGGGAGAGTGGAAAACAAGGCATGAAGTATGTAGTGGACAAGACAAACTACCAGGCCGCTAGAAACCACACCTTGGAGACGGAAAAACAAAAGATGGAATGGAAAGTGAAAGGGGTGATGAAGCACAACACTCAGCAGACCTTTAGAATCCACACCTTGGAGAAGGAAGTCCAACAGTTGGTGCTCCAGTTGGAAAATCAGGGAGAAAAGATCTCTGCAGACCAACAACCGATGGAGGCCAAACTAAACGAGGTCTCTCAGGACAAGGACGACCTGGCAAAGGAGAACCTCAGCTGTGAGACTGAGCTCAAACAGGTGGAGGCCAAACTAAAACAGGTGGAGAAGGAGAACGAGGATCTGGCAAAGAAGAACAAAAGCTGGGAGACGGATGTCAAACAGCTGAAAGACCAGATGAGAGAGAAGGAGGAAAGTTCTCCAAAGACCTCGCCGAAGAACACCTGAGCTGCGAAACCAAGGTTCATTTCATGGAGACCAAATTTCAAGAGGAAGAGAAGAAGAAGGACAACCTGGTTCTGAAAAAACTGATCGGGGAGAATGAATTGAAAGTGGTTCAGGCACAATTAGAACAGGCCAAGGAATCCCTAAATACCCTGGTCAAGGAAAACAAGAGCTGGGAGTTCGATGTCAAACAGAAGGACATGAAACTCCAGCAGCTGGAGAACGACTTGGAGGAGCAGGAGAAAAAGTTCTCTGAAGATTTGGCCAAAAAACACCTGAGCTGGGAGACTCAGTTAAAACAGGTGGAGGCTAAATGCAAACAGGTGGAGAAGCAAAAGAATCATTTGCCAAGAAGAACAAAAGCTGGGAGACGGATGTCCAACAGCTTAAAGACAAAATGAGAGAGCAGGAGGAAAAGTTCTCAGAAGACCTGGCCGAAAAACACCTGAGCTGGGAGAGTGAGAAACATCAGCTGGAGGACGAGAGGAGAGAGATGGAGACTACATTAAAACAGGTGGAGGAATCCAAGAAGAAGCTGGCTGAGGAGAACCACAGCTTGGAGTTGGACGTCACACTGAATGTCTGGCTAGTGAAGCAGTTTCAGAAAGACATGGAGGTGCTGGAGGAAAAGTCCTCCAGACAACACCAGAGCTGGGAAACCAAGGTCAGCTCGATGGAGACCGAAATAAAAGAGGTCACTCAGGAGAAGGAAGACCTGGTTCAGACACTTCAGAGCCAGGCGACTGAATTCAAAGAGATTCAAGCTCAGTTACATCAGGCAGAGGATGAGAACAACCTGAGCTGGGAGACAAAAGTCCAGCAGCTTGAGGAGGAGATGAAGGAGCAGAAGGAGAAGTGCTCCAAAGACCTGACCCAGAAACACCAGAGCTGGGAAACCACGGTTCATCTGATGGAGACTCAACTGAAACAGGCGAAGGAGGAGAAGGACGACCTCACTCAGACGCGACTGAGCTGGGAGGCTAAAGAGAAGAAGATGGAGGACGAGAAGACACTTCTGGAGGACCTGTGTCTTCACATGAAGAATAAGAGCAGAGGATTCTTCGCTCGCAGGAGGGCGACTGAGGAAAGGGACGCCATTTTGCAGAAAATGCTACGCAAGATGCAAGAGAAGGAGATGGGAAAGAAAGCAAAGGGGGAGAAAGAGGAGAAGGAGGAGGCTGGACGTCAGTAGCTGCCTTTTCCTCTCCTCCTTCCCTCCTGCCTTTCCCTCACCTCCTTCCTCCTACCTCACCCCCTCCTGCCTTCCCCTTTTCATACTCAGGGTTTTCTCCTGGAGCTCAGGTTTTCCCACAATCTATATAATAGATGTAAAAAAACTCACTATTAAGTCCCTCCCCCTTTAACTGTACCTCCTTCCTGCTACCTCACCCTCTCTCACCTTACTCCATCCTTTATTTACCTCCTCCATACTTCCCCCTCACGTCACCCCAAACTCTCTCCTCCATTTTCCTCACCTCTTTCTTCCCACATCACCCTCTCTTCCCATTTCATATTTAGTGTTTTTTTGTTGTATTTAGACTTGATTTTAAAATAAAATGTTAATTAAATGTATTATGTGTGTGCCTCACTGTGTAAACGTATACAGTATATATGAATTACTGTATGACATGTTGGTTACTAAAGTATCGGTATCTGTTCTATTTGTGATTTAAACAACTTTTAATGTAATAAATACAACAACAGAAGATGTTTGTGCAGATTGTTCTTTTATTTTGGGGTTCAATTACATGTGTTTTTGTTGTTTTTCAAAAATGTGTTGATTTCATATGAAATGTTAAAGTGTTCAAAACTCAGGGTTTACATTTAAACGTTATTTAAAAGGTCCCCTATTATACTGTTTCTCATCAATATATCACAGGTCTCAGATATATACAGAACCTGTCTCTGATTGGCTGAAACACCAAACAGATCATTGCAGCATCCCATAATCCCCTCTGTTTCAGCCCTGTTTCCAAAGTGCTGATTCTCTGTCTGTTACTTTAGATGAAAATAAGGAGCCCCTCCCCACGCCCCTCTGAGAGAGATTTGGTTACAAAGAACTCAATGGTGCTCTAGGAGGAGATTCAGGTGATAAGGTGGGGGGGGGGGGTACCTTGGTTGCTGATTGGCTAATGGTTACACAAGACAAAACATCGTGATGACATCACAAAGTGGCCAAAATCTGATCAGCTCATTTTCAGACAGGTTTTTATAGAAATGGATCAGGAGAAAAAGAGAGAGAATCTTTGTTCCTGAAACTTTCAGAGTCTCTTTGCACAGAGGGGACACATGTTGATGTAGAAGAGACATGAAGAGAGGGGACACATGTTGATGTAGAAGAGACATGAAGAAGAGGGGACACATGTTGATGTAGAAGAGACGTGAAGAAGAGGGGACACATGTTGATGTAGAAGAGACATGGAGAAGTGGATTTTGCATAATAGGTGGCTTTTAAGGGCCATATTTGAGTAAATCTACTTAGTTACTTTACATCTCTGCTTTAAAGTGCATTAAAGCTTGAAGAAACAACTCAACCAAAATGCAGAGAGAGAGAGAGAGTATCTGTAAAAACGCAGGAAATAAAAAAAGGAACTCACCTTGTGGTAAACCCACGAGAGAAAAAGCATTTGAGCTCCATACTGTTTCAGAAATAATCCTTGATGTGGTTTGGAACATGTTGGCGTTTAATCACGGCAGAATTTAACTGTAGCTGCCGGGTAATTCTGAGCAGGCACAAGCTCCCCCTAAGGACCCAAATCAGCGTTTCTCTAACAGGGCTGAATAGAGGGATATGAGGGATGTCTAAAATGCATGATCTGTTTGGTATTTTGAGCAAAACACTTCATAGACATGTTTTTATATATCTGAGACCCATAATATATGCCTAAAAATAGCATAATAGGAGACCTTCAAACCTTTGAGTAGGATGTCACTGCGTTTCCAATAGTGAGCTATCGGTGTGTGGTGAAGTGTGTTTTTTATTACACCCTCCTCCTCTTGATCCATTGCTTCTCCTGGAATGATTCTGCATGCTTCGTCCATTATCACGGTGCCTCTGGCAACACCTGAGCAGCTCTCATCAGCATGCATCCCGCACAAGGTCCTCCCCAAAGTGGATCGGCTCGAATGCATCTTTAAACATTTTATGTGAGCCAACGCACGTGCCAGCTTCCAACAAGAGGCACTTCCTATTCGCCATGGAGCACACAGAGTAGACACAAGTTAATGCACAGGCCAAGAGAGGAGATAACTGTGATCACACATCAGCATATTAGAGTTTGAATCAACTGAGAAAAGAAGAAACACTCATTGAGAAACAGGTCTGGTTAAGTTGCATACATGTCGTCAGCCTGGTGAAGATGTTTTTCCTCCACTCTCTTGTTTTCTCGTCTATCTGCATGACTTTTCTTCAGCTGCGGTGCATCGAGCTCTCAGGGCTACTTTAAAAAATGAAATGACCTTCCTTTCACACTCCCTTCCTGAGCTTCTCATGTCAGTTGGGGGAAATGAAGGTGATTATCGACAGCGAGATGAGCTTCCATCCTCGCTGTGGAGGACATAACGCAGACCGAGCCCCTCTCTCCAGCCTATCCAAAGACCACGCTCGCTTTTTCTGCCCTTAAACATGCCTGTAGCACTCCTCAAGGTCCCTGATGGAGCCTGAGGCTGTGGAGAAACTCAGATGAGCTCAATTCAATCCCTCCAGCAAGCCTCTCCTTCCGTATGTTTACGATAAGATGAGCTGGACATGCTCAGGCTTTTATTTCCTCTCCTGTGGTCGCATTGATCTGACCTGCAATTTGTCCATATAGGGGTTCTTAAAAGGTGCATAGGCAAAACATAACGACTAGATCCAGGTCCCGTGAAAAGATATGACAACTCTTGAAATGTGTATTTTACCTGTAAAACATTTTATTGAGAAATACAAGCTCCTTAAATCCTTCCTATTTCTCTTTCCTCTTACAACACCTCTGAGTATAGCGCGGTGTCAGGACCTAAAATAACCAATAAATGATTCTCTACATGACAAAAGCACTATATTTTAATGAGTTCCTGCACATGGTTATGGGTGGCCACATCTGTAAAGTTTTGTAGAGAAATCCCTTGTGTTATGGTGTAAAATACCACATGGTGTCACTGCATGGGTCAAAAAACAACCCTCCTGCAGTTCCAGTGTGTATATTATTAACAGGAGTCCAGGAGAACGGCTTATTAAGGAGTAAAATAATGATGCCTGGGTTGTCGTCATGCTAAAATGTGTTTTAGCACCACTGTATGTTCAGGGTGTGTTTCACTGAATGATGAGAGGCAGTGTGAGCTTGGGGGAGGACTTGGAGCAGCACCTGTATTTTATAGCTATCAGTATCTCTAGCTATTTCTTCCACTGTCTTGTTAGTATGTGAGGAATAATTCTTGGTTCGGTCACCAAAACAATTGTTCAAACTTTATCGCCTGTGCTGACCTGACTGCACAATTTAATCTCAGCTGACATCTTTCCTGATATAACTTTATATTTTCAACTCTTTCGTAGCTTAGCTGTTGTAGTATTGGGGCTATTTTTCTTTCTAATGATGAAAATATGATGCTTAAAGAGGCCATATTCTTTTTTTGGGGGTTTTCCCTTTCCTGTTATATATGTTTGTGTGCATGTAAATGGTCTGCAAAGGCTAAAATCCCTGTGTTCACTTCCTGAATAGAGACATCACTGATACAGTCGTGCTGCTATTGGCTAGCGCTCCAACACATTGTACGTGATAGGCTAAGGGGCGGGACATCTCTAAGTGGATGACCAATCACAACAGAGCCGGCCAGCTAACCAATCAGAGCAGACTGGGCTCTGGTTTCAGACAGAGGGTGAAAAGAGGTGCTGCAGCACAGGCAGTATGAGAAAAATAAAGAGCTTTTTGAACATTAAAGCATGGAGACATGTCACAGTAGAGACACTACAAACTGATATACACCTGAACATCAGCAGGAGAGGACTCTTTAAAGTAGAGACACTACATACTGATATACACCTGAACATCAGCAGGAGAGGACTCTTTAAAGTAGAGACACTACATACTGATATACACCTGAACATCAGCAGGAGAGGACTCTTTAAAGTAGAGACACTACATACTGATATACACCTGAACATCAGCAGGAGAGGACTCTTTAAAGTAGACACTACATACTGATATACACCTGAACATCAGCAGGAGAGGACTCTTTAAAGTAGAGACACTACATACTGATATACACCTGAACATCAGCAGGAGAGGACTCTTTAAAGTAGACACTACATACTGATATACACCTGAACATCAGCAGGAGAGGACTCTTTAAAGTAGACACTACATACTGATATACACCTGAACATAGCAGGAGAGGACTCTTTAAAGTAGAGACACTACATACTGATACACACCTGAACATCAGCAGGAGAGGACTCTTTAAAGTAGATACACTACATACTGATATACACCTGAACATAGCAGGAGAGGACTCTTTAAAGTAGAGACACTACATACTGATATACACCTGAACATCAGCAGGAGAGGACTCTTTAAAGTAGAGACACTACATACTGATATAATTTATTGCCAGATATTCATGCAATATGTATTTGCAGTGACATATTGACAACCAATGTCTCCCTTAGTGCATTAATCCCCGAACATGGTTAATGGTTAATGGTTAATTACTTAGATTTATTGTAAATGAACTAATAGAACTCTGCATGGATTTGAGACACAATTTAAGGGTTTTCTTTTTGTTTTGCAAACTTTCAACTTCTTTTTCATGCATAATATTCACAGAGATGATATTTTTAATGAAGTTGTATTTAACAGCAACAGATTTATGCTACACCTCTGTCTTCAGCCGGTGGCTTTTGTTCTGAGAATCACTCGCTATAACAGGAGGAAGCTTCTTCAGACAGACTGACCTAAATGTGGCTCGTGACGATGAACACCTCTTGTGTCGTGGGAATAATAACTTTCCTCTTTGCATACATTTACGCCATTTTGATGTTGGGGAAAGTTCTCACTAAAACACTTCCTGTGGCATAAAAAACCATCCGAGGGGATAAAATCAATATTGACCTCATACTGTTTATAACTCTAATTCTCTTGATGCTTATTTTCACTCCACCTTGTGTTATATTAAAGGGAAGCCTTCTGTATTGTTCATAGCATACAATCTATGGTCTATTTATAAAGCAAAACAGAGAGAGATAAGTAAACAGCTCACGTCTGTCAGTGCAGAACAACAGTGCAGAAACACGGCTTTCATGTAGTTTAGTTTGAGTATTTCACAGAGCTTTGGAAAGTCTTAGATTAAACTCCATTAAAGAAACATAAAGTAGGACTCTGTTATTGGGATTAAGCGCCTAAGGTTACAGAGTGCAAGTCGCTCATACCCCGCTGCTGTTTTAAGGATGGATTCAATCTAAAAAGTGCATTTGTTATTCTTATAAGCCGCTTTACACCAAGTACTTAGTTCCCAGCACTTAGTTCCCAGCACTTATATAAAGGCTATAAAGGAACTACAGCATGGTCACATGACTTCACGTGACCACCGCTAAGCTAAAGGTGGCTAATGTTGGGCCTGATGACGTTTATGGCGCATTTCCACTACAGCGCGGAGCTCGCTTTAAGCGTGCCGAGCCGGCTAGCAGCTAACGTTGTATATGCTCCGTCCACACTCACAACAACGGCCTACAGGCATAAATAAACCAGCGACTGTATTCGCCATGACACAGACAGTCTGTGGTTTGTACTTGTTTAACTTTTGTCTAGTTTCTGAACAGATATGAGGAGCTGTGAGCTCTGAGGGCTAACAGCTAACGGCTGATGTTGGTTTTCTGGGGTCTCATTGAAGATGACGTCACGGCTCCGCCTACACAGCGTTACTATAGATACTGCCCCACCTCTCTAGTAGGCACTAAAAAGGGGTGAAAAGTTCTCTGAACTAAGTTCTCTTTTTGGTGTGAACGCAAAATTCCAGGCACTAACGGAACTAAACGGGAAAAGTACGGGGAAAAGTACTCCGGTGTGAAAGCGCCTATAATGTCAAAAGCTGGAGGAAACTTTGCTAATATAGCTCAAAGGCTAGCAAGTGCAACAACGACAGACATAGCAGGCTAGAAAACGGCAGCAAAAGCGGTTAGCGTTAGTTTAGCATGAAGTTAAGCTTTCTGTCCTTCAGGAAAACACTGTAAATTATCGGAAAATATCTATTCTGTGAAATATGATGCAGTTTTACCAAAATCAACTTAAAAACAGTGACGTATTTTGCACTTCTCCCATGAGATCTTACTACCCTATGTAGAGTAACAGAGTTTTATCATATTTGTGTAGCATTAAGATGATTTTAAAGGAGTCAAATAATGTTGCTTTAACCTTTGTAGGGTGACGGGAATCACGTTAAGGGAGGATGCTTTTTATTTTGCTGTTGTATCTTCTGCTAAATATATTTGCAAAAGCACACTCTCATAAAGATCTGTGCGTATAAAGAAAGGAAGGAAAAAGCACTTACATGTGAATCCTGGTTTCATGGTCCTCTCCGGTCCCATCGGCTCAGAAAACAAAGTGAAAAATACCTCAAATATTGAGTTATGTATTTCCATTAGCAATATAACATATACTGGTTTCTTGGCTGTGTGTGTGGTGATAGTCTATTTCTGGTTCCTGTGGCAATACATGTAACCTTATTAAACCCAGTGTCATATCCCCGTCCAAATGATCCATAAAATTACCATACCCAGAATCCACAGCTACACCTGTAAAAATAGTCGTATTGCTGCTTCCGTGCATGTGTATTTCCTGGTGTGTGTCCCAGGGTTTCAGTGTGTGTGTGTGTGTGTTGTCGTCTCCCTGTGTTGTTTGTGCTGAGCCACAGTTTTCCCCATTTCTAATGAATGTAGTTAAACTGGTTATGGATGCTTCCTCTCTCGGGCTTGCTGTGCCTGAATCTAATGTGCAGACGGATGATGTATCAAGGAGTTGTTCATATGAGCTTCCTGCTTTCTGTCTGCGTGAGGTTGTATTTTCTTTGGGGAATTGCGTGTTTCAGCAGTATGGATATTGCAGGCAGTGGCAGAAGGAATAAACAGACTTTCTCCATCTTTCTCCTGCCCCCCCTTTTCTTCAGGGGTGGGCCTGCTCACAGAAGCGGTTCTGTGACTGATGTTTGTCTGTGTTATGCGTCTATTTATTTGTTTGGCAAACAAATGCATTATTAACAAGCCACCACCACATGTTATCCTCTCGGTGTTTTCTCCGTTTGCTTCAGTGTCTTTCCATTCAAGTGCAAATTAGCTAGGTCACCGCACTACCTCGACTGAAGCAACAAAGTGTTAGGTGTCATTTCATATCTCAAAGATATGACCTAGTCTTTTGATTAGGATAGAAATATCATGTTTAATCTGGAGAGGGCACAGGTGGTGTTATGCTTCTTGGAGGTTATGTCTCCATGCCTTGCAGACAAAATACTGCCTTTACAATGAGCTGTGAAATTAGCACGGCCCATTTGGAATGAAGCCTATGGAAAAAGGTTTTAAAGAGGTCTGGACCATTAAAAGTGGTAATAAATCCTGACATTCAGTATGCATTTCCTTTTAACTAGAAGCCATATTAGATGGAGCAGGCCCCTAAGCGTCATTTCAGAAGAAAAGGAAGAGCCTGTAGGTTAGCCTGGGAACAGCTTGAATAAAAATAATGCTGTGAAAGGCTTATTCACACACACAATTACACTTAAGGCAATTTCAGACATAACGGGGACAAGGACTGAGAGAAAATGAGTGTATGGAAAAAGAGACGCCTTCTCTGAGGGTTTTTTCGTCTCATGCATACCAATGTATTTAACTCGTCTGCAATCAAAAGCAAATCTTGTGAGGCTCTCTCTTTCCTTTGGCTGAATGATACCTTCTACACTGAAAAAGACTTGTAGAAAGGAAGGGAAAAGCTAAGCACAAATGTGGAGTAAACTTGGCTTCATTAGTCCATCTGACCCCAGTGAAGTGAACAGTTAGAGATAATGAGTCACGACTAAAGCAGAGTGACTCCTCTGCTTTTAAACTAGCATTGAAGATGGATCAGGACGCTCTTTCTAAAGGTCTCTCAGTGTGAAGCAGTATCAACATGTTTCCTTCACCTCTGGAGTAAATGTTGGGTCTAAAGACGAGAGATTCTCTATGCTTTGGATACTAAAAGGATCTATATTATTTTCGAGGTCAAAGCAATCCTCATGTTGGTGGATTCTGTAAAGAACTCTTTATAAAGTGAGGAGCTGTTTCAAGGTGAAAGTGGCAATTTATTTATACTGCCTACCAGAGGAGACCTAGTCTTTCTGCAGAGAAACGTCTCAACACACTTAAAGCTAATACGTTGCAACGTGCTAAACTTTAAGATTTGAGTCTTGAACATTTCATAAAGAGCTCTTTACCAATATAGACCTTGCACATTTAACACACTGAGATTATGTATTTGTTGACCAGTTTTTGTACCCAACTAAAGTATATTTAGTGTCATTTTTTAGTCCTGTAATGTTAGTTGTTCAACTTGATTGGACGCTGTCTGCTTAAACAAAAAGGATTGAGGGCATTAAGTGTCCACTTGCTGGGAAATGGTAGCTCTTATGTTAATTGATTCAGGAAATGAAGGCAATTGATTTTACTCTTTGCCCTTTTGGAACAAAATACGTTTTAATCGTTAGGCCTAGTGAAAGGGATCAATACATTTGAGGTCAAAAGCACAATTCCAGGTGGAGCCCCAACTTGAGTAAGAAGTAATTTTTTGATTTTGTTGAGTCTAAAGTCCATTTCACGTGACAAAAAACCCCATCTCTGCTACCTACAAAATGACAAATATTATATAGGACATCAAATCTAATTTCAGAAATACAGATTTAAGGGTTTTTAGCTCTAAATCTCAGACTGCATAACGTGTGGCTGTGAGGAGAATACATGTGTGAAGCTAAATGAACAATGTGCATAGCAACTGGGCTATGACTCAAACGGTGCGTTATGTCAGGGTGGATGAAGAGTGGAAATGTTTTCACATGAACATTGGCTTATGCCACAAAAAGCAAGATTATTTGATTATTTATTTATATAAAGTATTTGAACAGAATACGAATGAAATGTTGCTTTTGCTTAATGCTGAGAACAGGACTTTGTCATTCACTACAAATAATTATTTCTTCTTAATCCTCGGAGGGAGAGGAGGATGGCACTGAGCTTGTTTGCACATTCATTTTTCTTATAGTGTAGAAAAACACCAGAGAAAAGATGACACTCTACCTGCCAACTATCATCCCTGTTAAAACTGAACAAATCGCCCACTGAAGATAAGCAAAGGCGATGTTATTAAATGTTTAGAGACCACAGGAGCAGCTGAAATGAACGTCAAAGCTGTCATAAACTTCAGAGAACGACTTTCAAACCAACACTGAAAACTGTGTTATTGCTGAAAACGGTTTTAATGTTTCTCTCCGTGCGGCGAATTGAAGATATGTTTGGACGTTTCCAAATATGAGCCACTTTGTTCAGGCTGAATGAGCCGGAATTACACCCACTGTGGTGTGTGTGTGTGTGTGTGTGTGTGTGTGTGTGTGTGTGTGTGTGTGTGTGTGTGTGTGTGTGTGTGTGTGTGTGTGTGTGTGTGTGTGTGTGGGTGTGTGTGTTTACACACTAAAACAACCTCATTAATGAATAACTGACATTCTGCATGAGAACCAGAGACGACATCCGTCTGATGAGTGTGTTACATAATTTAGTTCCCAATGCGAGGGCCGGCCTCTGATCTGATGTCCTGGAGTCGTACAATTTAAAGGAGAAATCCTCAAAGGTTGCGTATCACAAGGACAATCTTTAGAAACACCAATGAAGGACATATGATGCTCTCAAAAAGGCAGAATGTGTTCAGGGCTTTTTAACAGCGTCGACAAGTTTGGTGATTATCTGCGTGAGGCCTACAAAGAGCAGTAAAATGCCATCTGTGCTTCCTAAAAGAAAATGGACCCCATGTTTAAAGACTGATTGTGCTTTTGGGTGGATTCGTTTTATAAAGCCACATAGCTTCAAACACGAGGGACTGTATTTTTGAGCTACAAACACAAAGTCCCAGTTGGGCCAAGAACATTGTAAGAATTAAATTATCTTTTATACAACATTTGGATAGCTAGGAAAAAGCATTTCTAGATGAAACACTGAGCTCAAAGAACATCTTGCTCTCTAATAATCCCATCTATGAAAGTTGTATTTCAACCAATCAGATTTATTAGAATACCAAAGTGTTTTTGTTTCCTCTTCTCTTTTGCTCTATGCTTGACGGCTATTTTAATTATCTAAGGGGGATCATTTGGAAACACACTTTTCATTCCAACATGGGCACCATTAGCACTTTATAGTCCAATTCAACACACTCTCCAACCGGCTCTGAGTCTCTGGCAGTTTGTGCAGCTTTGTGCAGCTCTGTGCTTCCTGTTGCTGGCATCAGCAGGTCTTTATTCCCAGCTGAGCTCTGTTACACACACGATGAAGGTGTGTGTATACATACAAAAGCAAATTGCCACGCAGAGAAGCAATCATGCAATCTCAGGTTCCCAGATGCTCACATGTACGATGCCATTAATTATATCACACTTCTCTGTGTTCTTGTTTTGTGTTTCAGTGCATTGGTTGCATGTGTGAGGATTATCATTAAGTGTTGCAGTAAGGCTCTCCTGGCAGATTGTCTCCATTCCTCACGAACTACATGTTTTCCTTGCCAATGTCACGCTGGCTTAGTTTTAAATGGACACTTTGTTTCCACACAACGACTTCCTGTTTGGATTTCTTGGTTAATTCACTAAAGAAAATATTTCTGAAGCTGCACAACCAACGTTCTGGAGCCCTTTTAGGTTTGATTGAAAAAAGAACACACTGTTGTTAAACCAGAACAACATTTCTGCAGTGTATCCTCCTTTGTCCGCATGTAATTGTTTTCCCCAATGACTCTTATTTAATTTTCTCTCACAGATGCACCGGTTTCATTAAGGAGCTGTTTGCAAGCACACCAAAGCCCAACGTCCATATGTTTCAATGTGTGTTGACAAAGCAACGTACAACACAACAGAAAGCCTTCACAGCAGTTTAAGAAAAAGTTAAATACTTGTGTAAATGTGTCAAAACGAAGTTGACCTGTGACCCATTAGCCTCACATCAGTTAGACTATATTGACTTGTAAAATTAAAAGACAACTTCACTGCAACTTCCATGATCGTGCAGAACAGTAGGGACTCCTTTCTGATATTGAGCTGCAGCAGAGATTTTGCTTTCGCTCAGTCCACACCCAGATTGATCCAAACTCATCTGCAACCCGTACAGATTTAACAAGGAGAGATCAATAAAGGATAAAAACATTTCACCTGGATTCACCTCATAGTCGTGCTTCATAAAAACCCAGCAAGTGTCCTCATAGTTTTTTTTTTAACACACAATGTTTTTTTGTAGAGTTTTAGATGCTGAGATACATTAAATACAATATATTATTACTGGAGAATTTCTCAAAATGAACATGTTTCTCTTTGATGTGAGCTACATTTTCTGATTTGAGGAAGTTATTTTGTATTACTCAGATTCAGAGGGGCCTTGAATGTAGTTTGTGTGTGTGTGTGTGTGTGTGTGTGTGTGTGTGTGTGTGTGTGTGTGTGTGTGTGTTTGTTATGGGAGGGTGTGTGTGGGTGAGAGTGAGAGAGAGAGAGAGGGAGAGAGAAGCTGGTAGTTTTATGTTTGTCTGTGAGTGGGGGCGGACTCATCCAAAAACGTTTTTTAGTTTTTAGTTTTCAAACTAGATAGTCCCCAGAAAACACTTACACCAGAGTGGGGACTCGTTGCGCTCTGCCGAACTACAATATAGACCTTATACCAATTGTAAAACCTATTTATCATTCCAGCATCGAACCTATGTGATAAAAAGTGCATTTTTTCCAATTGTGGGTTGTGTTATATGCTAAGAGGAAGCATTTCTCTGCATCCCTTTAGCTCTCGTGCGCTGCGTAAAGGGGATCCAATGTTTTGTTGGAACTTGATTCTCAGTATTTTCTTGCCAGAAATCATATTCTCTCATAATTGTCCATCTCTATACGTTTTTTGCCTTGTGAAAAAGTATTTTAATGTATTTCTTAACGTGTAACAAGTGCTGCTGCTGAGTCTTTTTGAACGAGGAGTGCAGCAGTATTTCAGCACCTCGGACAGAGACACTGAGGCCTCAAAGCTAACCCAGCGAGACAGAGACACTCTCACTGCTTATTCAAAAGAAAATCCCCCTGTTTCCTATAAAATGCAAAATCATGTGAATAAAATCGATAAATGCGCGAGCCTATACAATACAATATATTTTATTAAGCGGGACATTTAGGGATTCTTCTATTATTTCAACAATGTACATTTGGTGAGCAACGTCACTGAACATTAAATCAGTCAAAGCTACGCAGATTCCGAAATGTAGAACACACAATTATGTGAATATGTACTTTATAAATTATATAATTATTCTTTAGTAAAAGGGCTCTAAGTCGTCTCCGGTGGCTGACATATGTCACCTTTTTTTCTTTTTAATAAACTCGTCGGCGGCCTACATTTGGCTTATTTTCAATATGTTCAGCATCCAAACGCAACACCATTGAAAGCACAAAACATAAAGTAAAAACTTCCATTCGTGCAAAAAAATGCCTTGGGCGTGAAAGCACTTCTTCTCTTGTTGTCCATAATTCCATATACTGCACTTGGACGGAAACCATATTCTTTAAGGCTATACAAACATAAAATAGAGCATAACACAGTCGGCCTGTCCACTCTCCATCTTCTCCCTTGTCCGTTTTGCCCACCCGTTTGTCTGTTGGCAAAGTTTTGTTTTCCCAAGCAAGAAAAAAAAAATCCACATTCCGGACAAGCAGTGGCCGATCATCACGTTAAATCATCCAGATCGCGTAGAAGTTGACTGATGGATTTGAATATATGAAACTCCAAGGAAACGTTCATATTTGACTAGATAGTGGACGAGTGTAGGTATACAGATATTCGTCGGCTTCCTTGGCTGACAGTTATTTAAGTTGAAAATAAATGGCATGTTGTTTTTTTTTCGTTTTTTCTTTTTGTTTCCTCAACCTAGGCAGAGTCCCGTGCGACGTGGATAATCGCCGATTAGATTATAGAGGAAAGACTAGAAAGCCGGAGAAGGTGGAGTATTTCCATCCGCCCATTAAGGTGCCTCGCTCCAGCTTCAGAGAGACACGGTCCTCGCGCTCCACCATCAGCAGTACTCCGTTACTGGCCGCCTCTCTCGTCACGTCCTGGTCCCCGGCGAAGGCTGATATCACCGGATAATCATTCTGCAGCAGGTTCACCTGCAGGAGAGGGGCACTTTAGTCTCAGGATCTATCAGAGGCTAAACGCAGACTATTTGTTTCATTAGTGCTCACCTGTATGGTTTGTCTGTTGTACACCTTCACCACGTGAAAGCTGAAACTATAGATCCCCCTCCTCGGAGCCAGGAACACACTTGCTTTGAGATCGAAATGGTTGCCGATGTTCACTAAAACCTGTGACCAAGAAGGGCATGACATGAGATATTTATTTATGTAACCATCTGCATGCTTAATTTAACACAACAGCTGGATTTGTAGCAATCATTTTTTGTGACTTTACAGAGAGGCAGTCTGATTCTGGCGTGCCAAATGTCTTAAGGCTGCACTTTGGGATGGTTCGAAATTTGATGCGTATAACAGGCCGCTGTCCAAAGACCTGAGCCGTGACAACTAAGTGGAACATCCAAGAAAAAGCAACACAAAGCACCTGTCAATGCGGCCGAGGCCTCGTCTGTGATCAATGATCCTGCATGGATTACCATTCCCTTTGACAGCGCGTCTCTGGATCGCGCCAATTACGCACAGCATCCAATGAATCATTTTCAAAGGAAAACAGGATTATGTTCTTAAGGTTAGAGATACTCAGGGCTCAGATCACACAGAGCTAGAGCAGTGATAGGAAATCAATGAAACATAACCTTTAACTCGTCCTTATCGCCCACGGCAAATACATGCTAGAGATAAATAAATAAAGATGCAATGGAGCTAACATATCTGATTTATTTTTCGACTTTTGCCGGAATTATGCTAGTCTTTAATTCAATGAATATCTGACCTGGTCAAAGTAGATGGTCATAGACGTGTTGCTCATATCTGATGGCTCGTGGTTGGTTCCACGCACGGCGGAGAAAGCCACCTTTGCGCCAGCGGAGCGGACTGATATGCCAAGTGAGGAAGTGACCCCGTCCGAAGAGGGGTTCGAGTCGCACACCACGAGACACTTCCCTTCCAGCACGATGGGCTCCGTGTCGTTCTGGCCGCAGAAAACCACGCCGCATCCCAAGAGGAGGACCAGTGCCAGGGAGGCACAGGGTCCCGGGCAGCGTGCGGGCACCATGGTCGGTCCGCTGATCCCGTGCACACTGATACAACCCGGCAGCCCCTTGGAGGTTTGTTAGTACTCGATCACCTGGTCCAGATTTCTCTTCCTCTCTCTCTCTCTCTTCCTCTAGCTGTGATGCTGCCTCACTCTCTCAAACAGCCTCTGACACACAGACGCGTTCCGGCTGTGACTCCCCTCCCTCCTGGGCGTCTTAGTTGATTCGGGGAGAGTATTCAGACAACTGTTGTTTTAAATCCTGATGATTTAAGACACAAAATCAGAATGCTCGTATCAGACAGCAGTGGGAAAACAATTTCACACAGTTTAGACTTTAAACTTGAGTATTTTCTTTGTGCGTAAAAACGGCAATCGTGCGTAAAATGAAAGGCAGTCGCTGCCATGAAATAACATATCTAAAAATGCCCATCTTTTATTTGTCCCGTAGTTATCAAATCAACTAATTCTGCTAATTGTAACTAAAGGCAACACTTGGTCACCATGTCCAAGGAAAATACTGTTAAAGCCATCCCTTTCCCCTCGCTCTTTAGGTGAAACAAGCACTTTGCAGGCATTTCTGTGGAGAAAAGGTAAATCACGACCTACCTGTGCCATCCATCCTGCTGGAATGCGCGCTGCCTCTCGCAGACTGTGAAGTGAGCACTCAGATCGCTGGTGCTAAAACAGCAAGGGTCTCTGGGCTCCCTTTCGAGGGACAACTCACGCCCATTATTTGTGTGTGTAGCCACTGCAACAGGACTCCCCACTAGGATCCTGCGATTAAGAGCACATGCGTGGACTTTGGTATTGTTTACATATTAATCAGTTCGATGTAGCGAGCTCGGGGCCGCCTGGGGACTGCAGAGATCACTGGCTCTCATATGTCTGTTATATGCTGTGAGTTTCTCATGTCACTCCCTGATTAATCTGAAATGAATGGGGTTGCAGCGTTTAACGCAGCTGTTGCATGGCACATTCAGCATGCATGGTGGCCTATATGTTACTAATTTCAGACTTAAACAAGCGTTTCCACGAGTCCAATAAAGATCCTTGTGCGCCATCCAGTGGCGGATGTATCTCCTGCAGAGTGCTATAATCAGGATAAATCAAAGCATTAAATAAAAATAACATCCTTCTGCTTTTCAATCCACATGCACATCACATCTAACAAACACCCCATAAGCAAGATGAAAGCATGGTGATACTTGAGAAAATGCCCTGCACTTCACAGAAAATGTCCCGCACCTCTCTGCACAACCCTTGGCCTTTCTTTTCAATCCCTGACATGTCATCATCCTTTGAAGAGCCATGTAGAGGGTCCCTATCACAGCCCACACCTCTGAAGAGTCTGAGAGAGGGCTTCACAGGTGGTGAACCTTCACTTTAGACCTTTAATGAGCTGTCATTTTCCTACGTAAAGATGTGCTAACCGGCTACATTATGCATGGAACTCACATCTTCGTGAGAAGGCACCTTTTAGTCTTAGACTTCAGTAAATACTGGGAGGAAAAGTCTCCTTCAACATATTTCTTCAAAGCGGCATTTTGAATGCATGCAAGCAGAGTGGATAGGCGGGGAGGACAAATATTTTTCCTTCTGTTGTCACTATGAATACACTTTAAAAGCCTCGACACACAAATACAGAATTTGAGGCTTCCATAAATACAACGTTCTTTGATTACGATCCAGGACTTGCAGAGCAGAGAGAAGACGTTATTTTAGACTTAAACGTGGTGATCCTTCCCCCCTTTTCTCAGCCGCGTTTGACAAACATTGCACTGTCAGTGCTGGCTGCCAAACCATGCGGAAGAGTGACATCAGGTATCCAAGAGCCACAACTGACCCCAGGCCTTCAGAAGGACACACAGCTACAGAAAACATCAAATGTCAAGTACAGGGGACATGCAAGGGGAGGGATGTGGCCTACATGGCAGTGCTGTACTAGAGGCTGCCTTCACTTCCATCAGGCTGTCTGATCGGCCAGACTGACGTTATGGTGATTTTCCCTGACAGCTAGCAGAGCCTACTGGCTTCCAGGAAAGGGGAGGTCGACTATGTGATGGCTCTCAAAGCAAGCCATCTGCTTTAGCAAAGAATAGACTCAGCATCAGCAGGGTTTTATTTTCTGTACATAACTCACACATCATAATTCCTCTCATGTCTTGGATTTGTTTTTGCTTTAGGCGAGACACTACAGGGAAAAACATGTTCTTCATTCACTGGTCAATTTTGAGATTTTGTGCTATATTGCTTCCATCATGTCTCCTTTCAGATTATTGGAAAGAAAATATCTAAAATCCACATTTAGCAGTTTATTTTACTGACTTTCTCTGTGTGTCTGCAGATTTCTCCCAAATTCACCAAAAGTTAGCATTAAAATGTCTAGGTACAGTAGTTAAGTAGTCCAATTCGCTTTTATGCTTCTGTACTTAATATGATGCTGCCATTCAGAGGAGGCCAACCCTTTGTGCCCACTCCAACATATGATTCACACAGTTTAAAATACCCACTTTATGACAAATATCTATCCGTCCATCTGCCTGCCTGTCCATCTGCTTGTGTGCAGCTATAAATGATTCTGCAGCTTCAAATCTGAAATGAGGTCAAACGCTCAAGCAAGTTCATTTCTGACAGGCTCTGAAAGACGAAAACCCCTCATAGTGAATTTCGTTATGTCTCTCTTGACTTATATCAGTAAATCTCACCTATCTTAGCGTGTGTGAGGAGATAACTAACATCAGACTTACCTGTTAGTCTCCTGCTGGACCCGGGCTAACACCTGAAGAGGAGTTATGTTGCTAACAAGGTACTTTTACTTTGTGTGTGTGTGGAATCAAATTGTAGAGACCAACATACGTTTTATTTGGGGACAACAGAAAGTTAAGGGGGCTCTTTTGTCCAAGCTTTGTCTTTCTGAAAACCCTGATCAATGATGGTGAACTGTAGGGTTTGTGTGACATTAAAATGGCTTTTTCTTAAATTATAAATGACACAGGGATAGAGGGTTATTGTCAGCACTATATACTGTACTGTACACACATATCATAGGCTTTGAACGGTGAAGAAAGTGAAGGGGAGAAAGAGAAAGGAAAATAGGGCTATTGTAAAGCTTTTATTTTGAAGGTGACTATTTGCCACTCTCCACCGGAAATCATGTTTCTGCACGCGGACGGAACTTGACTGGACGTCACCATGGCGACTGGACGCTGAGTTTAGGAAATTCACGTAAACACGGTTATTCTTCGACCAAAAAGTGCCCAAATAGCGATATTTGTTCACTTAATAGTGGATTAAACCAGATTAAAACGTAGTGACTGGTTTCCATTGTGTTTTATGACGTTATACTTAAAAAGCGCGGTAAAATAAACGGCTTAACGGCTTCAACTTCCGAGGTCATTAAAAATACAGAAATAAATTAAAATGGCGACCGCACCTAAAGCAGTAAGATACAGGGCAGTGAGGACGTTCAAAAGAGCTCATAAATCACCTTTAATCTTTCTGGAAAGGTAATATATTACATAATTTTACCTGTGTCATATGCAACACTTCCGCCATTAAAGCCTTTGCAAATGACTGATCAAGTGAAATCAATACAGGTGAATGTAGGCTGTAATCAGTGTTGTAATATCTTGAAGTACATTTACTTACGTACTGTGCTTTTTAAGGAACCTGTACTTTACCAAAGTATTTCCATTTTGTGCTACCTTATACTTCAACTCCACTACATTTTGGAAGCCAGTGTTGTTCTTTTTACAGTATGCAGGTCATCTCTTTTTGTTGTCAGAAGCGTATGAAAAATTATTGATATGTAGCTTGTCAATAGTCACCTACGCTAAAGAGATAAATCAGTGGTGTCTCTTCCCATCTTCATCACCCTCTTCATGTCTTTGTCTGCAGGCTGCCATTGGAGATCCTAATGAAGATTCTGTCCTACCTGGATGTCTCTGCTCTTTACACACTCAGCCATGTCAACAAGCTCTTCTATCAGCTCGCCAATGATAAGTAAGTACCAGCAATACACACTGAACTTAAAATACACAAGTATTTAAGGAATGTAACGCAAAGTCATGGCACGTCCGAGCCCTAAACTGCAGATGGATCCTTCTCTTGTCAAGGCTGTTCAGTCTTATTTTCTTGAATCAATTGAAAAATCTACCAGTTGGGAAAAAAATGCATTTACAGTTTTTTACATTTGTCTCTCAATCATTTTTCCAATATTTTGTTTCATCTAAATATATATTTTAAACAAGAAAATACAACATGTATCAGCAGATTAGTTCAGTCCTTTTTTCCCTCAGTTTAGACAGATATTATTTGGTTATATGGAGATGTTTTTTGCAAAGAGACAGCAGCCTTCACCACAGGCGCTCACCTCAAGACTTCCCCTTTTTAGGTTTAACACATAAATACCAGCAGGGAAAAATATGTAGAAACTAGATTATATGTATTTTCCACCTCGAATGGAAAACTAGTTCATGACATCTCCTAACTAAGAGTGGGGTCAAGTCTTAGTGTCACCAAACGCTGTGTTTTTCTCTCCTCAATGTTGTTTAATTTGCTATCACGCAGTACCTAAACTCTTGTCTAAAAGGGAATGCATAATGATACTTGCAATTAAATAGAAACTAAGAAAAGTAAACCTCACTGGCATTTAGTTGGAGTTATTTTCACCATAACATGATTAGCACCTTAAATGAATGAAAGCTTTATCAGAATGCAGCATTTCTCCAAACCAACACACACGTAAGAGAAGGACATGCATTCAATGACAAGACAGAGGATTATGTAAATGTGTTAGGTTGCCACAGTTCTGACATTCTAACACATCAGATGTAACAAATACCATTCAGTGGTTTTCACTCACTGCAACCTCTCACCTTCCTCCATCGATGCAGTGTTCTGTGGGAAAAGATCCACAAAGCAGAGCATCGCAGGAAGACAAATCTAAAATGTGACTGCATGTACGAGCTGCTGCAGATGATGTCCAGGATGGAGTTGAAAGATCCTCCTGAGAACTTTTGGAAGCTCCTGCACTTAAACTCTTTAATCAAATATGACATGAAGACGTTGAAAAGTAATCTTGGAATCCTCAACCGTCACACTGGGCTGCCCAGCCGAACAAAACAGGTCCTCAGGTAAGAGGAGAAAGAAACTGCGTTTCCTGAGGTGTTTGATTTGTTTAATGAACCAAGCCCTTGATTTTCCTTAGCAGACAATTGACTAGCCTGCCAAGTGTTTGTGAGTTAAGCTAATTGAGTGCTAACCATGTATTCTCAAGCATTTGAATCTCTTAGCTACGGAGGTCTCATTATTTCTCCTTGAGTCAACCAGTTTTATATTTTAAAGTTGTCTGCTTTACTTAATTGCAGCTAAAAGGGGGTTTGTTGTGTGCCATGTAGGGTGTGTATCTTTCTCTATTACATGGTTTAGTTGAATACTCGATTCTGATTGGTCAATTCAGAACACGTGACACGTTGTTAATCCAGAACAGACAGACCGCTGTCAAGGATTTATGGACCGTTGTTAAGGACGCTCACATCTGCAGAAAGAAGTTCGTCGATTGAACTGTATACAGTTTCACACCGACAAGACAAGAGGGACAAGAAAACAGCGGAGAAGTAACGGGGCAGAAACCCTCCTTTCTACGCAACGGTCCAGACATACATCAAACGGCGACACATATTCAGTGTGCAGTTCCTTTGGCATTAGGGCAGGGATATCTAGATACTTCCCAAGGTTTGACATCATGAATTGTGCTACTTTTAAAGCAAGCAGCGATGTTTTCAAATCTGTAATCAGAAAGCTCCTCAAAAACGCTATCGAAGCAGTTCCTGCCGTTGCTACGTTAGTTCAAACGGTAACAACGGACTATTTTTCTTAGCGGATGCATGTCATTTTAAATAAATAATAGCGTACTATTTTTTTAAATCAATAAAAACATTTTCTAAATCTATAAAAGCATTTCAATTAATATTGGGAGTCATATCGTTACTTTGTTGAGAATGTGGCCGTGTGATAAGCGGGATAATGTGCGTATATCATGATACTTTGCGTCACGATTTGATTCTCGTTTTAAAACAATTCCTGATACAAAAGGGATTCTGTATTGAGTACATAAGGGTGATGATCTACTCAAGTGCACGAATAAAGCAGCAAATGATAACTTTAAACCACAGTAAAGTGTGTTTAGGATTATGAGTTTATATATTTGAAAAAGTCCTATCAACTAATTGCAATAATGGAAATGCAAAGTGGAAAACTTAAGAGAAAAGGTAACATTTATTCATGCTAAACTTACATAGATAAACATCTAAATCTCTATTGTTACATGAATATACTTGTTTATTTAATATATAATATATATAACTTTATTTTTCAGTTCTTCACAAATACAGTATGTCCAACATTTATGACAAAAAGTTGCAAACCCCCCAAACCCCACCCCACTCCCCCTCTAGACGGTATTCCCCAATGAATAGACAAACATACGACAGACAGATAAATAAATAAAATATAAAAATATATATAAAAAAATGAAAAATCAATAAAATAAGGAATAGACCAAAATAAATACATACAACAAAATAATGATGATAATAGACAGTATACAAGTAAATACTCAGATATAATAAAACATCACACACATAGCCCAAAGAAAACATTTGAGTTTATGCTATTCTTATTGCCAGCCTTCTAAATCCCTAATGTGACGAGGTACGTAACACATGAATATACTTTCACCCCTTATGGCATATTCTGTTTGGTATGTTTTCCAGCAGCATCAGCTCTGTAGCCGCTGCTGGTTAGCAAACAGTAAACCTTTGGAGATCCACCCTCGCTGTCAGGAAAGTTCAAGGGTAGAAACCAGAAGACGGGTCAAGCCGCCGGCCACGAAAAACAAACCACTCTTTGTTTTTCATATCGCAGTTAATGACACTTTCTTATTAAAGGTGAGCAGGGAGGTCTCTGTCTGAGCGAGATGTCTTTCTCAGGGGAACTCAGAGGAAAAGCTCCCTCATCGCTTTCTGCTGTGTTTTTATAACCTCTGATTAGAGGCGGTGCAGCACTCAATTGTGAGCTCAGTGGCAGCCGCTGTGCTACAGAGGGCAAGGAGAAATAATTGTGTTCCTTGCAGAGGCTGTCTGAATTGTTGAAATAAATTACTTAGGGCCCCCAACTCCTCATCAACAACACCTTCATGCACACACACTAACTATGAGTATTCCCTGGAGGTGTTATACACACTGAGGAGCATGCGATTTACCTGGGTAATAATCATTTCACAAGACATCATACACGCAGAGTGAAATCCCCTGGGTCATTTCAGTTTTTAGCTCCACTTTTGTGATATTGGAAGGAGCCTCAGCGAGACAGGGGCTGCCTGCATCACAGTGGGGGGGCAGCCCTGAATCACAGTTATGACACAATTGGATCAAGAGATTTATCACAACAGCAGCGGTTCCATTTCATCTGTTGCATATTATTTCATGAGCACTACAGCTTAACTGGAGTCATACTGCTGTTAAAGGAAATGTTATAACCTTTAAACCCCTAGTTTTCATGATTTCAAAGAGCAAGGGTCATCACAGCCTGATTATTTGCATTGTGTTGACTTTAAACACATGTTTGGTATGCAATTGTAAGTCACTGGTGTCTTTATGTGGCTTTCAGGGAATGATAGGTGAGTAAATATCAACCCGTCTGAAAACTGAAGCCGGTGTGGAATGGCTACTGGCATCAAAAGTTAGTCGATCCCCGTAGAACCACATGTTAAAAAGACCGACTTTACAGCAGAAATAAACATGTTTACTACAGTTTTAGTCTGTATATTTACCTCCAGCCTCTTATGATAACTGTATGAGGTTGATTGAATATAAATCACCTGTTTAAACTTGGTCAGGGCTTGAAGGTATTCATTATTGACTTTAAGATAACATTCATTTGTTTGCAACTTATCAATATTCCAATTACTTGTATATCGACTATTCTGCACAATTTCTATTCTATTTTATTTGATTTACTTGTACTATTTTATCTGTTTTATTGTGTTGCACTGTTGGAGGAGCCTGTGACCTCAGATGTTCATTGTCATAACTACACTGAAGCTATGTACAAATGACAATAAAAGCCTTGCATCCTTGAAAAAAGCTAAGCCCCGTCCACCGCTGCTACTCTGTCCAGCTGTTGAAGTGACCATGGAGCCCACAATGTCACTAACTGCACTTCTTAAGAACATATTGTCTGTTCTTTTGGAAAAACAATAGAGACAGAATAGCAGACAGAAGGGTCAACAAGACTACTGAGCAAAGACACTTCCCCCACTGCATACAAACAATGCTTTTTTAGCCTAACATCTGTCATATATTTGTGCTGTAAACCTGCATTATGTTATTTCAGGAACTTGCGCGTCACGTGGGAGCTGACAGTCTCTGATAAGTCGGGGCATAAGAGCACTTTTGAGCCGAGCTGGTGCCGGTTCTGTGAGACTTCTGTGTCTCTGAGCTGGAGCGGAGGAGGCCAGCTGTCCGACTACAAGAAGATCTCCAGCCTCCATCTGCACGGTGTCAGGAGGATAGCCCTCAACTTGTCCGGTCTGAAGACGTAAGACAGCCATCTGCACCTTCTCAATACAATACAATACAATACAATACAAAGGGGCTTTATCTGCATGACCACATTTTAAACATAGTATTGCCAAAGCATTTCGCACAAGGCGTTATAACAGAACAAAACTAAAAGAAACCTAAACATACATTTCAACAATACATGTGGCACAACAGCATAACACAAAATATACTGTAAAATAAACATAAATATAATATATATATTAGTATATAGAATAGAATCCTTTATTGTCATTATAAAGGTACAATGAGATGAGTAGAGCTACTCCTTTTTTTAAGGTGCCATCAAAAATACAAAAAACAAACAAGAGACATTCAGAAGAAGACAACAACAAGCATTCATACTTCAATATGCAGATAGAGTTAAAGTTCAGGAATATATCTAAGTAAAATAAATAATAATAAAAAAAATATATATACATATATTGTGTCAGTGCATGCTGGAGTTTAGTGCTCTGGGGAAGAGTCTGTCTTCTGTTTGTCTTTGCTTTAAAGGGGTCCTATCATGCAAAATGCACTTTTGATGTCTTTTCTACATAAAGATGTGTCCCCGGTGTGTCGGGAACTCACGCAGCGTCAGAAAATAAAACCCTCTCTCTTTTCCTCCGTACCCAAATCTCTAAAAACGGGGGAACAACGGAGCTGATCCAGATTTGCCTGATATGACGTAATATCTGAAATGTGGACCCACGGCCCTATCAGAAACGTTGCTATCAGAAACAATGCCCGACTGTTTTGGACGTAATATGGTCGGTGTTTACATTAGCATCGCTAACACTCAGAGCTAACCTGTACTGGAGAGCATGTGTGAAGAAGCAGGAAATAAAAAGGAACTCACCTTGTGGTATAACCGGCAAGAGAGAAAGCCTTAGAGCTCCATACTGTTTCAGAAATAATCCTTGATAATCCATGATATGGCGTTTCATCACGGCAGTATTTAGTTTAGACAGTAGCTGCCGGGTCCCGCATGAGCTCAGCCCCCTCCTTTTTTTTAAAGCCTTTATACCCAAAATCAGCACTTTTGAAACAGGAAGTGAAATAGAGGGATATGAGGCATGGCTAGAATGGGTGATCTGTTTGGTATTTGGAGCAAAACACTTCATAGACATGTTTTTTATATATATGAGACCTATGCTATTGCCTAAAAATAGCATGATAGGTGACCTTTAAGACATAAATAAAAAGTGTGTGTGTGTGTGTGTGGTCCCTCACTGCTCCTGAGGTTGTGGCAGGTAAAAGCGTATTCTGCTGCCAGATTGCTGCTCTCTGTGAGCTCTCCTAACAGGATTGGAATTGTTTGGATGTTTGTCATGTGGTCAAATTCAGAATGTTTGTTTTTAAATTTGGAGAAATATTGCAATTGGTTGCAGTTTTGTGCATTCTGTCTCTCAACGTCTCTGTTTCCTGGTTTTCTCTCGCTCTTTTCTTGCTCTTTTAGACCTGGCCGCAGGTCCCTCATGCTAAAGTTAGACATGCATGCTGTAGCTGAAAGCATGCAGATCATCGGTCGGGACAAACTGGTTGAACTGAAGCTGCTTCAGCCTGGCATTATCATCGGCGTCTGGAGGGAAATTAATTCAAAGGCAACTACTTTACACATTTGTATTCATATGATTTAAGTCGCTGAAAAACGTTGTAATTTTGCGATTTGTCTCTTTGCAGGACCAGAGCTCCGTGGCCTTTGTCATGTTCACCCTCCACTTCCACAGGCTGGTGGAGAGAAGCACCAATGAGAATCCTCTTTGGTACAGTAGGTTGCACTTGAACAGACACCTTCCTTATTCACATGCTCACATGGCGTGCAGTGTATCAGCGTCACATGGTTACGGCTCAGATTTGACCCTCTATGATGCACAGTAAGGTGAGATTCAAACCTTCAGCATCACTGACACCTGTATTTCACCCTGCAGTGCGAAAAGGTGACTTTACCACACTTTTTTATATATAGAAGTTCTTTTTGTCAGGGCCAGTCTTTCCATGAGGACACGACACAGTGCAGGTGTTAATTGCAAGCAGTGAATTTCTCTGAAAAGCAGATTTTGAAACTCAAGCAAATAAGAATGAGTGTTTGAATGAAATAGATTGATTAAAAACCAGTGGGATAGATCAATGGGTGACCACTACAGGTTGTCTTTTCCCATTCTCTTGAGCTGAAACGAGCTAGAAACATGTAACTTGGCCCAAAGGAAATGTCCAGATATGATGTTGATGCTGTAATGAATGCACACAACTGCAAATCTGCAAAAGGCCATGCCCCTCAAACTGTCAATCTGATCTATTTTAAATTAGGCAATCCTGATTGATAACTCAGTAGACTGATCGAGTAACACGTACTTAACATCGACACCAAGTTTCATTCATATCCAATTAAAGGGGGGTAATAAAGCTGAACTTTTTAAAATGCTCACCTCACTCTCTCAAGCCAGATCAAATGTACAAGAGCAGCAAAGGGGAATCTTTCCATTTGATGTACTTTTTTTATTTTGCTGTCTTTCGTTAAACATACTGGATACCATCACCCAAAGTGAAGCTTCCAAAAATCATGAGATAAGGGGAATCAGGTAGACATCATTTCAAGAGTCGCAAATGTTGGATATGGTTGGGGAATAATTTGCCCTGCATGTCCTCCTTCGCCCTGTGACGCAGCTGACCAACCTTGAGCCGCATGCTATCTCCCATAAGGAGGGGCTGCCCTAGCATGTTGTTGTTGTTGCCAGTTTGTGACCGGGCAACTCTCGGTCAGAGATAGTTATTGTTGTGGGACACCTGGAACACATCCTTCTCGGGGTGTAGATGACCTCGAGCCATAAGCGACAACAAATGTGATTCAGTGTCCTCAGCTGTTTAGTCTATCTATTGAAGAATGTTGATTATTACGCTCTGAACTAGTTAAAACCTGGAGCTACAGGAGGGCTCTTCAGAATTGATTGTGGCATTTCAACCGTGTGATCAGACTCGTGACCCGTGACGTGTCGTGTGAATTCTCTGGCCGAAGCTCCAAATAAACCGTCAGTGTTTGCCATCAAAGCTCCAGCTCTCCTCGTGTCTCTCTGAGTCCTGACTCCAATTGCTTCAGAAGCTTCCGAAACCACTGGGTCAAAGCATGCAGTGTTCACATTTTTATTTGTACGGACATCTAAAGAAAAAGCAGGGAGCAGTGCAGCTACATCTCCTGTCAGCCTGTGACTCCAGCACAATGTGGACATAGCCCCCTCTCCTGGTTTACTGTGAGATCACAATGTCACAGACTCCAGAAGACCCTCTGAAAAGCCTTCTTAATGAAGTCCTTGTTCCTTCACTCGCTGCAGTCTTACCTTTTTGTAATTCTCTTTCTTCCTGTAGCCTCGAGGACCCGATCTTAAAACCTATTTCTGACGACGTTGACCCTGAACACGGCCTCCATGGTTACCAGCTTCATGTGGCTCTCAACGACACTGCGTGCGACATCATGTCCGAAAACTTCTCCCAGCTCTTCTGCCGGAGAGGTAATTTATTTATGCTAATTTTTTCAGACACTCAGGACAATGATCTTTGTAACTATATGAGTGCAAATCATAAAATGAAAACTTGTTATCATTTGTACTCATCTAGTTATATATAATTTGCCAAATAACTGTGACATGTACATACAATTCAATACACACTTACATAAAAATTGCCTTTTATATCTTTGTCGTATTGTTCTTGTATTTGATTTTCAAACAGCGTGCTATTCTACACATAATGTACGAGCATGACAAACTAAATAAAACCTTCAATTATAAAACAAAAAACCTTATTACCACTTACAACCTAATTGCATATGACAGTTACTATATTTCTCATATTTAGAAATCCATCAAAATGATTTTCATCATCTCACGTGATCACGTTCTTCTGAAATGTCAAACGTTTTTAGTCTGATGATTTTAGCCTTGTACAAAATGTCAAATGATTCTTTAACAGAATAACTCCAGTGTGTTTTTCTCTCTGATCAGCTGACATCAGTGACGGTTTGATCCGTCTGACCGCCATCAGCAGGTCAAACCCATCGCAGCACACGTCTCTGTCCGGCAGCGTCAGTCTTCCCTGGGGCTGTGAGTCTCTGCAGGGCAACGTGCAGGTACTGCTGGATACTTTGCACCATGTGTTATGGGAAGTCTTCATTAAAAACTCACCTGTTCACCATGGCCTTTGACCCCTAACCCATCACAGTCCCCCTGCTTCCACTCCCACTGCTATTTATTTAATTTGTACTTTATTATTTGCCCCTCTTGTTTGGTGTTTGTTCACCATGTAAAGCGGCCTTGGGTCCCTTGAAAGGCGCTATACAAATGTAATCTATTATTATTATTAAGAGAGAAATGCATGCCCAAAACATCATAGGATGATACTGACAGAAAGTTATTTTGAAACAGATAAGGCTTTTACTGTGAAATGTCACAATCATTCTCTATTTTATCCCGTTAAGAAGGACACAGTTATTTTCTCATCGCTGAAATCACAGTGAAAAGAGAAAAGAGATCCTGACACTTTTTTATTCCTCAGCATTTTCCCAGAGAAATGCATGCCCAAAACATCATAGGATGTTACCCAGAAAAACAGAGATGCTGCTTTTACTTTGAAACTTTACAGTCATTCCCTATTTTATTAGTAGGATACAGTTATTGCTTATTTACTACTTTTTCTATTCCTCAACATTTTCCCTGAATTGCTGCGTCTTGAGTGCGACCGACAAAAAGTTATTTTGAAACAGAGATGCCGCTTTTAGTCAAAGTCAACTTTATTTTCAATCTTTCCGTTTGTGTGAACAGACAGAGAGATCGAAATACCGTTTCCCACAATCCAGAATACAAAAATACAAATATGTATAAAAATATGTATATACCTACAATCAACAGACACATTTAGACATAAATAAAAGCACAACAATCAATATATACAAAATAACAGTCACTGTAACTACTCGAACTGATGTCCACAATCAAGTTTATTTATCTCTTTGAACAGTTATGAAACACTGTGAAAACGTGTTCGCCTAGTAGACCAGCAGTAGAAAGGCACGTCATTAACATTGTTCACACTTTTAGCGCTGTTTTACTCTCTCACACACAATGTAAACATCCGGGGCTAGAGGTCACATGACTTCCGGAAAGATAACTCTTATCATTTTTAACCCTTAGATGCATAAGTGGGTCTTTTTTGACCTGGTGAGGTGGTTTTCTTGAAGTATCTTTGTAATTACATTTTTTTATCATTTCATATTCCAGCTATTCCTCAAAAAACATGTTTTGGATATCATGCCATTCACATTTTAAATTTACATTTTATACATTTTAAGAAATTGTAGTTTTTGTATTTCAACCCCAAGCTTCCATAAGTGGGTCAAAAATGACCCGCATGCATTTTCTATGGGATCCTATGGGAACCTTTGATTCTTATCACCTGTGGCTGTCAGGAATACATTCACTGTAGGACACACAGACTACATCACAAGTGACACCTCTCAGGAAGATTATTTGACACAGCAAGATCTGATACCTGTCAGTATATCCATCCATCCATCCATCTTCTCCCGCTTATCCGTGGTCGGGTCGCGGGGGTAGCAGTTCCAGCAGAGAGCCCCAAACTTTCTTTTCCCTGGCCACATCAACCAGCTCTGACTGGGGGATCCCAAGGCGCTCCCAGGCCAGCGAAGAGATATAATCCCTCCACCTGGTCCTAGGTCTACCCCTTGGTCTCTTCCCAGCTGGACGTGCCTGGAACACCTCCCTAGGGAGGCGCCCAGGTGGCATCCTTACTAGGTGCCCGAACCACCTCAACTGGCTCCTTTCGACGCGAAGGAGGAGCGGTTCAACTCCGAGTCCCTCCCGGATGACTGAACTTCTCACCTTATCCCTAAGGGAGACGCCAGCCACCCTGCGGAGAAAACCCATCTCGGCCGCTTGTATCCGCGATCTCGTTCTTTCGGTCATGACCCATCCTTCATGACCATAGGTGAGGGTAGGGACGAAAATGGCCCGGTAGACAGAGAGCTTTGCCTTCTGGCTCAGCTCTCTTTTCGTCACAACGGTGCGGTAAAGCGACTGCAGTACCGCTCCCGCTGCTCCGATTCTCCGGCCCATCTCACGCTCCATTGTTCCCTCACTCGAGAACAAGACCCCGAGATACTTGAACTCCTTCACTTGGGGTAAGGACTCATTCCCTACTTGGAGTGGACAGTCCATCGGTTTCCTGCTGAGAACCATGGCCTCAGATTTGGAGGTGCTGATCCTCATCCCAGCCGCTTCACACTCGGTTGCGAACCGATCCAGTGAGTGCTGCAGGTCGCAGACCGATGAAGCCATTAGAACCACATCATCTGCAAAAAGCAGTGTGCAATCCTTAGTCCACCGAACTGCAGACCCCCCCCCCCACGACTACGCCTCGAAATCCTATCCATGTATATTACAAACAGGATCGGTGACAAAGCGCAGCCCTGGCGGAGGCCAACCCTCACCGGAAATGGGTCCGACTTACTGCCGAGGACCCGGACACAGCTCTCGCTTTGGGAGTACAGAGATTGGATGGCCCTGAGTAGAGACCCCCTCACCCCATACTCCTGCAGCACCTCCCACAGTAACTCCCTGGGAACTCGGTCATACGCCTTCTCCAAGTCTACAAAACACATGTAGACCGGATAAGCATACTCCCAGGCCCCCTCCAGGATCCTTGCGAGAGTAAAAAGCTGATCCGTCGTTCCACGACCAGGACGGAATCCGCATTGTACCTGTCAGTATAATAATAATAATAATAATAATAATAATAATACATTATATTTTTATAGGGCTTTTCAAGGACTCAAAATCGCTTTACAATATAAGGGAAGGTTAGGGTGGGGGGGGTATAGGACTATCAAACTTGATCAACCGGCATGGATTGATGGGGGGTGGGCTATGAGTAGACAAGAGGAGAAGAGATTTGAAAAGGGACTGGAATACAGTGAGGGTCTCAGAATAGCGGAGATCTTTGCATCAATATGTTCAAAACGTTTTTTTTCAAAATGTAAAAGAAATGTCTAAAATTATAAATAGTGAAAAATTAAATATAAAATATTTCTAGTGTGAACCAAAATATAATACTAAATATTATACAAGTGATTTTCTTAACCAAAACAAGCATAAAAACACATATCATTCTAATACGGGTCCTTTTTGACCCACTTGTGGAAGAGTGTAGGGTCCAGTCACTCGGGCATCTAAGGGTTAACAAAATAAAACAAAGTTCAAGCATTCATTAGGCACTCTTCAAAAATACAAAACAATAATAAGGGCACTGAGCATCAGCTACAGTCACTTCACATCTTTTACTGTGAAATGTTACAATCATCCCCTTTTTTATCCGGCTAAGTAGGACACAGTTATGTTCTTATGTCTGAAATCATCTTGACACTTCTTTATTCCTCAACATTTGGTTTCAGAATTGCTGCGTCTTGAGTGTGACTCTGCTGGATTTCTGTAAGGGAAAGTTCTGGTGTGTCGGCTCTGCGGTGTCCGTGCAGCTGCAGGAGACGCCCGTCTGCTACGACTACGATGGTGAGCACTTCCTGATCCTCTATCAGGACTCAGAGGGTCGGGTGGAGATACAACTCGTGAAGGAACAGACGCGCTTTGTTGTCGTCAGTTTAGCTGTCTGTGTGGCTGTGGGCAAAGTCAACAAGCATTTCGGTACAAGTTACTGAACCTGGAACAAAAAAAAACATTACAGCAGGATACTAGGATTATTTCAGACTAATCTGATGCTTTTCAAACAGAAATGTATCAATGATATTTTGTAAATGCAGGAAAATATGCAGTTTAAAATTTTTTGACGATTTGTGAACATTTTTCATTCAAATACTGAATAAATTACTATATTTTGAATAATATCTTTGCATCCTTCCTCATAGCTGCTTGCATCAGTTAACTATTCACTTGAAAATTAAAGTATCCACTGAAATGAGAATAACGAATCATTCTTAATCACTAATCACTTTTATAATAAATCTGTCTTTCATGTATCCGGTGTATTCTCCCTTTTCCTTAATTATGAATAGATTTGTGTGTCCACAACCTGTGCTCTTATATAATGTATCACCTTTAATCAACCTTTTAACTCTTGAGTATACCTTTATCTTTGCAAAACAGGTCATGCTTAACACGTACAAACGTTTTGTTTTCAATGTTTCTTTTTTGTTTCCTCTTCTCGTGGCATTTCCACCTGAACACCCGCATTACCTGAAATTGCATTGTCAGCCATTATGCCGTCACTTTCAGATGGAAATTGAGTTTAATGTCCACACCCCGAGCAAGTCTGGCAGCAGCGATAGAATTAGTGAGGGAGCAATTGTTGGAAACAGTAGCCGCGCTGCTGATGGACCAACACTGCTGATGGCAATAAAATAACTCTGGGTAATGGGATTTCAGAGGCTTCCCCTCCTTCTCTCCACGAGGGTCAGCGTCACCTTGAAACACATCACAAACTGCATTGGCACTAGATCCAAAATCTCTCCAGGAAATGAGCCAGAGGGGAAAAGAGGGGCAACAGTTTGTGTGATGAGTTTTCTTTTTTGTTTGTCACAAGCTTCACAATTTAATTGAGACAAAAAAACCAAGACACTATGTAGAATAGAATTGGGAGGGATGAAACCCTCTTTAATGGTCTCACATGCAGAGCACACAGCACACACAGTGACATGTGTTCTCTGCTTTTAACCCATCCTAGTGCCAGGAGGAGTCTAGTACTAGAAGCAGTGGCAGCTATTGTACAGCGCCCGGGGAGCAATGGGAGTGAGGGGGGAAGGGGGGTGTCCGGTGCCTTGCTCAAGGGCACCACAGCAGGGCCCAGGAGGTGAACTGGGACCTCTCCAAGTAGCAGTCCACACTCCATATTTTAGGTCTGGTCGGGGACTTGAACCGGCGACCCTACAGCTCCCAGTCCAAGCCCCCACTGACTGAGCCACTGCCGGACTCTCTAGGTGTGTTTCCATCCTCCTGTTTTTATGCACATTATTCATTTGAATATTCAGGTAAATTCCTGAGTGTAATTGCAGGAAAATAGAAGACATCTTGACTTGAATGGGATAGTTAGTGCTTCGTTTTAAAGCAAAAATGTGCTATGGAAACAGATTTGTGGATTTGGCTAAATAAATCGTAAATCTGATGTTACCTCACTATACAGTAAATGAAACCCACACAAATGTCATATCTCCATCTTTCTTTCCATCCCACCTTCTCTTTCCCCTTCTTATTATTTGCATTATCTAATTGCACCCTCTTCTGCAATGGTAACATGTTTTTTCTAGATAAACAACTCCTTATTATTACCGTTGTGGATTGAAAACAATCATTCATTCAAATGTTCTTTTGCAGATTTGCTCTTGTCCGAATCAGAAAGTCTCCGTGTGTTTCTCTATTATTTTACATTTTAGCGGCTTGTGCTCTCTACTCCTTCCATGTCAGTCAGTGCTGTTGAATGGCTGATTGGATGAAAGCCATAAAGCAGTACATTGGATTGCTGAGTTGGACACTTTTAATGCACGGACAAATTACATGAAATTGGCCATTACTGAGGCTGAATGCTGTGCACCATGTATGACTTTCAGGTTGTGTTGGAGCGCATTTCCATCAGAGTGACCTTCATCCTACTGTTTGCTGTCACATCAGCTGTTGCTAACGGGCAGTCCTTCATTCCTCATTTTATTAGGAAAGAGCCAAGGGTACCGTGGGCCACTTAATGGACTCGCAAGAACATAAAGCCACTTATCCCAACGTTTGAGTCTGAGTAATGGCCAAACAAACACTATGGATTTGGACCATGGAGCCTTGACTATGCTCTGGTGTGGCACAAAGTAATAGCTTAATGCTCCGGTGGTATAATTGGAAATACAAGAATCAATTCATACATGGAGAAGAACATGTGTCTGAGTGTAGGTAGTTCTCCAGCAGATGGCTCTCTTTAGTAAACAATGGGAGAATCCTTTCAGCACATCGGTTTGACTTTGCTCTAATCTTTCAGTCTAAATATAATTGCAAAGAAACATAAATCACATTTATTTTTTATAATCAGCAGTATTAATGTCTTTTCTGTTGAAATGCACTTTAATCTTTTTCTTCTATTTCTTAAGTAATTGCCAGTCTTTATGTTAATCAAAACCTAAAGGACTTTAAAACCAAATATTGATTAAGAAAGTACCCACAGATTCCGTGACGTAAAGCTTCATTAAACTCATCTTTCTTAGTCTCCTCACAGGCTAATCTTGGATGACAATTGCTTCCATTTTTAGCCTTTAATTCTCTCCCATGTGAGTGACCAGCTGGGTGGACTGTGCAGCCAATCACAGTCCTTCTTTATATATTTAGTCGGCTCATTGGAGGAAAACAGTGAACTAATGACATCTACCAGGAGGCTGTTTGATTATGTGTGTGTTCAGCTGCACACAATCCAAATGCATGATGTCACTTCTTGTTTTTTCTCCTTTACATCGAGCCTATAAACTGATTGTCTTTAAAGCCTCTCCGTTGATATTCTGGGCTCTCAATGAAACATCCTCCCCTCTGTCATGAACCTTGGAGTGACCTTCACTAGCATTTTAAATTAGACAAGCAGGTCAGCACCGTAGTCAAATCCTGCTTTTTAAAAATAAGACTATTGGCCAAGACCAAGTCGTTTTTATCTTTTAAAGACCTAGAAAGGGTTATTAACGCCTTCGTACCTCGAGACTGGACTATTGCAACGCTCTGTATGTGGGTATGGACCAGGCCTCAATCAAACGCCTGCAGCTAGTCCAAAACGCAGCTGCTCGTCTTCTGACTGGCCACAAAAAGCGTCACCACATCACCCCAATTCTGGCCTCACTACACTCACTACACTACACTACACTACACTTCCAATTCGGTTCCGAACTGATTTTAAAATCCTTTATTTGTTTTCAAAGCCCTAAATGGGCTGGCTCCGGCCTATATAGCAGAACTCCTCCAGCGCTACACCCCAGCCAGAGCTTTAAGGTCGGCTGACCAGCTGCTGCTGCTGTGCGCAAGACCAGGCTCAGAACCCGAGGGCACAGAGCCTTCGCAGCAGCTGGCCCCAGGCTCTGGAACCCTCTGCCCCTCCACGTGAGGTCGGCCCAGACCCTAGGGGTTTTTAAATCCTCACTAAAGACTCACTTCTTCTCCCTGGCCTTCTAGTCAGAGCGGAGCATGACACCTGACTATTCCCTGTGTTTTAGTCTTTTATATTTCTGTTGTAAATGATTGTCTTTTATTGTAATTGTAGTAATGTGTTTTTATTACATGTACAGCACTTTGGCTCGACCAAAAATCGCTTTTAAATGTGCTTTATAAATAAAACTTGATTTCATTTGATAAACATCTCAATTCACATCTCCTATTTCCAAACTTCCTCTCTTTTGATCCTGGCAGTGGGACAGTGAGGGGTGACAGTGTTATATAAAAGGCTCATCATTCCCAGTATGATGCTGGTTTATCTTCCCCTTTTAAAATAGTGCATCAAGTCCAGAAAGGCCTGCAGAAATCCAGAGGAATCCATCCATATCAAAGCTGCAGCTCGCCCTGAGATCAATGAATAATATGACCTTCCTGCTGCATGGTCCAACGCTGCCTCACCTGCAATGATGCACAGCACGATGCAGGTAAATGTGGTCATCTGTAGATGTTCTTTTACACGTGTTTATTAACATAGTAGACTTACATTATTGTGCTTTATTTGAATATTTGAATCATGCCATTTGTACAAAAGTTAAATACATGGTACATTTTGGACAGAATTGAACAGTTAATTGTTATCTTAAGGGATCTGGCAAGAATACACCATACTGGATTGCTCAAATTAAAAGTGAATTGACCCTCTGACTTTCCACACTTCAGTACATTTATTTTAAAGCCACGGGATAACAGTTCGGCTGTAATATTCCTGCAGTGCAGGTAATGTTGTCACCAGATGTTTATTAACAATTAACATAGTACACTTACATTATTATGCTTTATTTGAGTACTTCCAATGTTATCCCTCTCATTTCAGTGTTAAAACATTGAACTACCATCAGCTGTAGTTACTTACAAATTCAGATTTTTTTGTTGAAAACCTACAATCTTGAGCTAATGTATGATGCAATTCATATTATATATATATATATATACACATTTTCAATTTGATGTTAACTTGAAAATGGACAATCATATCAATCAACATGCAAGCTAATGTACTGGAGTTAGCTAAAAGGCTTCTTATCATCATCGTCCACTAAGTCTGATTTTGTTAGGTATCCTACAGACTAAGAATCATACATCTTGTATAATAGTTATATAAATGCTACATTTTGGTAAAACAATATGCAATACAGGTCAACAACATAGATAGATAGAACAGGGTGTCCGCGGGGTCTTAAAAAGTATTAAAAGTTGATAAATCAATTTAGCGAAAATTAAGGCTATTAAAAAGTATTAAACGGCATTTTCCAAGGTATTACATTTTCTAGCTTGTTTTCAAAAGTATATAACTTGTCCAAAGAGGTTGTATTCTAACCAGGGCCGTCCCTGGCCAACATGAGGCCCCACGCAAAGTTATATGATGAGGCCCTCTGTTTCGCGAGCGTCGACGGGGGTGGGTGGGGGGGGCGGCTAGTGGAGCCTCGCAGTGGCGAAACCGTGCCGCACCACACTAATTGCGCCGCATAAGCGCATAGGTGCACCGCATTTTCGGCTCAGTTGAGGCTCCCTCCGCAAGGTGAGGCCCCAAACAGTCTGCATGATCGGCCTGTAGGGAGGGACAGCCCTGATTCTAACGTTTGCCTGAATGTAATCATTGCGTAGGAGTGTAGTGTGATTCTGTGTAGTTTATTTATGGCATCCCGTTGGATTTGACGTCATCTGAACAGGACATCGCGCGCTCACTGCTTGATAGCGCGCGAAGGTCCGTTTACGCCGGTTGTTAAACAACAACGTTATGGGGAAATGCAAGTTTGCGTCCAAATGGTTGGAAGATCAGGAGGAAGGACAATCAATACTGTCTATAGTAAATGTGAGGTAAAGTGTGTCGCCAATGTAACCGGTTAAAACTCCCAAGTGGCGATGAGGTCTTAAAATGTATGGAAAGGGTCTTAAAAAAGGTCTTAAAAGGTATTACATTTGACTTCCTGCATATACCCTGTAGAATCGGAGGGATGAAACCCTCTTTAATGAGCGATACATTGAAAAATCTCCACCTCAACAAGATATTAACATCGTGATGCATCAATAACATAAATCCAATATTATCATAAAGAACTAGAATGGCTATTGGAGAGAACAGACGTTAGCCAAGGCCGTTTCAACATGTTAAAAATAATTTGTGTATTACTTTTAATTGGCACCACCAAGTTTCATGAGAAGTGGGCCAGTAGTTTTTCCCTTAATCCTGATGATAAACAGACAAACAAACCAATATCCTCAACGACAACATAACCTCTATGCTGTAGGTATTAATGAAATAAACTGGTCAATTCTGTATTCTACGTACCTTTTATTGTACTGCTTATACACCTTTTCTTAAAATCCTCAAATAAAAAAAAACTAATGTGTGTTTTTTCACAACCTGGTGTTACTACTTTAAGGATCTGGAAAAAAAAACACTATTTAAATTGCTCAAATTAAAAGTGAATTGACCTTCTGACTTTCCCCACTTCAGTACATTTATTTTAAAGCCACGGGATAACAGCTCCTGGTGTTCAGTCTTGAACAATGTCTACGGGTCTCTGTGTCCTTTACTCTTCCGTACATTATCTATCATTTTGGATAAGTGGATGGCGAACAATCTTTGTGTCATAAAAGAAATGACTCCCTGCTATTCCTCTCACTCCGTGTGTGTGCCAGGGAACGAGAGGGGTGGCATGAGTCAGCACATTATGCAGTACACTAGAAGCACTTTCCACAATTTTACACGGATCAGTAGTTTGTATTACCTGCACTCACTTCCTGTGGCTTTCTGGTCTCAGAGCAGATGTTTGCTCCACTGCTCTCTGATCCACTTTAGCTGAATGTGGGTTCAAACAGGGTCAAACACTGAACCCCCAAACTCTGATTTGAATGCCTTACGATAGCTGTTTAAGCTAAACTATCTCAATATTTAGTGGAGAACTGGTGATTGAAAATGAGGCTGTGATTTTATTGGAAGCAAAGTCCATAGCAGGCTTTCTCTTTTTTCTAATCCTCACTAAAAAGGTGATGAAGTATCCAGAAGTCAAACTTGATTTGTATCTACAAGCTATCGACAGTAATAGCTCCGAACCCAAATACCTTTATTCTTTGTTATTCTTTCTATATGTATTTTAAAGGAAATGGAGACACACTTGAGAGTTGGATAAAAAGCTGATATTTTCATGGACTGTACAAATTGCTCCCCGGGCACTGCCCACTGCTCCTGGTACTAGGATGGGTTAAATGCAGAGAACACATGTCACTGTGTGTGCTGTGTGCTCTGTGACCATTAAAGAGGGTTTCATCGCTCCAATTATATTTGAAGCTGGGACCAGTTAGCGTAGCTTAGCATGTCATTTGAGGGCAGTCTGAAACTGTCCAAATGGAAAACTCAGTAGTAGCAGCCCCAAACCTAATCAATTAACATAGTGTATATTTATTTAATCTGTACAAAAATCTGACATATGAAGAGGACGAGTTGTGGAGTCAGTGGGATGATTTTAGTGACTTACGATAGCTGTTTATGCTAAGCTATCTCAATATTTAGTGGAGAACTAGTAGCTAGAAGCTGTGATTTTATTGGAAGCAATGTCCATAGCAAGCTTTCTCTTTTCTAACTCTCACTAAAAAGGTGATGAAGTATCCAGAAGTCAAACTACAAGCCATATCTAACTAGCTGCGAACCCAAATAATTGTTGTATTTTTCATTCTATCTTCTATGTATCCCAGGGGTGAATTGGGTAATCGTCCTGGATCCATGACAACATTGTGGCATTAGGCAAAAATAAACATGTTTTCTTTCTAACCAAAGCAAATGTCAAATGCAGCACATTTTGTGCGATGCAGAAATCAGGCAAGCTTCACAGAAAACCGCCTCTGCTTGCACCAAGTTCCTGGAACAATTGGTTTTAGTGCAAAGGTCTCTGCCTGAGGCTAACTCTATTGATCTGAACCACTGTTATGAGACATAGACAGACCGAGAGAGAGAGAGAAACAAAGAGAGCCTCCCTCATTATGTGCACACTGGCACGCTGATGTTTCCATGGGAATAAACACCAAACACCTGCAGTTGTTAGTGTCGGGAACATTGAGTGTTGTGGTGCGTTGTCTCTGCATGTATCTGAAGTGTAAGTGATGTTTTTGGTCAATTACACTGAGCCACACTGTGTTTATTTCCTCTGTAAACTCTCTCTACTACACTATGAATTATTGAAAGCCTGTGGTTAGTTGTATCCGTAGTCGTGTGTTGTTTTGACTTTTGACACTGGGAGACTCCCAGGAGACCGTTACTCATCGCTTGTTGTGTCTGACTTGACGCCGTGAAGCATCACAATGAGTTCTTCATCGCCATTGTGCAGCTCTGAATGAAACATTAAACACTCGAGGTTCGATGGGGTTAAACGAGGTCACTGCTGATGATCTGTGTGACTTAGGAAACCAGAAATGCATTATAAGATGGAGCTGCAGTGATCAGTTTGCGTTAATAATTAATTATCTCCCATTTTTTTTGATAATAATTTAATTGTTAAAAAAGTTTTTCATGCACACGTCAGAAAAATGCAGTTTTAGCCTCTCGGATATAAAGATTTGCTGCTTTTTTTTTCTGTTTTATATCAAATTAAGGGTAAAATGTTAGGAGTTTTAGAAATATAACAACATTGTCTTGGATTTAAGCTAATTTCCAACATTTTATAGACCCTAACAATTGATCTAGGAAGTAAATGGCAGATGTATCTCAGCACCCGAGTGTCACTTTCGAACCAAAATGTAAACCCTCATATACAAAAGAAACTAATTCTGATATAATTTCTCATGCCACGATCTAGATTCACTCCACATGGACACTAAAGTTGATATTTAACAATCGCACACACTCATCATAGTTGGGTTTGATTGCGTTTTAATCACAGCTCTGTCGTGGACCCACCTGTGTGACATCCATTAAAGCTGATGGCCGTCACTGTGGGGCTCGGATAACATTTCCACTTACCTGCACCTGTCGAAAAAACAAATTAAGACGGATATGTGGGCAGCCTGCCACGCTGATACTTCGGCCTTTCCTTGGAAACCTGCCAAATCATCCGAATGTCGCTGAGTCATGACATGTGATTCAGTTTAACTACTGTACCTCACACACTGCAGGCTTTATCTCTGTTCTTTGTACAGTATGAAATCCCTATTGTCTCTCATGGCGACATTATATCGCCCATTTGCTTTTCCTTTTGCTGATTCTCTCCCCTACCTCTTGTTTTATGTTGCTGCCAGGACCAGGCTTTATGAGGCATATTCAATTGATGAGATTCACTTCATGTTGCAATGGCATTGACCCTTGACTGAGTATTTCCGACCCCACTGACCATTGGCTGTTTCAGCAGAACACTGACCCTTTGGAGCGGTACAAGTGAATCACATCTGCTGTGCTCTTACACAAAAATAGGGGATAACGTGGATGCTCAGTTTTTAAAAGGACTGCAATGTTGGTCTGACGGTAAGCTGGTCTGCAACTTCGATCTTGACTGAAATATCTCACATAGATCCGATTGATTTGCGTGCAATGTAGTACAAATATTCCTAGTCTTCAGAGGATAATGCCCAGTGATTCTGCTCCTACTTTGAGGTTGTTTTTAGTGATGTATCCCAACAACTCTTGTATTGATCTCCTTGCAATTTGGTGCAGTTGATTATGGTTTCCAGAGGACGACCACAAATCACTTCTGAACTGTTGGATAGATTGGGATGCTATTTGGGTCAGACATTCAGAAATGTAAACACTCAATCCTTCTCTTCTCATCTGTTACCTTCAAGACAACTCAAATCTGTCCAAATGCCAAATCCAATGACATCTGTACGTTGTTTTTTGTGCTAATGCTCTAAACAAAAAAATGTTACATTATACCTACATCATCAGCTTTATTGAGGAGACCCATTTTTAAAAGACATACAACACTCAAATATAAATTTAAAAAGGCAGTTATACCAATGTTTCCACAGAGGTGACTGCTATCGTACAGTACTGAGACAAACTGTAGTACTACAGTACTCAACATCACCATGTTAGCATTTTGAGTGTCAGCAGGCTGATATTAGCATGTAGCTTAGCCCCACAGAGCAGCTAGCATGTAGCTTGTTATGTAAAGGAGGCGGAGTCGGCAGTATTGCAGTACCTTCCATGGTGACCAGATTAATTCAGTCCTAACACTCATCCCCCAAAGTGGCATGACTTTGAAAGGTCAAGTATGGTGCACATCGCTTCATTAACCTGTCATTTTAATCAAATGCAATTCCTTTACTCACTCATTCACTCCATGATTGAATGTGTCTGAAATCTGCACAGCGATGATGAATCTCATTTTCCTGCAACAACAATCCAGGATGTGCCGTGTTAAATAACGAGCCACACATCTGACTAATGAGAGCAGTTAGTGGCAGTCGAGGTGAGAGCTTTTTCTTTGTCTCTCTTACTTTGTGCAGTGTGATGAGAGATCTCCATTTGCAGGCCAGATGATGATTGATACTGTTAGGGCCCAACTTTTCCGCTGGAGTCTCCACACTCGATGATCACTCACCTCTGGTATTAGTAAGATGGATTATCTCCTCTTGTCTAGAACCATAGAGGTAATCTTCTCTTTGCTCATGGGAAAGCATTCGTAGAAAACAATAATGACATAATAGCGATGGCTGGGAATGGTAGGGATCACTTTAAAACATCCCCTCACAAGCTGTGTGGAGGGATAAGAAGCTGTATCTTTAATCACAGAGTAAATCATTGGCATTACAGAAAAAACACATTGGTTTTTCTTTAAATAACCTTTATTTACATCGTATTTCTCAAGGACTTCTTGTGGCTGTAGTGAATGGAGAACGGCCGCAAGAAGGCACTGAAGAGCCTCGTCACTCTCTTGCTTGTCTATCATTTTCTATATATTAAATAGAAAATGTTCACTGGATTCAGCCTAATCCAAGACCTGCTAGTTATTAAAATACTATCTGAGGATTGTGCAAGTCATAACCCGACTCTTCTGGCAGAAAATCAGAAAATCTATATTATTCGAGGGCTTTAAAAGTAGCTGGATAATCGGTTTTGTTGTTTTGCCTCAAAGCCTGTTTTGAGTGATTTGCTGAGCACACTGATATCGAACCAGCGTCTAAAACAAACGTTCAAACAGCAGTTCTGTCTCTGGCAAATCTCAGTTTACATCTGCCCAATGTTTCTCCCCATTTCATGTAGCAGACATCAAGTTCATTCAGGCTGTTGTTCTGACGAGGCATCTGTCAAAATGCAGATTTGAGCTTTAATATGCACCGGTTGTAATTATAGCTTACACAATGGATTTGTCAAGTTTTGCTTGCACAATCTCCAAGAAGCAGAACGAGGAATTAATTAAGACGGCAACACTGCTGCATGAATCCATAAGGGAACCGCGCTGTAGAGTAAAAAGGTTTCCTTATGGTTTCTATAATCTATAGTCGGATAACATCAACAGAGTAAGGAAATATAGGAGTATTTTGTGCAGTGCGGCTCTTGGTTTGTTTAGTCATCCAATAACATGTTAAAAAGCTACAAACTCACCTCTTTGCACTGGCTTTTAATACTTGAACGTAACATTTTGACATTTGAATGTGTTTTCATATGTTTATTGTGCTTTTTATCATGTTTTTAATTATTGTTTTATTATTTTACTCCTATTGTGTTATTTTTTTTTTATTGTGTTTGTTACCCTGTACAGCACTTTGGTCAACTGAGGTTGTTTTAAATGTGCTAGATAGATAGATGGATAGATAGATAGATAGATAGATAGATAGATAGATAGATAGATAGATAGATAGAGCGATAGATAGATAGATAGATAGAGAGATAGAGAGATAGAGAGATAGAGAGATAGATAGATAGATAGATAGATAGATAGTACTTTATTGATCCCAATTTGGGAAATGTTTGTTTTGAGATTGAGTAGAGCATGAAGTTCAGTAGAGGAGAAACAGCAGAGATGGAGCTGCCAGAGGAATAAGAAGCGCTTGTATTTCATGTCCGATGTCCAGGTGTGATGGTGTAAATCGTTCCTGTCACTTCTCTCGTGACTCCTCCACCCTCCTCCTGTGGCCTCGCTGTACACACACCTCCTGTGGCCTCGCTGTACACACACCCTCACGTCATCACTTTTGTGCTGCACTCACAACCTTGTGGACCGGAGCACACGCTGCATCTCATCAGAGGATATTACCTAACACTCGGAGGACAACATTCATCAACGTCACGGGGCTTTTGCCTGCAGTGCATTTCTTTCTGCGTGCGCCCCGAGTCCATTTCAGTTGTTCCAGCAGCGCTGGCACCTCGTGTGACCCCGGGACGTTTCTGCTATCGCTTTCAAGGTTCTTCAGTGTGAAGTTTCTGCTGATATGAGCTTTACTGTGCATCGCAAAATGCAGGCCGGACTCAGACACACCGGACGCTTAGGGAAGAGTTCGGGGTTGATGGCTTTCACCCTGGAGACTGCTGTTTATGTCCTGTAAAAAAAACACAACTCAACATTATTTAACATAAAAAACATCCCTTTTTTAACCCAAACCAAAATCTGGTACTGAACACAGGGAAATTATTTTGTGGATTAAACAAACAAAAGTGTTTTTGTTTGAATTTACAACGTTACACTAAAAAAACTTGAGACCTTGCCAAGTATATTTCTCTAATATCTAGTCAGAATATGTCTTTACACCTGATATAAGACAATGCATCATCTTGTTAAGTGAAAAGATCTTATTTTGAGTTGTATCTCGGATGAAACACATATTTTTTTACATATTTATTAGAAATGTCACCAACTAACATCAGAAAACAGAACACTTTTAAGCATTTGCGGCCAGTGTAAACACGAGTTTACTGCAACTGTACTCAAGAAATTAACTTCCTCCATGCATCAAATCCTTCGTTATGATGAAAGGGAGATGCTAAAAGATGTACTCAACATGCACGGTTCAACTTCTTGCTTGACCTTTTAGTGAATTGCAAATTGACCAAAATCCAATACTGCAATAATTAAATCATCTCATCCAGTGTGCGGAGACTGCGGTCAGCTTTTATTGAGCGTTTGGGCCGATGTAATGAAATCAGGGAACTAGAGAGCACTAGGTAGCATTGCACAAACGTCCACGAGGCATCAAGGGTTTTCTAACCTGCTAAACAGACTTGCTAAATAAATACAATTTTCTTTCTTAATTGGTTGCCTGTTCTCTTACTTAAATCAACTGAATGCAGCAACTACTGCTCTGCTGGACCTCCTAACAGGCATTTTAATCTAAAATCCAGAAAAACCTTATGTGCTTACCCCCACAAAATAAAATCTATGAAGTAAAAATGTCCCTAAGTAAACTGTCAACCAAAGTGCTGCAAAATAGGTCTCACAAACACACCGGGGTGAAGCTATCGCCTCCTTCCAGATGGGAAATCTGCATCAAACACACCTTGTCAGTTTTTCCCCGAAGCTTTTTTTGCACAGTCTAGACTTGCACTAGATGTATGCAGAACACAGACATGCCTAAAAGCAGGTGACACATTCAACTTCCATGAGCAGATGCACTGTAACATACACATACAGCATTTTTAGTCCACTTACTTTAGGAGGATTTCATCCCTTACAATATCAGTACATATGCAGGCATGGTGCTCTGGGAGCTTTGTTATTCAGAGCCTCTTAAGAACAAGAGTCGTCCAAAAAAAACCCTCGGGAATTCACAATGACTCCACTATCTTAGAGAGTCACGAAAGAGCTACAGCAAACACACAGAAAATCACATTAGCTCCTAGAAAGCCTTTTGATTTAAGAAGTAAAACACGTAATCCCCGTCGAGGAGGAACGCCACGCATGATCTAAATCATGGCATCTGATTTATCGTTTCAAATTGAACCAGTGCGCTCCGTCCTTGGCACTTTGAAACCTGTAGGTGTAAATCTTGAATCTAAGTGTTTTAAACAAAGAGAACGAAAGTGTTTGGAGCATGATAAACGGAGGGAGTTTAACCATGACCAAGACATTCAAGAAAGCCTCGCAGCGAATGCAAATGAGGAACAGGGGGATTCTTTTGGAAGCACATGAAAGATATAGGAAATTGTAAAATATATACTGTATGTAAAAAAGGTTGCATGCATTTCCAGACGGTGTGAAAATCCAGCAGCTCCCATCTTATTAACGACATTATCGTAACACCGGTTTCTTTATTGTGAACCACCATGACAAAGCATGTTGTCGTCTTACTACAACTTATCCGTCCGTACTTTACTACTTTGCCCTTTTTGTAGTAGTGCAGGTAAAGGTCACCGTGGATCTGCAGTATACACACAGAGAGAGAGCAAAGTTAATCTCAGATGTGTCGGAGGTACTGAAGCTTCCTGTCACAGCCTCAGCCCTCATCTCAAAGATCACCTCTGCTTACAGAGCGGAAACCGTTTGTCACAAACGCCTGAGATGCTCCGTCAAACCCTGTCAGCACACATCCATTACTATTATTATAATATCATGATTATTATTATGGCTTTACAGTGCCATGCATATGCTCCTCTGTGATTTAATTTATCATCCGCTGAACCCTGAAACCGTTGGAAGCGTTCATATATTTTATAATTTCCTATATCTGTGTCTTTAAATGGTGTTTCTTCATGCATTGTTGTATTGTTTCAACTGATGATCGTCAACTTGTGAGGATGCTGGCTGTTTGCCTGAGACATGACACTGGGGCACAAAAATGGTTTCTCTTTGTCACATTTATCTGATCAGCCTGATTAGTTTTTTTAGGAATGCCTCTGCACCTGGTTGGTCAGCCTATGCTATCTAACAGAGTTTATCGGAAGAAATATCATGAGAATGAAGCTCATTTCCCAAATTAGATTATTTGTTATCTCTGATTCATATACTCACGCTTTGTTCAGCCTTCTGTGTTATTGGCACAAAGGCAACATGTAAACTTACAACATGGATAATTGCAATCTGACACAATATAGGGCATCATAAGAGCAATATACTTAAGCATCGGACTAAAAGACAGTTTGTCAATGGCTAAAAAATAGTTCTTGTATTGCTGGATTAAGCTATCCGGGTATCCAATCCTTTTTTTTAATACAATTGCAAAAAAACCTCTACATTCATCAAAGGGTTTTTCCTCTCACCACAGCTCCATGCCCACCTCTTCAACAAATGTAGAAATCCATTGTTATAAGTTATAATTCGACAATTGCTGCTTGGGGAAAAATGTCATTTAACCACTTATTATAAAATCGGCTCATAGAAATCATCTTGTTGTATTTTGTGGTTTCTTAGATGAATGCCAACATTATTCATAAGCTTCACCTCGTAGACCAAAGCTTGACAACATTCTGCACGCTGCTTTCCCTCCCCATTTAATTTCTGCTTTCTGGGATCATTAAAATAAAACGGGGTCACTGTAATTGGAGCGTGTGCTGAAGTCTTTCCCCTGACTTTAAAGAAGAGGGTTAGTGTGACAAGCACAAAGTAAACTTTAAAGCGTGCAGTGATGTCTGCAAGCCCCTCTCTTTTTGATGCTGCTGTGTAGCATTAACATCTATCCCTCAATGCCCATATTGAATGTGTCGAGTCGGAGCTTTTCTGCTGCAGAGCATCATGGTGTCACACAGTCGCACTACACAAAGCATTCTGCCTTTTCCCTCGAGGAGCTCATTCTGCGTACTCCTGCATAATTACCTCCAAGTGATTACACAAATCAATGCAGTACTATCACCGCCAAGGGCTCTTCGTAAGCCTCGGGTAATCACAGTATACATAACTGTCCGGCATAAGATTTCCTAACACTTTAAACATGCTCACCACTACAAATCACACGCACATTTGTTCTCCTCCGACCTGTTGCTGCCCTGGAGGACTTGTTGTGCCTCGTGCGGTTTTGGAAGTGTGAGACTGGGAGTGTTTGTTAATGAAGCCCTGGAGACGAGTGTCAGGATGCCTCCCTCCGTCACACCAACAGCGTTTCTTTTTTATGAGATCTGGTATTGGAAATAATTACTAAAAGCGGAGAGTCTACTAAATCATCTGTCCTGAGGCCTGGTTGTTGAACACAGCTTGTGTTTCTGTTGTCAGCAGCACACCAAAAACACTCTGCTCTTTACTCTGAACTGAAGTAAATCCAGGAGCAAAGCTTCACCTCAAGGGAATACGCACAGTGATATAATGCCATGCAAACCTGAGCTGTAACTAGTATGTTCGGCACAGATCAAGGGCTGAAACGTGGGAGATAATCTGCAATGTATTTCGCCTTTGTTTGTCTGTGAGTTTGTTGGTTTTTTATAAGGATTATGGAAAAAGTACTTGAAACATTGGCCAAGAAAGAACCCCTTTAACGTTGTAGTGGACACAAATCGGATACACAAAGCAAGTTTTACTTTCATTAACATTGTGTTTCGTTAGCTTAACTTTGACCTGATGAAGGATTTTAGTAATGGGACGTGTGGATCTTAAGTTCTGAGAGAAACAAGCTGAGGAAGTGTCGGATAATGCCGAGTAAAAACATGCTGAACACTAACGCAGCGTCCACACGGCGGCGTGCGTTGAAGCTTGCCGGTGAGCTTGTCTGAAACTCGACCAACAACCAATCACATGAATCTCCCGCCCCGGACACACAAGCACGCGGTTTGATTGGCTAGAGCTTGTACTGGCATATGATTTGATTGGCTGACGCTTCCGCCGAAGCTTCAAAAGTTGAACATTGCTCAACTTTTGAAGCGAGCAAAGCGAAGCAACTCTCCCACAATGCAGTTCGGCAAAGCGTGACGTCACCCCATTCAAAGTGAATGGGCAGAAGAGTTGAAGCTTCAACGCACGCCGCCGTGTGGACGGGCCGTAAGGCAATCATAACCAGGGATCTGTTATTATTTTACCTTATTAAAAGTTAACCATAACCCTAACCAAGTTCAGTCAGTTTGCAAATTCTAGTTTCATTCAAACATCAACTAATATCACTAAAATGTGTTCTGTGCAATTTGTCCTCTTGCACAAATCTTAAAGATCTGAACATCACAACCTCTGAAAACACTGATCTGAAAAGGCTGATTGGATAAACTTCTAGTACGAATGATAAATGTACAAATCAAACAAGGTGAGCTCTGGTTTCAGGTTAATTCAAATATAGGAGAACGGTAGTAAATGAGAAGGAACACCTCCAGGATATCCAGTCACACCTTGCACGTGTCACTTACAACCCAGTTTTACAGGCTACTAAAGTCAACACATAAACATGAAGAGGCCATGACACACTAACAGCTGCAGGAAGTACTAGCAGTGATTTTTAGTGCACACATTGCTGTGAAATTGAATCATATATTTATGTCATCATTTGCACGCAAAATAAAATTCTAAGAGGACATAACGCCGTAATGTTTTCCATATTGCGTCCCCATTATTCCATTACAGCACATTTGCGAACATATTCATTTGGTAGATATGACTACATTTGTTTCCACGATGATGTGACACTTCATCACAGAGGGAAGGTTTCGATGTGTCTGATATACGATAATGACTCCCGGTTGATTGTGTTTGGCTGCCAAGGACTCCGCACAACGCTTAGAGCAGAGGGGGGAAACATAATTGGAGTTTAGGAAACTGACAGGCTGCGTGTAATACACTGACCTTGGACTGAAACCCAGGGTGTTTTCTCAATGTCGAGGACGCTTGCTTGGTAGCACATGTCTTCCGAGTCACTTGCTTCAGAAGCGAGGCAAGAATACTTCCTGGCATTCGGAAAACGAAGAGTGGAACAGGCGAGCAGGTGTGCAGGTGTGCGTCATATGAGAGGCCCCGCCTTACATTTTCCGCCACAGATTTGGGGAAATTGGTCCGTGCACAAAGCATTGTGGGGATTTTAAGACCGCGGAGGATTCTCATATTTTATGAGAAAGTATGAGTTTTTTTTCCTTCGTCCTTGTTTTTTTGGTAGTATTTTGTCGTCATGGCAGTTTCTATCCTTAAAATGTGCATGAAATCACTTCCTGTCTTTAATACTATTAGCCATTTCTTTAGCTGTGTGTGCCTGTTATCCAATGTTGCTGTTTGTAGTTTTATCTAATTCATATCTGCCCTATTTTACCAGCCAAACATTTGCAGCTTTACATTAAAAGTGTTCAATTTACAAAACAAGGGGCGGCTTTTTATTATGAAGCATTCAGTAGATGTTCAATGTCAATGAAGGTTAAGCAGACTTCAATCATAGACAAATATATCCAAAATCAGGGTATGTTCTGCATTTATTACTAGTATCAGTAAATGATATTAAGAACTGAAGCATCTGATTGGTTCCTTCGTGTTGTTGCGTGACGTGTTGTTGCGTGACGTGTTGTTGCGTGACGTGTTGTTGCGTGACCTGACCTCGGTAGCTCTGCAGTGAATTTCATTCATATCAAAAGGGTTTTCTTGTAAAAGTCAGACCCTTCTGGAGGATATATGTTGAGCTTAAATCATCTTTTGACATCCCCTTTCAGTAAAAGCACAATGTAGAAAACGACAGCCTTGACGAACAGCCTGTAATATGGCAAAACGTGTCATTTCTCTTGACACATGACAGATGCTCTTTGTGTTTTCTGCTGATACTACAAAAGCACATTGTTACGTTAATCGAATCCAGTGCAAGTATTTTACCGTGAACTCATCTGCTTTTCCCCGTACTTAAATTACTAACAAGATTAAGTGAGAGTCTATTTGTCCCTGTTTGAATGAGCTGTGTTGAAGGGGAGGTTATTACTCTGCCTCCTTCATGATAAAGAGATTTAACCTTCAGGAAGAATATCAGTCAAGTGCATTGTTGTGTCTCTTATGTTGAAAGCATGTCATAATAACTCTCAGTCTGACAGGGAAGAAGAAGAATGGCAGAAAGTCGAGTTAATTGAAGTGCCTGGTAAACATTTGTGCAGTCAGTCAGACCGGCAGAATAACTGCAGCACCGTATATTATTTTTGGAAATACAGTAAGTTAGAGGTTTCCCTGCTCCAGCTTTAAGGAGTTTGTCCTGTAGATGAACTCGTCCTTAATATCCCTCAGGATCCAAATGTTCCCTCCACGGGTAAATAAAAGCCACTAAAGTATTCACATTATTACAATTCTATTAAACCCCAACAGCGAACTGAAGACAGGACAATTATTTTGGCTTTTTTTTTTAAACCAAGCTACTGGAACACAATCTAATTTAGTGAATATTCCTTCAGTGTTTATTTGGATAACCTCAGGCAGCAGATTCCTCTCACTGTAGGAAGTTGGTTTGTAGTAATGTAATGCGTCTATAATTAAAGATTTGCATAGTATAACATTATATTAAACCACTATTTTAACTACAGTTTGCACACACAAAAGGCACTTCTTCATGTCTCTTCTACATCAACATGTGTCCCCTCTTCTTCACGTCTCTTCTACATCACCATGTGTCCCCTCTTCTTCATGTCTCTTCTGCATCAACATGTGTCCCCTCTTCTTCATGTCTCTTCTACATCAACATGTGTCCCCTCTTCTTCATGTCTCTTCTACATCAACATGTGTCCCCTCTTCTTCATGTCTCTTCTACATCAACATGTGTCCCCTCTTCTTCATGTCTCTTCTACATCAACATGTGTCCCCTCTTCTTCATGTCTCTTCTACATCAACATGTGTCCCCTCTTCTCCATGTCTCTTCTACATCAACATGTGTCCCCTCTTCTTCATGTCTCTTCTACATCAACATGTGTCCCCTCTGTGTAAAGAGACTCTGAAAGTTTCAGGAACAAAGATTCTCTCTCTTTTTGTCCTGATCCATTTCTATAAAAACCTGTCTGAAAATGAGCTGATCAGATTTTGGCCACTTTATGATGTCATAACGATGTTTTGTCTTGTGTAACCATTAGCCAATCACCAACCAAGGTAACCCCCAGCAGCGAGCCGTTTGGCTGATGCCGAGCGGAGTGCACGTGCTGGGGTGTATGGTTTAACCATGTCCTGGATGTAGGAAGGGCCAGATCCATTTGCAGCATGGTACGCAAGCACCAGTGTCTTGAAGTGGATTCTAGCAGTTACTGGAAGCCAGTGAAGGGAGCGGAGGAGCGGCGTGGTGTGGGAACATTTTGGAAGGTTGAAGACCAGTCGAGCCGCTGCATTCTGGATGAGCTGCAGAGGTCGGATGGCACATGCAGGTAGACCAGCCAGGAGGGAGTTGCAGTAGTCTAGGCGAGAGATGACGAGAGCCTGGGCCAGAAGTTGAGTCGCTTTCTGGGTCAGGAGGGGACGTATCCTCCTGATGTTGTACAGAGTGTATCTGCAGCAGCGGGTTGTAGCAGCGATGTTTGCAGTGAAGGACAGGTTGTTATCTAGGGTCACAGATTCCTTGCAGTCTGAGTCGGGGAAACAACAGAGGGGCCGATGTTGATTGTTAGGTCAAGAGTGGGACAATCTTTTCCCGGAAGAAAAAGCAGCTCAGTCTTGTCAAGGTTGAGCTTGAGGTGGTGAGCAGACATCCACCGAGAGATGTGTGAGATATGGAGAGTGCGAAGGAGGATCTGATGGGTCACCGTGTCGAATGCAGCAGACAGGTCCAAAAGGATGATGACAGAGGAGAGGGAGGCTGCTTTAGCCGTGTGCAGTTCCTCAGAGACAGCGAGGAGAGCAGTTTCTGTGGAGTGACCTGCCTTGAAACCAGACTGGTGCGGATCCAGAAGGTTGTTCTGATGGAGATAACAGGAGAGTTGTTTAAAGACAGCGCGTTCAAGTGTTTTAGACAGGAACGGGAGGACAGAGACAGGCCTGTAGTTTATAACATCGGAAATGCAAGTGCAATATTACCTCCTGCAATTTCAAGTTTATTATACCATGGTTTACATAGCTGCTGTTTTTGCTTTTGTTTTTTACTTATTGTGTTATAAATAACGTGTGCATACTTAGAAAACTACAATTGTTGGCCCTTAAAGAAAGGAAATATTGATTTCATGTTTCGGGTTTATGTATAACCTGTGAGCACTTTAAGAATTAAGGGGAATTTCTGCTTGCATGTGACTTTTTACACTTCTTTCTTTTGTCAGAAATTGGTATCAAATGTACTTTACCACTTTTTTTAGTAGTAGATTTCTCACTATAGTTTCTTGCAATGCAACGTCAGAAAAAACGAAACGATTAATACAATTCTCCGCTAAATATTTTCCGATTTAATTCCAATGTAACTTTTATTTCTACATCAATGATCTCAACACCTTCTAAGTACAGTATCCACAGGCGTGTAAAAAAGATGAAAATGATTGTCCTTTGAATCAAACATCTCACAGTATGATTAAATGTCCAGCTTCACGGACCACTTTAGTGACACTAAACTGCTAGAATAAAGAGTTAAAGGTAGGGTAGGTAAGAATGGAAGCCGAAAAAAATCTGCCCCTTCTTTCAGACTTCCTCACAGAGCCCCTCCTCCAACACACACGAACGCACACATGACCAATGAGGGCACGAGATAAGTTTGTGCACAGATGGAAGGCTGACAGGCAGGTAGGCCATCCAGTTATCTGGCCCGGGCCGGCTCAGATGATTGGTCGTGCTTTTTACAGCGCCACGGCTTCCACAGATGACATGTTTTTATGTATTTATTGTCAAAGCATTTAATGTATTCATTGCTATCGGGATGTTAAGAGCATTCCATGGAATATAACAACAAGTGTTTCTGAAGTGAATTACCTACCCCACCTTTAAGTGAAGACTTCAGCTCTTTAAGCAATGCAACATTACCAAGAGGGTGTGTTACACTGATTTTGCAAAAGCCCAGTGAGTGTTGATGACTGGTTATTCAAAGTGTTTTGGTATTACTGCCTGGTACGGTAACTTGACAGTGCAGTCAAAGTCACAGATCGCTCGCCTGGTACAGACTGCGAGAAAATGATGGGGGTTAAAAAACACCCATCTCTCCAAAACATATACGAGCAGTCCATTATCAGACAGGCAAAACAAATTGTGTCTGATCCCACCCACATACTCCACCCAGAATCCCAGCTCCCCAACTTCTGGTAGAAGATTCAGGGTTCCCAAGAGCAGGCTGAACTGCTATAAGCACTCATTCCTACCTATGTCCATTAAGCTTCTTAACATTCACATGAAATGAAATGTAGTCAAATGTACTTTTTAAATGTTGGCCATGAGGGTTGTGCAATAGGTCGCCATTGTCAGTATGTGCCTCTGTGTATAGTGTTTGTTCAAACGGTGTATGACTGATGATATGTGTATGTCTCTTAATGTCTACTATGTTTGTATATGTACATGTATGCGGAACTGCAGGACGGAGTCCAGAACAAATTTCCTTACGGGGACAATAAAGTATATCGTATCGTATTTTATCAAGGAGAACAAGCTATCATCTTGAGAATGTGAAGTGAACACACTGTGTCTCTTTACTCTAGTATCTGTTTGTTTTTGTGAGACAATAAATAACTTTAGCCTCCCCTCTCTGACAGCAGCAGGTTAGTAAAAGTGAGAATTACTGTCAGCAGAGTCTAAATCAGCAGATAAACATCAAGACATTCAGAGACGGAGGTGCAGGGACTTTAAATGTGTTGGAAAGGTGATGCAAAAGTGCTGACAGCTTAACATCAAATCAACAATGGCCGTGTGAAACCTGCCCGAGTTTATTTGTACCAAAAGATTCTCGTCCAAACGTTTCCCAGAACCTCAGGGGGCTTTCTGAGGACCCCAGACGTCTCACGGTGAAATTGAACTGTTTGAAACATAAACAGGATTAGATTATTTTTCTTCTACAAAAAGCAGAGTGGAGATGACCCCCCCGTCAGCCCCCCCCCTGCTGGTTGAGCGATGATAAAGTGTGATTGTAATCGATCGTCTGATTATTTAATAATGTCTCCTCGCCGGCATGACGCGGCTTAATGCAGAGTGCCGTGCAACGCTGATAAGAAGCTATAGGAAAAATGGAAAGCTATAAAACTATTTTTTACACCTGCTAAATCAGGTCATGCTTGATAATTGACTTGAGGATATCTATAGAAACTGAACTGCCAACCTTCTTTCTACTAATTACTACTTGAAGCTAATGTATTTTTGTCATTTATAGATTTATTAGGATTATTTTTGTTTATTTAACTTATTTTTTGTGTTTAGGGAGACCATCTGATAAACCTTCACTAAAGGTGAATATTAACTCATATTATCTGCTGTTTTGCTTTCAGAGCGGCTGAACAAAGGCTTTGGTCTGAAATGCCCTTCTCTTTGTGACTGAATTACAGCTAATATATTATTATATAACATACAGTCAATAATTCATGATCCATTATGGGTTTATTCTTTACATGCACTTTTTCACACAGGAAATCATGATACAACTCATTCATAAGTCAAGAGTTAAGTGAAGGACGTGTATCTACATATATTGTAAACTGTTTCTGATACTTACATGTATTCATAATGCACGCTTTCACTTGCAAGATAAAAGGCTTAGCTGCAGGAAAAGCTGCATCAGTGAAGCCAACATCTCCAGCTGTGGAGACGCTTTTGTGCTAAAAATAACGAATGCATGCTTTAATAGTAATATTTCTTCAGATGCTTCATTTTATTTACCATTTTTCAGTGACTAAAGCCTTCAGATGAGTCACTCCTTCTGTAATGTAAGTTTTACTCACTGGAACAAACACTGAATGCATTTTCTCTCCAATCTTGTATTTATAACTTTGGCACAAATGATATGGCTCTTTCTCTAATGAGCAGCGTTGCATTATACAGCACTTATGCTTATGATTCTGCAGCATCAACATTTCTGATCCCTTTGTATCAATTACTACATCACAACGCATGTAAAGCGGCTTCACATGCATCCTCCCGTGTGTTTAAACCCTCTGATCTCTCTCTCATGACCTCCCTCGTAGCGTTGTGTGGATGCAATCTTAACTGACAAGCTCCACTGTTTAGCATGCAGGGTGGAAAACATTAAAGACGGGGTTAATCCTCTCTGATTCCCCGCTGCTGTCACTCTCACACAGTCAAAACATACTTCTGAATCACATGAACGCAGCATCACACCTTTGATTTCAGACGGAAACACAGAAATACCGTCATTTGAGCGGCTTCACTGCAAAAATGTCAAATCTTGCCAAGTATATTTGTCAAATTTCTAGTCGGAATATGTCGTTACACTTGATATAAGACTTAATAACTTAAGTCTTGTTTTTAGACAAGGCATCTTTTTAAGTCAAAGTCTTTTAAAAACATCTTATTTTATAGGAAAATCTCCACTAACTAACATCAGAAAGCTGAAAATGTCTTTTTTGTTACAAATTCCCTGATTCTGGTCAAATATAGTTCAAAATAAGTTCTCCCAGCTAAATACAAGATCTCATTTATCTAATCATCCCATCTTTACTTCAAGAAATCTTACCACGCCATTTTGTACTTGTTCTAGCGAAAACACCTTGTTTTTATTATACATTTACTTGTTTTTGGAGCAGCATTTTTTCCCAGTGTTTCTAATGTTTTTTGTGCTAAAGACAGATATTTACCGTGGAGATAACGCCTGCTATTCCACATTTTCCACCAAGGTCCAATTAGCAGTGAATGTTGTATTTTCTCTTCAGTGTACACTTTATTTTTACAGCTCTTACAGGCGGGTTTTTGCCCCTCGCTGAACTCGTAATGTTGTGTGATCAAGGTGCTCATCAAAGTTCCACTTCATTATGGCGTCGGTCATTAATCTTGTGATTAATCATTTCAAATCGGTCGGGGGCAATTTAGAAATGAATATGCTGGCAGATCTGTTGCAGCTCATTAGCATATCGTGCCCCGTTTGTTGCCAGTTTGTTGAGTAGAATAACAAGACTGCAGAAACAGAAACACCCCGTATGGATAAAGTATGCTTACTTTAAACTTTTTAACACTCCCAGAAATATATTTAATTCTGCAGCTGCAGCAAAATCTATACAATAAGGACGATTAAATGCTTCTAATCCTGACTCGTTTAAACAAATGGAGGTACGGCTGTGAACGTCAAATAGCTCTTTTGCATTATTCATTGCGGTGTAGATCTTATTAGAAAATAACATCTCATACCCGTCATGCTCAATACCAGAATATGTTTGCAAAGATATGCTTAATGCAAACAGAAGCTCAACTTAAACCTGGACATTTAAACAGTTTTAGGGGTTTTCAATTTCCTGCTTTAAAAATCAATGGAAACTGCAAAAAGTGCAAATTACCGTCACAGAAATCACTTGAATAAAAAAATTCTTAAGCACGATTCGCTCTCTGATGCTATTTATGTTGCTTTTTCTCTTTTTTCAAGGACTCCACGCAGTGATGTTATCATTGTTGTATCCATAGCCTATTGTTCTCAAAGTCACGCATCTGATGATCCATCCGATCAGAGAGCTGCTGTTTAAACATGGTGTGCTTGTGGACGTCAGATAAAGCAAAGTGTGAGGAGATAACGTCACTGTGCTCCAAATATCTTTTAAATGTGATTATTCAGCATCGGATTAGAAAAGGACGCAGCGGCTGAGTTAAGCTTCTTTACATTAGCATGAGTCGTTTCAGCATAACAGATGTTCTTTTCCCCAAATCCCCCCCGAGGCAGAATCAAAATGTCTTTTCAGTTGAAAGATTTCAGTAAAATATAATAAAATGTAAAGATATTTTTATTGATTTTAATTCTAAGATACAATTTGGTCCTTCATATTCCCTCACTAATGGAAATGCTCCGTCCAAATCATCGGGAATATTACAGCAGCTGTGCACTTCAACTGTTAGCATCAACGTAGAAGTACACCGAAAAAACTGAAACGTGGACTTTAATTAAATGTATTATGTCAATTTGACATAACTGTATTACTGTATTAGGTTCTGTTGACATAATACCTTTAATAACTTTAATTTAAGTCAACGTACCAGTTTTTCAGTGTGGTGTTGCATTGTGAAATCTAGAGAGAAATCTACTTAACCCTTATGTTGTGTTCGGGTCTCCCGGGACCCGTTTCAAGTTACAATTATATAATAACTACGCTCTAGTGTTTTGTATCGGAACAAGGCTTCATGATATCCTCCACAACAGATATATAAACACTACAGAACAGATTTTGACCATTTTAGCCAAGTCTGAAGGTCTCTAAAAAGAAAAGTGTATAATTTGGTGTTGGGGTCTGAGGAGACCCAGCAGAATTGTTTTGGGTGACTCGAGGTCAAATTTGGCCCAATCAAGATTCATCTTTGACTTTAGACACCCCTCCCCCCCACCCCCTTCATCCACTGTAACAATAATTTTTCGCAACATGCACCTGGTCTCCCCTCCCTCTGCCCCCCTCCCCCCACGGGAACTCGACCTTTCTCAAAGAATATGACACTAACACTTGAACCTGAACTCACACATGCACGTGTGCACTATGTGGTGTAATGTGTTTTGGGCCATAACATTAAATTACAACAGGATTGTACGGTTATGATGCATAATAAGTTAGTTATGATGTAGTTAAAACAATATTGGATGAAAGTCATTTTTTGTTTGTGTTTTGGACTGAGATAAATCATGGGTTAAAATTGACCCGCGAACATCATGAACGCTAACAGCTTTCGAACACAACACAAGGGTTAAAAAACCTGCTGAAGTGTCAAAGTACATAAGATGCCAAAATCTAACAAAAATAAACTATAAAAAGTCACAAATCCACTCAATGTAGTCATTTTCTTAAAGTGCTCACTGGCTCTGCGGTCAAACAACAACTCAAAACTGGATAAAAAAACACCAAAAGGAATTCCTCCTTTCTTTTAATTAGTAAGTAAGTGAAATAACATGAAACCCACTTCCTGTCTAATTATCCCTCCACTTTTCTCCATAACGTCCTCCCTTCCTCTGAAATCCTCCAGAGTTTGGAGTAACTCTTGTAAATGTGCGATTGCATCATCTTCATTGACCTTTAAAGACAAATCTTTCTGCCCCAATAGTCCCGTAGAGAGCGCGTCTCTTCACGGCCAAAATCAATAACCTGTTTTCACACAACATTCATCTCGGTGTTTACGCGTGCCTCATCAGCGATAAGAGAATCACTGACACTGTGTGCAACCCTCTGAGGCCCCGCGCTGCAATAATGCTGTTTTTCTGAAGCTAATCTGCTATCAGCGCTCCGAGCTTTCACTGCAGAGGGTTGCTTAATTGGCCTGATGTTGGCTTATTAAAGCTGCGTCTCTTCTTTATTTCTTTTGAGTCTCACAGACCCTCTAACGCCCGCCGTAATTATTATTCTATCACAGCAGCGTTGTGAGCATTTCAGGCAACCATTAAATCATGATTTCCATATTTCTTTAAGGCTAAGATGCTGGGAATAACACCATAAACACTTGTCTCGTCTTTCCCATTACCTTTTTGTACTCCTTAATATGTGTACGTCTTTATATTCTTTAAACAAGCCATGCATTTGGTATTTACTTTGTGTAATGCATGATACATTTGAGTTTTTAGCCTTTATTTCACATCTGACTAAGCACAGGAAACATGTTTTTAAAGGAAAGCGTCAAAGCCTCACCGGCACTTGTTGACGACAGTGGAAATTGAACAAGGATGAAAACATGATTGGAGGCTTCAATGCTGCAGACGGAGAAACAAAAACCATTATTGAGAATGATTGTGCAGAACCGTCTTTGCACACAAGAGTGGAAAACACACACACACACACACACACACACACACACCCTGTGGCGAGTAAAACTCTAACACAGAAAAGACCTGTCTATGCTGCCCCAGAACGCCTCGTTGGAGGTTTCTCTTTTTCCATTGTTTAGTTACGTTACGTCCGCGGAGCCGTTACGTTTGGACCAATCCGCGGACTTCCTCACACACACACACACTCGGCGGGACGTTGCGAGGCTCGCTGCTGCGAGGAGCAGTTGTGGCATGAATCTAAGTTCACTGAAGTACTTAAGTACAAAATTGAGGTATGTGTACTTAACTTAAGTATTTTCTTTACTGCCACGTTATACTTATACTCCAATTCAAAGTAATATCATTATTCTACTTCTACTGCATTTATTTTACACCGTTAGTTACAAGTTAGATGTTTTGAGAGTTTTTTTAAATAGAAAATGTGTTTTTATAAATTGAATTGGCCAACAGTTTATACAAAACAGCATTTTGAGATCTTTAAACACCTTTTATTAGCGTCTATCCACATTTAAATATGTTTGTCTCCTATCCGTTTAATCCTTTCACAGATGTCATCACAACGAGTCTCTCTAGTCTCTAGTCTCAGTTTTCAATCAGCTCTTAATAATTTCAGTCTCTCTGGGCTTCTGATTGGGTCCTGCGGTCACCGAGCGTCACATGATCGATGCTTCCTGTCGCAGAGCTAGCACCCAGACCATGACCCTCTGTAAGACACTCCCTTTGTCTCGAACACCTCCCAATCCCACAAACATCCAGACCCAGCACTCTGACACACACACACACACACACACACACACACACATAGGGGGAAAATACAGTACATCCACTAACACACACACACACCGCCTGTCCTCTGGGGAATTGGAGCTGTGAGTCAGCTATTGGAAATGTGGCAACTAAGGAAAGCACTTGATATGCAGGCATCTGCTTTGTGGCTTATCTCCACTGCTCAACTGTGCAGAGCAATTGCTGCTTGGCTGGCCTCTGTAAAAAGCTTTCTCTCTTCTCTTTCTCTTTCTCTCTCCTCTTTCTCTCTTCTCTTTCTCTCTCCTTCTCCCCATCGTTTCCTCTCCCTTCAGTTCGCTCTCTCTCTGACTGCCTATAGGGCTTCACTGCTCTTAATTGCTATTTTGGAAAGACATTCTTAGAATAATTTCCAATTATGTCAATTGCAATCAAACGGGTGATTTAACCCTAATGTGGAAGATGGTCCGGTGCCAGGCTAAACTGTGTTAGCTGCCGATAGGAGAGTGAGGATGGCAAGCAGGGAGGAAAACAAAAAGTTCCTAATCTGTGGTACACAACAATAAAACCAATATCTCCAGGGTAATAGAACAAAAACTAGGGCAAATATGAATAATCCTCATATTTGGATTATCTCATGCCAGAATACATAACAAAATACACTAACTTTCCATCTGGTACAGATACTATGTGGGGTAAACTAGTGGTGGGATTCAACAGAAGACACAGAATATGATATTATCCAGAAACTTAAGTCAATTTTAACATTTTGCAAGTATTAAAATAGCATGTCTTATGGTCAAAATCAGTTTTATAGGATATCAAAGCATTTCTCTCTTCTCCAAAATCTCCATTTCTGTTAATCAAGCTTCTGTCTATTCTGCTGACCTATTTGCAATATTTATCATTTATTGTGTAAAATAGGCAATCCTAATCCAGCAAGAGAAGGGCGGACTATTGAGTAATCACTATTTAAGATGCATACTGACGATATATAGTGTAAAATAGGGTTATATGTCATAAAAATAGGAGGGATAATGACTCTAATGACCTATTTAACAGCACATTTACTATGAAATCCTAATCAGAGGATTACTTGTTAATAGAGAGTTGGTTTGAACCTCATTCATAGTCAAGTTTTTACTCAAGGATTCGTTCAATATCATGAAACAAGTCCTCCACCTGTAGTCTTTAGCTCTTTGATGGTGCAACCATAAGAGCAGCTCTTCTGTCCTCCTGCTGTGAAGAGAGCAGATCAGAACATGTCACTGAGAGTAAGCTCAGGCGCTGGCTTTTATTCAAATCAAAACATTAAAGTGAAGGAAAAAAGGTGAAGGTTTCCTCTGCATTTATGAGAAATCTTAAATATCCAGAATCCATTAAAAGCTCCAGCAGTTTTGTACGGGGAGGACACTGCAGGGGGTCTGTCCGCTGCACTGTTTGATCCTCACATACCATATATATAATCCAACCAGTACAACTAATCAGGCTGCATTGAGTTAGAATTAAAGCACGTCAAACAGTCACTAAAATCACCCAGTAATTGTTCTGCGTTTGAAAGAATGAAAGAAATCATAATGTTCAGAATGTCCCCCTGGCATTAGAATCAAAAGGTAATTGTTGGAGGGGAAGTGACTGACGGTAGGAGGTAATGGGAAATTCACTTTTGTGGTGATCTTATAATGAAGCCTGAAAATAAAAATGTATCTTTGCTAGGTTATACTTTGAGTTGCTGTCGATTCACTTATTAATCCTGATTTCATTCAACTGAATAATCATTAATTTACCCCCGTATCTTTCTCCAGGGAACCTACAGCTTATTTCTGCCTGCATACAGTTGTATAACCTTTGAATACCTTTCCTTTTTTTGTTCCCATGCCTGTGTTACAAGGATAAACTCACAGACGAATGATAAGGACTATTTGTCAGTTATTCCCAGCTCGCTGCCATCATATTACTTTTTTTATGAGAGCCTCTGACACCTTTCCTGATGCCCACATCTATCACTTAAGGTTCCTTACGCTCCCCTGCAATAATAAGGTTGCTTACAGTGTCAATATTTAGTTCATTCAATGTCAGGTAAGGACGGGAGGAGATACCCACTGTGTTTTGTGGCAGGGTGTTTTTAAAGCTCTATTATTTAGCCGTATAAAGACACTCAAACATGTTGTCAAAACCCTTTTGTAGGTTCATAATCTAAGTCAAATTGTCCTTTTTTTAACGTAGTAATTAAAGCCTTCCCTCCGTACTTTCCTGTCCCTCTTATTCGAAGTCAGTTTTTTCTCTGATTGCTCATTCTGGCTCCATTATGTATGTTTAATGAACAAATAGACTCACAGACGCCATTAACTTGCAAATGTAACTCTTATAATTACAATTAGGCTCAAATTACACAATCTGAGGGTGGCAATTTACTCTAATGAATTCTCACGTCTTGCTGTTATTAGAAGTACTTTCTACTAATTGTCTCATATGAGCTCTGGACAATATGACACAGATGATACTGCAGTCACTTAGCCGGCTTGTAATTTGGTCAGAAACTGTTTCCATCCTGCTTTCCATTAAATAGGCCCCATGCTACCTCTCATATACTTCTGGGTCAAATTTTGATTATGGTTAATGTAACAGGAAATGGTGGAGCATGTCTAAGACTTGTCTCTTGGAATGTTAAGGGCATGCATTCCCCGGTTAAAAGAGGCAGAATATTTTCCCACTTAAAACATCTTAAAACTGAAATTGCCTTTTTACAAGAAACTCATCTGACCACCAAGGACCACCGTAGGTTAAAGGCATCATGGGTTGGCCAAACCTTTCATTCCAATGTTAGTAGTAGAACAAGAGGCGCAGCTATTGTGATGCATAAAAAATATAGTTCAGCCCAAAAAATACAGTTCAGGATGTGTGGACCCATGGCGATTTCTCTACCCCAAAGCGAAACGGTTTTCTTTCTACTCCTTGGTTCACAAAACATTCTCGAGAATCGACTATTTTTTTATTGATAACTATTTTCTTCCCGCTGTCAAAAACATAGAATACTCAACCATAGTGATATCCGACCACGCCCCATTGCTACTTGACCTCTCATTCACACTGTTACAAAAGACACGTCCCCCTGGAGACTGAACTGCACACTGTCAAACGATGATTGATTCTGTGACACAATCTCTAAAGCTATTGAGGATTTCCTTACAACCAATATGTCTGATTTCATATCACCATCTCTTCTGTGGGAGACGTTAAAAGCTGTGATCCGAGGAGAGACTATCTCTTATTCTGCAAGGCAAAACAAATTGAAAGAGCAAAAACAGTTAGAACTTTTGGGCAGTATAGCAAAACTAGATAGCGAACTCTCAACATTTCCATCCCCTGAACTAGATAAAGAAAGGCAAAATCTTCAGATGGACTACAATTTACTTTCAACGCAAGAGACTGAGAAATTGCTTTTAAGATCGCGTGGATTTCAGTATGAACATGGGGAGAAGGCGGGTCGTCTCCTAGCGCACCAAATTAAGAGCCAGTCGGCCTCCCAACAAATTAAACAAATACGGACCCCTACTCGTGAACTCACAGCAATCCCATCTGTCATCAATGAGACCTTTAAAACCTTTTACTCGGGAGTATATGCCTCACAAGCCCCTGTCGATAATCCGGACAGAACAAAATTCTTGGATGATCTGGAATTTCCGTCCATAACACCTGCTCGGGAGGGTGAGTTGGATCAACCTCTAAAGCCCAGTGAAATAGCTGATTCGATCAGGCTGATCCAGAGTGGCAAGGCCCCCGGCCCAGACGGCTATCCAATTGAGTTTTATAAGAAATGTATTGATAAATTGACCCCCCTCCTTTTGAGAATGTTCGAGGACTCTCTGGACCGGGGAGCTTTGCCTCAAACTCTCACTGAGGCGGTAGTAGTCGTATTATTAAAACCAGGAAAGGAAAATTCTGAATGTAGCTCCTATCGCCCCATCTCCCTTTTGAATGCGGACTATACGATCCTGTAAAACACTAGCCATAAACCTTGAATCAGTCATGCCAAACATCATATCATTAGACCAAACTGGGTTTATGAAAGGCCGACACTCCTTCTCCAACATCCGTCGCCTTCTCAACATCCTCCTCTCTCCTGCATCCGATGAGACACCAGAGGTGGTGGTCTCATCGGATGCAGAGAAAGCGTTCGACAGGGTGGAGTGGGGCTTTCTATTTGAGGTCCTTAAGAGGTTCAGCCTCGGATCCACATTTTTGTCCTGGATAGCATTGTTATACTCTTCACCCAAGGCTTCAGTGAATACTAATGGGATGAATTCTCAATATTTTACACTAGGTAGAGGAACTCGCCAGGGTTGCCGTTTAAGCCCGTTACTATTCGCCATGGCGATCGAACCCTTATCAATTGCGCTTAATTCTGCCAGCTTTAAACAAGGAATTATCAGATATAGTTCAGAACACATACTCTCGTTATACGCTGACGACTTACTATTGTTCATTTCTAACCCTATCCATTCCTCAGATAATTGATCTTTTAACTCGATTCGGAACCTTTTCAGGGTACAATTTAAACTTTTCCAAGAGTGAATGCTTCCCTGTAAATGACCTGGCCCTCCAGATCCCCGATAGACTCATCCCCTTTAAGATGTCCAGGAGTAATTTTAAGTACTTAGGCGTAAATATAAGTGGAAAACTCTCAGACCTTTACAAAAACAACGTCCCACCACTAATTGACCAACTCAAATCTGATTTGGAAAGGTGGAATAATTTACATTTAACTATCGCTGGAAGGGTAAACTGTATCAAAATGAACGTGCTCCCTCGCTTCCTGTACCTCTTTCAATGTCTGCCAGTCTTTCTACCCAAATCACTTTTTTGTAAAATAGACATAATCTCCTCTTTTTTATGGCAAGGGAAGACTCCTAGAATTAGGAAAGAGCTTTTACAAAGGCACAGATGAGCTTGAAGCCAAATCCTGTCCTACTACCTCACTTTTGGCTTTGCTTACATCTACATTACCCAGCCGGCCGACTCAATATTCGAATAACCCGATAGTTGTTTCCATAAGAACATGGTCCCAATTTAGAAGTGCTCATGGACTTCATGGATCCTCTATTCATAGTCCCATTCGCAACAACCATCTCTTTCTCCCCCCTTACACTGATGGGGCCTTCTCTACGTGGCAGGATTAGGCTTTATCAGAGTAAGGGACCTTTACATCAACAATGTTTTCGGTAGCTTTAGCCAACTCTCTGACAAATTTAGCCTCCCAGACTCTCATCTATTTCGCTACTTCCAGGTCCGTAACTGGGTTAAACTAAATAACCCTCCCTTCCCCAATATCCCTCCGGATTCAATAATTGACTCAATTCTGGACACTCTAACAACCGAAAAAGGTCTGGTTTCAAGAATTTACTATTCCATCTCCCGTCTCACAGAAACATCTCTTGGTAAAATCAAACAAGATTGGGAAGATGAACTAGTCCAAGCAATAGATGATGATGATGGCGCATTAGCGAGAGTGAACAATAGTACGTCCTGTTCCAGGCTCAATCTTATACAACTTAAAGTTCTCCACCGTATCTATTACACCAACTCTAAACTCTCCAAAATATACCCTAATGTCACAGATACCTGTAACAGATGTCACACGTCACCAGCAAACATGACTCATATGTTTTGGTCTTGTCCTCGCCTACAAGGATACTGGACAAGCATTTTCAAACACCTCGCTGAGGCCTTGGACGTGGTATTGACACCATGTGCAGAAACTGCCATTTTTGGAGTATTACCTGACCACCGAATGATGAGGAGGAAAACTAAGGACAGTATAGCCTTTGCATCTCTATTAGCACGTAGAAGAATACTCCTTGAATGGAAATCATCAATAGCACCTAAAGCATCTCTATGGCTCAAAGATCTAATGTTATACCTGAACTTGGAAAGATTAAATATAACCTGAGGGGCTCTTCAGAAATGTTTGAATCTGTCTGGGGCTCTGTGATAGCCTACATAGCTGAACTTAAGACACTAAGTTAGGAAGAAAGGGGGGACTATGAATGTATGTTTTTTTGTTTTGTATATACATGTATGTATGTGTATGTGTGTGTATGTATATGTGTATGTAAATGTGTGGGTATGGGTGTAGGTATGTACATATATATACGTGTATGTGGGTATACATATGTGAGTATATGGGTATGTATTATTCTTTATTTCCTTATCTATTAATTATTTTTTTTAATTATCTTTTACATTACTTTATTTTTACCTATATATGTATTTATTTACTTTGCTAGCTAGGACAGGGAGGGGGGGGGAAGGAAAAATATAGACCGTATGAATGTAACTGTGCCTGACTCAATAAAAAAAGATATTAAAAAAAATAAACAGTTTCCATGCCAATGTTATGCTGAAAAACCCATTACTCTGACAATTATATATATTCTTACCCTTTTCATAACCAATCCAAGTCCTCATTCCTTCACTAACCCTAAACCCTAATAATCTAACCTACGGGCTGCGTGCCATGCCTTTGCAATAGTTGGAATACAAATATGGCTGTTGTTCTCCATAATAAGAGCCTCATATACTGTACTTCTGTGTGTTGCATGGTGTTTATTTTCAAAGCAATTGGCATTTCTTTTTGGGATCTTTTGAATGAATGGCTTTTGGTCGAATGTGACATTTTTAGGACATCTGTAGGACTCCTATAAGAACAGTCTCTTCCCTTTTCCTGAATTCTTTGTAGATTTCTGGGTCATCCCTTACCGACAGCAGCTTCCTAATATGGTCGTCTCTCCATTTGGACATTTCCATTGTCCTTTTGGTGTAAAGTAACCTTCGTTTTCACTCTTGGATGCTTGTTTTCTCATGATTTCACACGAGCTACTGACATTTTGTCCAGGAGGAGGAGAAGTGACATTCAGTCCATCTCTGGATCAGATAAAGTACCTTGGGGAGTTTCTAAATGTGGCTCCACTATATTGGCTGCCTGATAAATAGTTTGGTGAGATGTGATCAATATAAGTGTTGCTGTCATACTAAATTGATTACTATCGATGTTTCATATGACAAATAAAGAAGAGAAGTGGGTCTTCGAAATGCAAAGATAGAGCCCACGTGTGTACTTTTTGAAGATGAGTAAGACAATAAGCGTAGGATTTTACTGCATATCAATCCACCTGCACGACATCCATCTGTTTGACAATGGTGGCATGAAATATGAATGCGGCCCAACAGCGTGTGATTGATAATTGCTGTAGTGTGGCTGCCTCTCTGCCAATTCATCAGCATCACAGGCAGATTGGGCTATGACTAATGTCTGCGACTTTCTCTGACAAACCTCGACTATACGAGCGCTTTCTGGCTTATTAGTGAGGTGACAGTCAGACGCTTGAACTTGGCATCAAATGAAAATATAAAAGGGGAAAGAAATTGTTTGAAGTGCTTTACCCCTTCTGACACTTCAAGAGTAAAAGTCTCCCCAAACAGTCTTAAAGCTTCAGCTACTTTATGAGCTATTAGTGCTGGATTCTGAAGGTCATCCATTAAACTTAGTTTTTAAGAGCAGTTCTTTCAGTGAGAGACTAAGAGGAACCACACAAAGGATATTTTTTCCAGCTGATGTTTGTGAATCGGCTCTAGTGAACTTATTTATAGATGTACTGTGAATATGTTGTGTACTGTGAATGTCATGTCCATTAGGGATAGGTGTATTGTGTCCAGAATAACCAAGGAACATATTCTTCAGTCAAACGATATCAACATTGAACAAGAACGGAAACACTTTTTGGATGTTTTTTCTCACTGCAAGCGTTCTTAGACTGCTCCTACCACAGCAGATACATCTGTGGTATGATATAGTACAGCAGGCTATTTAATACTTGTATTTCCTAAAGTTCTGTAGACTTATTTCATTGGTATGTTAATAATTTGACTCTTTCAACGTGTGTTTTAGTACAAATGTGTCGTGGTGGTGGCATTTTACACAACTGAATGCTTCCTGAATACTTGATGGTTAATATTTACTTAAACATATGCGTCCATATTGCCCAGTATTTCCAGCTATTAGCATTTCATCCATTGCTTTCTGTCCGGAGATATAACTCTGTAACCTTGACTGAGACTCATTGTCTTATTTTCAAATGTCTGCTTATAAGGTGCCACCCTGCCTACTGTGATGAATAATCCACATATAAAGTGGAGGTGAGGACACTTTAACCCTGATTAATTAATAGTTTTAGCGTTGAACATGTGGTGTCGAGACCCCGAGTGACAGCAGGTCAAAGGTCACATGTTCATATCAGGGCTTCATGCTTGATGAGGTTCCCTATTTTCCGTTCGACAACACCGTCATTAACCTTCAGAAGCAGCATCTGATGGAGCAGGACCACTGGAGCAGCAACTCATTTGCTTAATACGGAGCGTATCTGTGCATGAGGGATGGAAATAAGAAGTCAATCAGCAGAGAACAGAGAGAGAGAGTGTCTTTGCTTCATTAACACACACGGGAGGATGTGTGTGTGTGTTAGTGTGTTAGTGTGCGTGCGTGCGTGTGTGTGTGCAGGGAGGCTGGCAGCACCTGTTTATTTCCCGCTTTGGATACATGAAATGTATGTTACACTACAAAACCTCGAAATCTTGCCAAGTATATGTGTCTAATATCTAGTCAGAATATGTCTCTCCACCTGATATAAGACACAATAGCTTCAGAAGTAACACTGCAGTGAGATGTCAGGTCTTGTTTTTAGACAATGCATCATCTTGTTGAGTCAAAAGATCTTATTTTGAGTTGTATCTCAGATGAAACACATTTTTTTTTACATATTTATTAGAAAATCACCATCTAACATCAGAAAACAGAACACTTTTGAGTGTTGACTGTAATTGACTACACAACCTCACAGTACACGGCAGGTGAAAACAGTTGTACTCTTTCCTATTGTGTTAGCAGCTGAAGTTTCATGTGTATTTGCTTTGCTGCTGGCAATATGCTAATCAAGTTATTGTTGGCGACAGGGCGCTGTGATCCCAGAGCTGCACTTGAAATGCCTCTAATGCATCTCAAATTAATTGCTTTTCCTGTTTGATTTACCGTTTCTACTCCACGAAAAGTTTCCCTCCTGTACCGTAGTGTTGTTCAACTTCATTCAAGTCTTGTGTGTTGATAAATCCATTTGCTTCTGCTCTATAATCAGGTTTATTTTATTTTTCTTTCAGTCAAAGCGCACCAAACGGCAGCTTCTCTTTCTGACACCGAAACATCTCTTGCGAGTCACTTTTAAAGGCCAAAAGCTCTAATCATTACTTGAAGGAAGTAGTCGTTGCTTAATCACATCATACTGCCACGCAAGTAACTTAATATTTGTTCATATATCTGCAAAACCCCAGAAAACGCTGACATTTTTTAGCCACATTAGAGAAATTAGAATGTTTGTATGTTGGTTGTTCAGTAGGAACAATGATTTCAGATATTTATTCTTTGGATTACCAGGATCATTTGATGCTAATGTTCATGGTTCCCAGAGGACTTTATCTCTAATATTTTTCGTTTATGACAAATAATTGCAAGCTTATTGTGTTAAGTGTTTTGTGTAAACTCATCAGCATTCATTTAATGTATTTGAATGCTAACAAGATGATGAACCTGGTAGTTCTCCTTCCAAACATTGACTTATTAGCATTGTCTTTGTGCACATCTTAGCACGATGTTGTTAGCATTTAGCTCAAGTGCAGCCCACCTACTGTTTTCAATGTCAATCATTTTTAAATCCTCAATTCCTGCAACATCATCTGCCGAACTACCACATCACTTCTGAATGTCACCTCTTACACCTCTGATGAGTTTGCACTTGAATGTCTTGATTCCAGTCAGAGATGAGTCTCTCATATCCGCCCTCTTCTGAATGTCCTTGAGTGTTTTGACATTTGACAGTTGGGATGAAACCTTTTTTTTCCTGCATTCAGTCGCTGTTTCAACTTTTAAACAAATGAGACCCTTCTTAAGTGTCAATGCTGCAAAGTCATACCTCCACTGTATGATTCTTTCTATCCCACATTGAATACTGTTTCACAAACTGGTCGTTTGCTTGAGCCACAAACCTGAAACCCATAGAACAGCTGTACAAGAGAGCTATCAAGGTGTTTGACAGAAAGCCAAATTCATACCATCTGTGCCATCCTTGAGAAACACCATTTCTTAAGTTTCGACAATTTTAAGTCTTTTAAAAGTATGTGTTTTTTCTATAAATGTTTACATGGACTGCCCCCCCCCCCCTTCCTTAGGGGAATTCATCCACAGAAAACACACTGGACGCTGCACTAGGTCAAACCAGAGGAGACTGTGAAGTCCACCGCAGACGGACCACTTTCGGTCAAAATGTCCTCTCCATTAAAGGCAGCTCTTTGTGGAAGCCTCCCAACTGAGATACGGGATTGTCCCACTCTCAATAGTTTTAAAGGTCAACTCAAGAATGGTTGAGAAACAACCAGACGTGCAATCGCCGCTACATGCACTTTAACACAGGGGCATCTCCTCCTGCACTTTAGGTAGCTCTTGTATCTCCTCTTGCACTTTATATGTCGTAGCTGCTACATTGTACTGCCATGTGGTAAATGCTTGTATGCTGCTCATGCTCTTTCTGCATATCATGTATTTATTTGTGCTATGTATATAAATGTCATGTTCTTAAATGTTGTATGTGACGGGACTACGGATGGAAATTAGCTCAAAGCTAAAATCCGGCATATTTACATTTGAAGCATTATTTGTTTAAAGTGCACTGTCCCTTTTCAAATAAATGAAAAATGAAAAGAATTCTCGTCTTCAGATCGTTGTTTCTATCTGGCCTGCCACATTATGAATTACCTGCTCAGTGTACTTACTTGCGATTGTGTGCCTATTTACACGGCAAAATCAATGAGGCAGCCAATAAACAAATGTAGCAAAACATACACTAATTAATCAGTCAATTAATTATGCATTATTCTGTCTATGCTCGCTGAATACATTTCCACTTTGAGAATGCATTTGTGAAATTGTCTTGAAGCCTGATATTGTTTTGTTTTCTAATTCAACTATGCTAAACCCAATTGGCACAATATGCCTGTTTACATGTTGGTTTCATTTAATAAATTACAAATGCCCTGAAGTGTTTTCAATGGATTTAAGCGCTAATAGGAATGAGTGGAGTGGAAAGTGCTGCATTGTGTTTTAACGTGACTCAACAGTGCAACAATTATAGCTTTTCCAATTGATTGTTTTCATTATCATACTTCATTTAACTCTCCATTTTGCTCCTTTATTTTAGCTTCATGGCCGATAAATAATACACAAAGCTAGGCTATTTCAATCCCAAAACCCCTTTTCAATTATAAATTAATTATTTAGGAAGCGATCTCCGTGCCACTCCAACGTCTTTCATTGCCCGTTTGATTAGTGATCGTTTGTTCATGGGCCTAATAATGTTTAATAGAGAGCAAGACAGCTGACTCTGCAAATAAAAAGCCCCGAAGTGATTATAATGTCACAAGTTATTACTCTGTTCTTCTTTCTTTCGTTCTTTACTTCTTCTCTTTCGCAGCTCGCCAGCGGTGCTTCGGCCAAGAAGTTCAAACATTTCATCTCGCAGTGAGGAAGAGGAGCAAGCAATTAGACCCATAAATAAAGAAGAGCCAGCAGGCTGTCATCGAGCCGGGTTCACAACAAGGTCGAGAATTAAATACCGTGCTTCAGACAGAATAAGCAGAATTGTGTCGAGGAGCAAATGTCCCAGCATGCATCATCTTTAATGATTTATGTACACGTTCACATGACGGCATGTTTCTCGCTGACCTATTTATGACTCATGAAGCTAATAAATGATGTCTTGTATTATTAAACGCTGAAGGTATGACCTAACATGCAGAGTTTTTCCCAATGCGTCATTTATGCTGTGATCAAGCCTGGATTCTCCACATTTCTGTGATATTCGTGTCCTCCGTAGAGTATCAAATATGATTCTTTGGGATACAACCTTATCCACGAGAGCGCCAGTTTAAAAGTGACCATTATTCTGTATCAAATGTAAATCTTTAAAATCAATGTATTTTACCGTACATGACCTATTTATGACTCACACTGAGGGCAATATATGTAGTCTTGTACTATTAAACATTAATGGTCCGACCCATCATGCAGAGTTGTTCCCAATGCATAATTTATGCCGTTTTTATGCAATTAAATTAGATCAAGCCTGGTTTCTCCAAATTTGATATTTTGGGATAAAACCTTATACCTGAAAGAGTCCAGTTTAAAAGTGACCATTATTCTGTATCAAAGTTCAATCTCTAAGGCTTTTCTTTTATCAGAATCAATGTATTTTCCAACTTTCAAGTCAAATCTCGCTTTTGTGATTTCTGTTTTCAGCACCACCATCGCCTGCATGATGAGAAGGGATTCAATGAAGACTTCAAAAAAAGGTGAATTGAAAAACACGCTGAGGACAGGTATATTTAATATTTGTCCTACTTTCTCCCTGACCTTTGTTGTCGGTGTTGCAGCTGCTGTTGGAGTGAAGACGGAGCAGATCCAGGATCAGCAGAACAGGAGGAATTCAGCAGCTCTTTATCATCGGGGATGGGAAAGGACGGACAGGTAGGTCACTCTCAACACTCCCCCCATCACTCTTTCTCTCACTCCATACATTACTGATGGCAGAGGGGCTGCAGGTGAGATTTCTTTCAACCTGCAGTATCTTTGGGTGCAGCAGAAACCAGCTAACACTGAAACACTAGGGACTTAAACGTTAATATGATGCATTTGTTGCTTTGAATCATCAATCATTTGGATTTCCTCGTCTCCAGCTAAATGCCTTGTTAATCTCCAGGATTACAGTCACAGTTGTAAATGAAAAAAGCTACAAAACTGCTTAGTTAGGTTAAGTAAAACCTCGTGATTTAGCTTAGGAATTGTATGTTTGTTAGGGTATTTTAGTTATGGAAGTAGATTACAATAAGTAAAGTGGATTAACACAAGTAGTTTTTTCTGGGTGTGAGTTATCTTACCTTTCAATCCAACATCATTTAAGGACTTCCTCTCATTTTGCATTTGCATGTTTCTAATCAATCTGGGAGAACATGTAGTTTGAGATGTTTTGGTTTCGTATTTGTGTCCTGAAGAATGTAAGTTCATAAATCATTGTTTTTCTAGATCTGTTTTGGTCTTCATGATCACTTTAGGGAAATATTTGGCTTTATAGTAGCTAATTGCTAACTTTATCTGTCTCTAGTGTTTTACTGAAAACATCTGCTCACTGAGTCGATGAAAATGGTGAAGTTTAGGGCAGGTAAACCGAAATGAAGAACAAAAAGATCCTAAAACGTTTAGTGGTTTTCACATCATTATGTGTGTTTGCAGGTAACACGTGAACGTTATTTGCAGACGCATCCCTTTCACTTTCACACACAGTTTAACCTAATTAACTCATTTCCAGGACATTGTTAAAACATGTGTGGCAATTTCATGGCTGTTGTGTTTTGAGTGAAGCCACATTTAATTAGAAATCGTTTAGTGTGAACAGTTTCAACAACAGCCTCATTACAGGCGTACAAATAACGTTCACAGCTGACGATTTATTTAGCCAAAATAATACTAATTTGCTTTTGCTTTTTGGATAATCCAATCCAAAAAGAAACCAAATAAACAATCATAATTTCTCTTAAACCTAAAAACAGGACACAGGGTACAAGGATCGTAGAGTTTAAAGTGTGATGAGTGTGTTGAATGATGACTTGTATTAGTTCACCAATTACAGGAACATATGAGTGAATAGCAGAGAGATAGAGAAAGCTATTCATCATTTAGAAGTACAATAACTCTGTAGGTAATAATGGAAATACCCATTTATCTTTAAACTCACTGATAATGGTAGTGTATGTCCTGTTGTCGCTGCTGCTGTGCTATCTTTAATAATAGTTTCAACTAACATGGAGGTAAGATGGCTTATTTAGTTGGTAAATACTAATATTATAATGTCATGTCCTTCGTATGATTGGATTCTTTAATAATCATTATTACATGGCTTAGTTGAATACTCGATTCTGATTGGTCAATTCAGAACACGTGACACGTTGTTAATCCAGAACAGACAGACCGCTGTCAAGGTCAGGACTTATTGACCGTTGTTAAGGACGCTCACATCTGCACAAAGAAGTCTGTTCGATTGAACTGTATACAGTTTCACACCGACAAGACAAGAGGGACAAGAAAACAGCGGAGAAGTAACGGGGCAGAAACCCTCCTTTCTACGCAACGGTCCAGACATAGACATCAAACGGCGACACATATTCAGTTTCCAGTTACTTTGGCATTAGGGCAGGGATATCTAGATACTTCCGAAGGTTTGACATCATGAATTGTGCTACTTTTAAAGCAAGCAGCGATGTTTTCAAATCTGTAATCAGAAAGCTCCTCAAAAACGCTATCGAAGCAGTTCCTGCCGTTGCTAAGGAGGATCAAGAAAGGAAAGTAATAGAGGGTAAAAGACGGAGCGCTGGAGGTCAGATAAACGAACAGAAGAAGGCAGAGAGGAAGTAAACACTAACAGGAACACGGTATGGGCTCTGCAGTGTTTAGGGACTTGTTAGTGGATCAGAAACTGTGACCAGAGTTGGACAGTGCTGCCGTAAAGTTGTTGTTGTCGCAGTTCCAGCCGTTGGTGCGCCGTGGAACGGAGTTCTTTTTTTCTTAGCGGAAGAAATACGATAATGTTTAAGTCAATAAAATCATTTCAATTAATATTGGGAGTCGAGTCGTTAGTTTGTTTAGTATCTGGCCGTGTAATAAGTGGGATAATATGCAGCGAGGTGGTCATTATGGGGAAAAGAACACCCGACAGGCAGATCAGAGAGCCCGACGCGAAGCGGATGGATCTTGATGAGCCTACTGATCCATGTCTTGAGTTTCGCTTTAACCAATTTACTCTATTGATTTCTCATCAGATCTTAAATTACACTCATGTTTGTTTCTTCTTTGTTTGCATTTAGAGGTTTTGGTTTGTTCTTTCTTCAAGGTCAAATGGTGACTCATCGGGAACAGCTTTACCTCAGTGTGTGTGTGTGTGTGTATGTGTGTGTGTGTGTGTTGTGGAAAAGATGGAGAGGTAACCTGAAGTATATTTCAGCCTCAGAGACATTAATGTCTTGTGTTCAGCGCCAGGTATGAGTCAGCCGCTGTAATGACTCGGCGGCGCAGAGGTGTTTGTGTTTGTGACCCAGATACTAACGGGACACACTGTGCGGGTCATTTGTCCAACACTGCCTGTCCTAATGGCTTATTAAAATAACAACCTAAGCTAACAAAACAAACTAGTGCATCATAACAGAGCCTTGATAGCTTCTGTTGTTCCCAAATGATGTGATATTTCACTAAAACTAGACTCACAGTACAATAAGCAAACAAGGACACGGTGAATAGGATCGTTTGTATTTAATCTCTCTGTAAATTGAGCTGCTTAGTAAATGTCGTTAAAATGAAATAAATTGACATTTCTTTATTGTACCATGTGCTAGTTTGACAGCTTGAATACATCACTAGAAGTACATGACCAGAAAAACCAAACATTTCTGTAACATCTGGGAAAACCATTTATATTGTATCTTTAATTAACGTATCACTTATGCAGTAAATTACACATGCAGAATGGACAGAGAAGCAGTGAACATTGTGAAAAATGGTAAGTTCTTGCACACAGAGATGCTGTTGCACAATAAATGAATGCTGTGGAGACCTACATATCTCTAGAACTGCCTGATATGAAATAAGTGGCTTTTATGTGTATGCATTCACTTGCTATATGCTCGAATAACGCTTGTAAACTACAAGTGGTCCCAACTCCAGACCCTTTGGCCCCAATACTTGGACATTGATATAGTGCATAGCTTTCAAGTACTGTAAATTCAAAAGGCCAGCAATATTACAAAACTCATACTATGTCTTTTTGTATTCATAAAACGGTTTTTGCAACTGCAAGCTTAACATTTCTCCATAGAAACAACCTCTGCGTCTCGAGCCTCATACTGTGAATGTATTAAATAATGCTAACCACAGAAAACACATTTTTAAAAACTACCTTTTGTGACTTATGGATGTAACAACTTGCATATAAGTGCTGCTACAGTTGTGCACCGGCTGCAATAATAGTGCATTGAGACCCTAAAAGCACAGATACGACCAGGAGACACAAAGAAATTAAATCAGACGGATCTTAGTCAGGAGGGGGTTTGGAAGAGAGTGTTTTTGACAGAGAGGGGTAACACAGGTGTATTCAGACAGACATTATGAGAACAATAATGTGTTTCTAACATTTGAGCTTGTAAACATGTTCAAGTTGGAACCTGAAATACATAATGAACCTGGAAATGAGCATAATCTGTCCCCTTTCATACCCAGAACAAAGTCATGTTGAAACTGTTGAACCTGCTGAGTACATATGCACTCATCGTGTCATTTGAAGCGTCAAAAGTGGAGCCTCTTTATTTCCTCTCCACCCTGTCGAGTGCAGGCACAGAAACACACAGATGGAAACACCTCTGTCATGACTTCACACTGAACATTGTTTCTGCTCTCATCCCTGCTTTACACACTCCTCTGTGTTGCTTTTAACACCAACTATCAAAAGGACTCTGCCATCAGAGGACTTCATTTCCCTTTGTTCTTCTTTCACCTCACTGAAGTAAAATCAGATGAAACGATAAAAGGTGAAAGGCTAAAAGAAGGAATGTCTGACTACTGATTTCTGCAGCTAATCACCCATAGTGCTCTGTGGGTAATGTGTGTAACCTTCTGGACTTTAACAGCGGCTTATTGGCTGCAAGTGACAGTCGAGCGCCGCTTCTCAAGGCTGCCGGGTGTGGAGATACGCTGTTTAATATGCATGGACTCACTAATTACAGCCCTCTTACTCTAATGATGTGGCCTTGAGACCAGCATGCAGAGGGATGGGCTCTCATATGAAGTCATGCACACACACACACACACACACACACACACACACACTCACAAGTCACTAAAACACAAAACACCCAGGCTGGAATCAATCTGACTATAGCCCCTCGAGCAAATCTGCATGTTTGTGGGAATTTGAGATGGTGGTGCGTAGGTTGGCACATAACGGATGAAATATAACAGCGGCTCATAAACAGCAATGAGAGAAATAAACATTTAATGGCATAAACATTCAAATGTGTGTGCACATGTGGAGAGAAACACAAAAGACAGACCTTCAGATTCATGGCTCATTGAGCTTTTATTACTAGAAACACAAGAGATGAACACGCCCAGAGGAGATTCTGTCATCATTTGGCGATGAAATGGGTGACTGTGGGTATGAGTCTCTCATTCTGGACCTGAGTGAGGGTGAGTCATCAGAAAGCTCCCCTCCTGCATCCCAAATCAGCCATCTTTTCCTCGGCTGTCTGCAGCTTTCCAGGAAAACACACTTTCTGCACACACACAGTTATTGAGCTGCCCCTGCATTTCTTCTTCTCCTCCTCCGTGTTTCCATTCACACACAACAACTCCACACACCCCCTCTGTACCTTTGTTCCTGTTGTTGTCTCTCACACAGAGAAATAAACACACTCCCTCTCAAACACTCTCCAAAGGCACTGCGCTGTGGCCGAGACATTAAACACATGGAGGCAAAACGTTGTGTTTGAGCCAACACTGCACTCTTTGATAAAAACCTCCTGTACTTTCAGAGGCTGCAGGAGGGGAGATTGCATTGTGATATACAAAGTACATTTCTACGCCATGTTTTCTTTGCCATGAATCGTGCTGGATTAGTTAAGTTATAAGGTAAGGTACGTTTATTTATATAGCACATTTTCAGACACAGAGGCAATTCAAAGTGCTTCACATCATCATTAACACTTAACAAGAAGACAACAGAAAGGAACACAATAAATGAACATAATGGAATATCAGATTCATAACAAACATGCATAAAAGAGGTACAGAATAGTTTAAACAACATAAGCAGCTGTAAAAAGTAGTGTTTTTAGCCTCTAGTACATCTTTCTGTAGGGGTAAAAAGATGCATTGGCAATTCCCTTCAGCGAGTTCAGGCTGAAATTGAAAGTAAAGCATCCAAATTGTTCCTCAGCCCTCAGCGGGGCTTCTGCAGCGACACAGCAGAAAATCCTCAGCTACATGCAGCACTGGGCTATCAGGGGTACGAGGAGGGGGGATTACAGCATTGTGTTTGCTTTCTGAAGCTGTTCCTTCGCCCTGCTCAGCGGGAGGTATTCACACCAACAATGGATCAATTACCCAGTCACAGACACCCATCCTCAGCGCTCTCACACAATTAACTCTGCCTGACACATGACGAGAAGCACCGGGTGATTTGAGGGCTGCTTCCTCAGTTGTAGAAATCGATCGAGATGCATTCCCTCTCCACCAAAATAACAAATCATTGTTCTGTTGCACTCCAGCTCTTCCTCTGTGTATTTACCAGCTCATTGAGTCCTATTGAGAACCCGGAAACGTTGAGTTCCACAAAGTTTTAAGATAGAAATGTATAGTGTATAAACTCATGGATGCTAACATTTTCATTGGCATAAGTTGCATTAAATAGCATATGCAGACAATACCTACAAAATGGCTTGGTGATGTGGGCAATTTTGGAGTGTTTTTGGAGGATGTAGAATCATATTTTGTCATTTTCAGGATCAAAAATGACAGGTTTAACCACAAAGTGCCATATTTGTACTTCCAGTGGGCTGATTGTGATACATTTCGAGTCAATTTTAAAGTTTTAGGGGACTCAAAACTGCAATTATTTACCCTTAAATGTCAGAAATATTTTCAACATCCTCAAAAACCACATCAACATTGTCCAAATCCACCAAGACATTTGAATTGTCTTCATATTCTTATTAATGAAAATAATGCAACTGATGCCAATTGTGCAAACTGCCCAACATATGCAAGTTAGCATATTTATTTTCGCTGGAGACCCGTACCATACATTTCTGGGTGGAAATGTCCTCATGTTGTACCAGTTGAGTCCATGCAGCCTCAACTCTGGCATATTTATGAATGTGACTAACACACAGTTTGGACTTAATTAGACACGACTAAAGCTCTGACACCCACAGTCGTTTGCACAGACTCCAGCATTGACCCAATTGCTTGATAACAAAGCGATCTGCTCTGAATGTGACGCCCCCCCCCCCATGAGGTGGTCGGCCGTGAACACGACGCTGCTGTAATTGCTGTTTTGTGAGCAGACATTTCATAGACCATTAGCTCAGACAGTGTCATGATGTTTGACTTACTATAATGCAAGTGTAATTACATGAGCTCTGCAACAAACAGGAAAATAAATACGTTATCTTATAATAGTTTTCAGAGTAATAAGCCTCCAGTGTAAGTCCAGTCATATCTAATGTTTTCACACACCCACACACACTGATAAAAAGATCAGTGTATGTAAACACTGATTTGTCACATGTTGAACGCACTGATGCATCTCATGCTTTCAGAACATGATGAATGCTTCCTGAATGTAGCATTCCAGTGATGAATGCTTGTTGACACATGCGACTGAGCATAAAATAACACGATAGAAGTTAGTGGCAGTTTATATTACTACGGTTTTTGGTCAAAGCCCCAAACCCATATCTCCAGGGTCTTATAGATCGTTTCTGTACACCAACGCTCCGTAACTTTGATGTTTTAAGTTTGTATTTGTCAGATTTACGGAAAAACAACTGGCAATATATGCATTTTTTGTCTCTATTTCCATTGTGAATCAGCTCATGGCTATGCCGGTGGTCTATGCTATCCAAATTCTCCTATACTGTAGTTTGACTTGTTTTCATTCAATCAATTAATCAATCAATTCAGTTTTTTCACAAACAGTTCAAATAGAAATCTGAATCTGAAGCTTGAAAGTGCGTTCACGCCAGACTTAAGCAAAGATAGCGTAACTTGCGCAGGTTTGACAGCGCAATCGTTTGTGTTTACTCGCGTCAATCAAACTACACGTGCTGCCGAGGAGGCGGGGCTTATCTCCATGTAAATACCAACAGCTTTTCAGTAGCCAAGGCCGAAATCAATACAAACACAGGCACAAACACGAAGGATATAGTATTTAAAATATATGTTTCCAAACATGTTAACATTTCTATTTGTACACGTGTAAAATACAGATGATGCGATGCCTCTAATGGAGCTGGGTTAAGTACTAAAAGTTAATTAATTAATTAATTGATTAATGTTGAGTAATCTGTAATGACTTGTAAATTATGGTTCCTGTGATTTTCCCAACTCTTATGAGGATAGACTAATCCAGTCGACCCTCTGATGAACGGTTGTTCCTTTCAACCCTGATTCTGCAGGAAAGGTAAAGAGCGTGCAGTCATCCATCGTGCAACACACCGTGAACTTGTGTGTGTGCATGCATTTGTGCGAGTGTGTGTGTGTGTGAGTGAGTGAGAGGGAGGGAAAAGGGACAAAGCTGGCTCAGCACTCTGAACGTCCCGAGAGTCACCTCGTCACGTTTTGTGGCGATCATCATGCTGCGGAAACAGAAATAAAATCTTTATGTCTTTCAATGTGATAAACTCATAAATAACATAGTGAAACTGTAGCTATTACTTTAGGACCAACTTTTCAGAACAACTCGCATTCCCATTAGCATATGTTCAGCCAGACATTTTATTGCCTCCCTGGATTTTTTTTTATTGCTCCAGCAGATGTTCTTGTGGCTATCATCAAAGAGATTTATGCAAGCTGATTACAGCCAAACAGTCTCCAGAACTGAATAAACATGTTCACGCCGGAAATGGACCCCGTGTCCTTCTGTGGCCGAAGGAGGTCTGCTTTGCTCTGAAGTCTGACCTGCATGTGGACGGAGAATAACATGGAGGATGGGGAAATGTCAGGGATATCGTGATAAGTGGCTGCACATAAAGACTTTCCTTCTCATTATGTGTGAGTAGCAATACAAAAACCTCCAGAACTGTGTTAGAATGTCATCTCCACTCGTCAGAATGTGTGCAAAGTTGTGCAATTGTCAAACTGTTAGGAAGATTCTACCAATTATCCCCCTTTTCTGCCTCAACCCTTTAGAGTCCTGGGCTAATTTGGCCGTTTTCGCATATTTTTGATTTGTCTTACTGTTGGGGAAATACTTTCCAAGGTCCATAACTTTGACCCAGTTTATCAGTTCATGCTGTCCTGACTGAGCACACGCACCTGCAACCTTGGCTGCTGTGCTCTCAGTGTTCTGTCTCCCTGTTCCTGCCTGTTGGCGTCAGCTGATAGAGGTGTTATCATTCTATCTTGTTATGCACAATGTTGATTATTCTCTCTGAACTAGCTAAATACACGGGTCTGGGTTAGAGTTCTTCAGAATTGATTGTGGCATCTCTACCGTGTGGTCAGATCGTGGCCCGTGACATGTCTTGTGAATTCTCCGGCCGAAGCTCCAAATAAACCGTCAGTGTTTGCCATCAAAGCTCCAGCTCTCCCCGTGTCTCTCTCTGAGTCCTGACTCCAATCGCTTCAGAAGTTTCCCCCACACTTACTAAACCCCGTCAAGAAATGTTTAGCATGTCAATATTTGGTATCTATTTTTTTAAGACAACCTCAACTATGTAAACTGATACTTTTTACATTTTGACATGCGACCCAATTCAAACCACTATTTAAATGGAAAATAAAATCAACCGTGACCTCAATAAAACTCAATTTCCACCGTCTGCTTACGTGATTAAAGAAGTGGAGCAGTACAAACTATAGAATAGCTAAATCCTTATTGACATGTTTTACTGTGATGTCCTGTGTTTACACGACAGAAGATATGTTGTCAAAACAGATCGGATTAGGATGCATCTTGGTGACTACTTTAGCGCTGTCCATTCATGAGCCTTTTTCTCCAGATGCATTTAAATCCAAGGACGACAGAAAACCGACTTTTCTTCCACTCTTGCACGTAGCACTTAGAAGTGTTTGTCTCATTTGAAGCTAATGCAGGCGCACTTCCAATGGTTTGTCTGATTTCTGATTGAAAGCTCATGTCCTTGCAGCCTTCTTGCTATTTTGAGTTTGATTCTCCGTGGTTGAATAAGTCCCTCCGGATAAGTGTGGGCTAAACCAAATGTAATGTGTGAACAAGGTCACTCTTTCCACTTGTTGTTTTGTGACAACAGGAAAGGCAAGGCAAGTTTATTTATACAGCACATTTCAAACAAGGCAATTCAAAGTGCTTTACAAAAATGAAAGACATTACGCGCATTAAGAAACATCTTATGAAATGGTATCATTTAAAAGCAAAGATAACAAAGGTACATGAATTAAAGGTACAGTGCAGTGTGAGATACACACATCTGAAATGGTTAGCTCTGACTCTCAATCATCGCTAACCTTTTAGCAGAAATGTCTTTGACCTCACTTCCTTTCTACTTTCTTTTTTCCTTTAGTTATTTCAAGTGTTTCATGCTGAACGAACCCCCCTTTGGAAAATTCTAATCTGCAGCCCAATATTCCGAAAATTCAACGGATCCTGGCCATATTTGTGTAGCATATAAAATTAATTTGCTCCCAGACATTCATGTGGCTCGTCTTAAGCAGTGGCGGCTCCAGAGTATTTTTGTTGGGTAATCTATGGTAGGGCTACAGTGGTGGGGCTCAAGTCAGTATTTGCAATGTAATTACATACACGCTATATCGCCCCCTTTGACAGTGAAACGCCACGCGTGAGGTTTAGATTATTTCCCTGTCTCAATCGAAATGGAAATGTATGAAATAAAAAGGCACATTTGTCTTGTAGTAAATACAAAGGGCGACCTGGAGCCAATCCTGCAATTTCCCCACAGGTGAAAGAGTGGACATGCTGAAAACCCAACCCCTGCAGGGGGGTCTGGGGGGATTCTCCCCCAGGAGATTTTTTGAAATACTAACATAAAATACACATCCTGGTACTCTCTTGAGAAAAAATAAATAAATCTATTACTACACGACATAATTAAAAAAATGAATGCCATTTTTGTGTTTTGTTACTGTTACGTCCCCCTCTAGGGGAGAGGAAAACAACATACACCAGAATGGAATTGGTAATAATTATAAATAGTTTATTTTATATTACAGGTTAACAAAGAGGCAGGCAGGCAGCCTGGAACAAACAAAGTGGCCACAAGGGCGCAAGTTTAAATGAGCAACCAAACCAAGGGAGGACTCTAAAAAAGGAGTCTAATTGCATACAGGGAAAATAAATACTAATACACTAAATAAGGAACGAAACAAAACCTCACTTTAAAAGTGGTACAACTAACAAAAGGATTCTGTACACAAACACAGCTAAACTAAAGGCAACAGTCACCAAATCCTAAGCTACTCTAAACACTAACTAAGCTACTCTACACTCTAACTAAGCTACTCTAGACACTACTAATACACAATATCACACGGAGATGGGCACACAAGTTTAACCACCGTTAACAGCACGGTCTGACATGGACAAGTAGCATGAGGTGTCTGATCGCACAGCAGACCCTCCCGAACGTTCACAGTCCACGGCCTTTGTAGTCCTCCTCCGGAAGGTGTGCGCCGGATGTGTGCAGGGATTGGAGGACGACGATCCAATCACCTCTTCGGAAGCGAGGGCGGGACAGTCGTTGACACTCCGGGAATCGCACAGCTCATTTGCATACACAGACAGAATTAATAAGACAGGGGAAGCAACAGCCGTAACAGTTACTTTGTTCTGAAAGCTGAACCTGCTGCTCCTCACAGAGAGAAGAGGAGAGAGGCTGTGTGAATTACTTTACATTGTGGATAAGGGTGGATAGCCCCCATTGTTGTGTGTCAAAATGAAAGACAGCCCACACACCTATCAATCATCAAACCGAGGGGTCTTATTGAGAAGACGATCACTACGTGACAAAAGTTTTCAAAACCGTTTCTTCGGCATTTCCAGACAAGCGGCTACTGAAATCAATCTTACTAGCTGCTGTCTGTGCAATTTACTCGGCGCGAGTTGGCGGACTTTGTTTTGCTTACTTTAAAGGAGAGGTGTCATGCTTTTCCGGTTATTACCCGTCACCTTGTGTGTTATGTAGGTTTTTATGCATGTAAACGGTCTGCAGAGTCACAAACCCTCAAAGTACACCCTGTAGCGAGTAAAACTCTAACATAGAAAATTCCTCCCCAAAACGCCTCGTTGGAGATTTCTCAGTTTCTTTCTTTGCTCCACGGATTGGTCCGTTTGGTTCCGGGTACGAGCTGACGTCAGCTCGTACCCGGAACCAAATGGACCAATCCGTGGAGCCGTTAAGTTACGTCCGCGGAGCCGTTACGTTAAGCCTCTGCTGATTGGTCCAAATTGACCAATCCACGGACTTCCTCACACACACACTCAGTGCAGGCAGCTCTGCTGATTTCTCATCCCTGGCTGCAGGCTGATAACAGACAGTTGGGATCGCAGCGAAATTCTCTCTGCAGACCCATTCTCACAGCGTTTATCAACCTTTTTCTTACTCAATATCAAGCCACACTTATTGTTTTTACTTCGGCTGTGAGTTTGTGTGTGCTCAGGATGAGTTTGGCTGTGTTTCGCTGTGTATCGCTAAACAAGGAAACCACACCTCCACGGAGCTCAGCGCGATTCACAACGTCCCGACCAATCAGAGCACACTGTGCTCACATGGAGGGGGGGGGCAAGAGCTGCAACGAGCCGTTTAGTGGAGAGAGTGAATACTGCTGAATACACATACTTTACAGAGATGCTGTATGCGAAACCAATGTGAGTTTGGAAAAATGCACAGTATAAATCTATTTTAGTATACCTCAACAATGGAATTATGATCAGTGGAAATGGCCATGACATGGGCCCTTTAACATAATTGTTCATGGTGGGGCTAAGGTGGGGCAAAGCCATTTCTTGGTGTGGCTGTAGCCTACCCCAGCCATAGCCTGGAGCCGCCACTGGTCTTAAGTGACACCATTTCATTACAGTCAGGCAGCACAGGGACCACCGTGCCGTCTCCTGGGTCCTCAGCTGTCCATATGAAGGACGGAGAAACAGCTACTGTCAGCCGAAATCAGCAATTAACAAATAACCTTTTAGGACCGACCCTTAAATCAGACTGGAATAGTAAATACATTACACTTTAGTGCGCCAATACATGTGAAATTTAGTGTTATGTGACAGAAGAAACAAGGAGAAATTACTGATAATCAGAGGAAAGTCATATTTTCATTTCCTCCTTCTTCTCTATAAACTTTTATTTAAGTAATTTGACATAAAATCCACTTTACAGATGAATTAAGAGGTGAAAAAGCTTTTACAGTTAGATTAACAAAGACTTGAGCTGCCATTGTGCGAGTAAAGTGATATGTCTCCTAAATTAAAAGCATAATTAAGAATTTTTCCACTTAATTGCTCAGATGTTCATTAGTTGTTAGATTTGTGGGTTTTTACCATGCACATAAACGTTTTGTTCTCGTGTCAGAGAAGTCTCTTAGCTATGAATTGATTTGGAGCTTCGGTGCGTTGAAACCTCTCCAAGGGAAGTGCAGTTTTTACATTAGGGTCATTAACTCTAACCGTGAGGAAGACTCGTATTTCTCCTCATGACCAAACCAAGTTCTCCAAAGTGCAGACCACGTATTGAACAGTGTGTTTATCGGCTCTGTTGTAAACGGCAAAATCAAAGACCATAAATACAGAGAGGGACTCCTACTATTTTAGAAAGCATATTTGCAAACTGACATCTCTCCAAGTGCAGTTTTTAGGCTCATTAAATCTAACCGGGAAAAAACTGACTTGTTGTTCAAATGAAAGACACGCTAATGTTTGCGGCTTACAGTGAGAAGACAAACATATCATTTTATAGACCTAACTGCAGCTTTCTCAAGAACTGCTCATCCAAAACATCAGACTCATCACCACTAACATTATATATAATATAAACCTTATTGCATTTCTAGATAAGCATCAAATGCAACCAATGTCTTTATTATGGAGGATTCTTTCTCTACAAAATGTTTCACTAACATGTATAAATGTGATCTATCACAGTGTATTGTTGGAATTTAGATGAAGACAGCTCATGTAAGGATTGTATTTTTCTTTTTCTTTTAAAACCCTATTAATGTGCCATGTCAATTTGACCCAAATAGTACAAAAGGGTCGAAATGAAAACATAATTCAGGGGTGAATGAATAATGTCAGTGGTAAATCTGCATTATCACTACACATCTCCCCAAGGCTCATTACATCTCAATATGAAAAAGCAATAAGACTTGGATTTCTCCACATGATTAAACCTAAGCAAAAGGACTCCCTACTTTTCAGGAACTACTTACAATGTGTGTGTGTGTGTGTGTGTGTGTGTGTGTGGTGTGTGTGTGTGTGTGTGTGTGTGTGCTCCCTGTGGTCTGCTGCTGGCTAAGCCTCTGTTAATTTCTCCAACCACCTTGGCCATCTTCTCCACAGTCACCATTAATCATCTCTCCCCCCCTCCCCCCACTTCCTCACCTTTTATGTCCTCCTCTTTACCATCTCCTCTGCTTTGTGAGATAACACAAACAGACCCAGAAAGCAATGAAGTTAACAAAGAAAGCTATACATACAACTATTTATTATGATTAGATATAATGTCCTCACTATGCTGAGGAACATTGTTAACAAGAGCGTGCTATAAACCATAACAGTTTTTTAATGATGACTTTTTTATGATGTAAGTCTTTAACAAAGCTGCTGCAGGCTCACATGTTGACCACACAGTCAATGTGAGCCATTCCTACACATTCCACTTAATGACATTAGACACTGGATTAATGGGGTTGTTTTATATATGTAATCACAGCTATTATTCATACTGAACGACTGCATGTAGAAGAAATGTAAAAGAAGCAGTAAATTCAGAGGAGAGATCAGAGGGAAAATAATTCAGCCTCTCATGAAGTGAACATGGTTTGAGATTAGAGCAACATGGCAGCAGCAGATGAATTATTTACCCGCCATATTGCAACACGTTCACAGGCCTGTGATTCACTCATGGATCCATATGTTGCCATGCCCTGTTTGTTTTTGTGAGTTATAAAAAAAGGCATTAACATAATCCATTTTAGAGCAGTGGATGCATTTACTGTGGAATTCAGCAGGCTGTTTACACTGTGTGTACATCACTACCTGCCGCCACACTTAGAGTCATTAGGAAGCAGCAATCCTTCAAAACAAATCACTAAATGCATGTGTCAATGCATAGGGATGTCTTTTTTAAGGGGACACAGTGTGACAGCAGGAAGTTGGACTCTGTGGTTAATTAAAGACACCAACAAACATGATGGATGAATTCATTTCCTTTCATTCTTGCGTGCATGCATGAACACTTTTTAAAGTCAGCAGTGAAATGCATATCTGCCAGTCATGGTTATTCCTCAGAAAGAAAGGTGCTTTTACAAAAGGTTAACATCACGTCATCGCTAAATGTGTTTTTTTTCAAACTCAGCGCCTCCTCTGCATCGGTTCAGATATTTCCTCTTTAAATCAAACTTCAAAACGTTCCCTTTCACTTAGACACAATCTGTTCTCCCGTTATAACACACTATAACTGCTGCCCCAGTAAACTGAATTTGTCACACACCAATGATGTGACATCATATATCAATGAGTAGGTTATGACTCTCTCAGCTTCAGAGGAGAAGCCAAAGTTACTGAAAAAGTACTCAAAGCAGTTTGTACAGTGTGCTGGAATACATTTACCAACCTGACTTTGTATTCTTCACCACCAAAATCGTATATAGACTCCTGACTTTCTCCCACATTGTGGTACTTTCAAGAGCAACGACATTACTTTCAGTTCAAGCGACTGAGACGCAGCGTGCACAAACACGGAGGTAGCTGATAAAGTGGACTCTGAGCGGGGGGTTTCAGGGTGAGATGATCTCAGCAGGGGTCTTCAAACATAGGGGCTACTATAAAAGGTCATCTCACTTACACAGAGCCCCACTGGCTTTACAGCGGAAACTAGATCTGTGTGTGCAGCGGGATTCCTTTAACACACTTTTACACTATCGCAGGAAGTGTGAATAAAAAAGCTTTATGTCAGCAGAATTGTGTGGTTATTTAGGGAGTTTGGTTAATGTTAGATGTTGGTGTGTTGTTCATGTTTCTGTAGTCTCTCTTATACTTCCTTTTTATTGTCTGGGACTCTGTTCTCAAGCTTCAGATAGCAGATAGATACACATTTCTCCATAGTGTCTTGTGATTGTACTTCAAATTATGAATGGCCTCAACATAAAAATTAACAAATGAACATTTCTATGATACTTTATCTCCAGATCATGAGTCCCAATCCCCCCCATGATTTGGCAGATACTTGGTACAGCCTGATTGGTTACTTCCTGTATTTAAAGTCTCTGCTTTTGGACAAGAGGTTCCTCCAGCAGCAGAGACACCCTCAGCACTGGTAACTCAAAGTTCAATAGATAGAAAAACAACTTAAGAGAGATGTATCCATGTATATGTTGTCTCAAATCATTGATACTGCATACAAACTCTGCATTTGACATTACTCTGATTATTTCTGGTAATACGCTGCCACTTTTCGGCCCCCCTAACATATATTATTGCAAGTTAAAGGTGGTATCTTTTGAATTGAGTTAAACCTTACACTTGGGCTCTTTCTGCCTGTCTTGTAATTGCCAAAAGGTGGAGTTTTGTTTGCCACATGCTCTGTTTTGGCATGCAGGAAAAAGCTTAACAGGCCTGCTGTGCTACTTCTGGTTGCTAAGCTATGATTGGATTCAGTTTATTGTCATTTTCTTGGGTACTTGAATATACTTGAGTGTCCTTTTTCCAAGCCAACAGCAGTGCGACAAGAAAGGATTTACTGTACGTCTAAAGATGACCTTAAACGCTACACAACTAAATAAACAACGACAAACCTTGACTTGCCATGGCTTTGGTATTGAGAGCAAATGTAACTGGTTGCATGCAGCATATCATACTGTTTTGCATCTGATTTGCACTCTGGGTTATGGGACAAACAGAGGGCTGAATCTGTGTGGGCAGTGATTCTGGCTTCACTCCCCCAACCTCCATCCAAGAAAGAAGTGTGTGTGTTGCTGACATTGGTGACTCTTAACTAGGGGTGTAAAGGCCCACAGAGTGTCACTCCACAGGGTCTAGAGCATCACCTCCCACCCCCCTACCAAGTGGCTAATGAGGTCAAATGACGAATTACACAGTCAGTTTAACGCGGGGGCTTCATGCACAGAGCAGATTGCACAGTGTATGTTGGACCAAGACACCTGTGAAGTTTCCTTGATGCCATATCATATGGAGAGGAGGGGGAGAAGTAACAGACATGCAGGAACAAGAAGTATATATATATCCAATCTCTGATAGTTTTACGTTATTATGAGAGTGCTCTCATACTTGTTTGATTCTGAAATTGTATATATTTATATAAATATATACATATATATATATATGTGTGTGTGTGTGTGTGTGTGTGTGTGTGTGTGTGTGTGTGTGTCCACATCTGTAGCCTGTTATTGTCTCATTATACCGCACTGTGAATGAATGAAAAGTAAATATATAAGTCATCATGAACACGTCTGTCCATCAGACAGAGGGCTGCTGTGCCTCCTGTCATCATTAATGGACGTCTCTTTAATATGACCGCTCAGAGGAGAGGAGTTCTCATTTCTCTAACCGCCTGCTGCTTCCCCTCCTCTCTCCTCGGCTCCCCTCCTCGGCTCCTCCGCTCGCATCCCTGTGGGCGGGACTAAGACACGAGGATAGGAGTCGAGGAGGGGAAATCCCAGAAATGAGATACGGCCCAGGACACCTGTTAGAGCCAGTATTTTGTTTTGATAAGAAAGGCCACCTAATTGTGACGTCTGTAGTCAACACACTATAAAAGACTACAATTCCCACGGCGCCTGCGCTAAAGTGACCGTGATGGGCAGCAACCTGCTAGAAAGACGCCGGCGAGGAACAGTTTTTAACCGTCCAATTACCCTTTAAGTTATTAAGTTATATAAGCCTTATCAAGAAAGAAAGAATACCTAAGTTGTTTGTTATTTTATTTGAGTTGTGCCTATTTGTTTTGAATATTGTAAAGGTCTTTGTTGCATGTGTAAAAGTTTGGTATTTTATTTTGAGCAAACACATCGCATAACATCATCCAAACCATCGGAGGCCAAGCAACTCTTCAACTGTAAGTAGGAAAGAAAACGTGTTCAAAATGTCTGTTTAAGGCGTCTAGTGGCTTGAAAGAAAAACAAGGAAGGAAGCCACGACAACACCGGTGAGGCAGCCATATCATATGGAGAGAGGAGGGGGAGAAGAAACAGACATGCAGGAACAAGAAGTTTGCTGAAAAGTGTTTTTTAAATCGCCCTCTCGTAGAACTACTCTGAAGAAATGTGCAGACCCGGCGCAGAAATGCAGCCGACGCTCAGGTTCACAGACAGTGCAGCGGCCCCTCTTGGGCTCAGATTAATTGCTGGATGGATAAAGCCACAGTGATTGACAGATGAGTTGCAGCATCGAGGAGACGAGAGAGATGAATCTGGAGCAGCTCAAAGTGAAAATTAGCATCGAGCGTTTTGAATTCCTCAAAAGAAAGTATGCTAGAATCAAACATTTGGAGTTTATCTTGCAAAGTGTGATTTCAGTCATTTTGCACCGCTTACAGATGTCAGCGTTTTCTTCAGACTGTGCATTTGTACCAGATATCTATGCAGTATTATGTTCTCTATTGAAAGTAATGCATCTGATCTAAATTATGCATTGTGTGCTGTTCATTTTCCATTCCTCACCTAAATGTCATAGATGTTGCCTCCATCTGTAAGTGTGATAGTGTGCGCTTGCAGGTATTAAAGCACATCTGACCTTCTCTGTGTTCTGGAACTGTAATGAAGAGGATGGGCCTTAAAGAGAAGAGAGAAATGACCTTTAATCATAGGGTTACAGTCATTGTAAAGTCATTACAGCGAGGAGAACAATTATACTTAGAAACTTCCTCACTTTTTCTTGCAGATACTACGCCATTAGCATATGAAACTCAGCGTTACCTTCATTCAAACCACAGATTTCAAAATATTTAAAAACACTTAGGACAATGTCTGTGCACAATTCAACATTTTTATGTAGAAGTGCAATACAGTTAAATGGATCCAACTTTGATAATTTGCTGGGCTTTTTTTGTGCTTAGTGCTCTGTGGTACTTAATTATCTATAGGCTATCTTTTTCTAAAATATTTGTGCAGCCCTAGTTTAATGTCAGTCCACTTTATTATATATATATAGATCAGTCTGTGGCTATAAGTATGGTTTTACTGTCTCTTGCTTTTACATGAGTTTCTTTTTGTCCTATCAGTTTTGTCTAAATGTATTTCAGTCAGACAACTCACGTGTTTCTTTAACATGTTAAGTAGAAGCAGCATATAGTTGAGTTTGGCGTCTAGGCTCGGGCCTCATCACTCCACAGATATACATAGCACAATGAGTGATGATTAAATAACTAACCCCCCGAGCCTACAGGTGGAAGCTGGGGTGGAAGCTGGGGTGGTGGTGGGGCAGGCAAGCAGCAGCGACGTGGAAGTAGCTGCAGCAATAGCAGCAGTAAGCAATGCATAGAGAGAGTTCTGGCAGGTTAAATAGAGCGGAATATTAAGGAGGCTCTGTTTGGTTGGTTGTCGAGTGGCAAGGGGCGTTATGTATGAATGCAGTATAAGTGCTCGAGTTGACTGCCTGAACTAGCTCGCAGGCTTCGCCCCACTTATGCTGATTTTTATTTATTGATGTACAGCACTATGGCAACTCTGTTGTTTTGAATGTGCTATATAAATAAAGTTGGATTGGATATCTTTTTTCCAACAATAGTTCAAAAACGTTACATTTTTCCTTTTCGGTTTCCTTTAACCATGTGTCATGTTGAACGGGGTTTATAATGGCATGCTGCAGTGCAAACTAACAAAGGCACCTCAACACAAGCCACAGGTAGTTCATGTGCTTTCATATGATGGAAATATGTTCCTACCTGCTCCAGGTGCTGGGCCTGATAAAGGGAATCTATCACCAGAGACCCAGACAGCTAACGTAGCATAAAGAGCTCAAAATGCACCGTGGTGAAGCGACCTTTCCTTGTAATTTGTGTCCTGCTTAATGAACTGCGAGGCGCCTTGAATGACAAATAAATGGTGTTTTTTTAGGCCAACACACTGCTCAATGCATCACTAATAAGGTTAATTTGAGTCCCAGCGCGCAGCAGGAATTAGCCAAAGTGTTTATCCACTCCAGCGCTGTCCCCTGTTACTCTGACAGAGGCTGCCAGTGTCATCACAATGACACAAAGTGAGGCTGGACTCACTCATCAGCTCTGTGCCAAGTGAGCACGATGCAATCATGAATGACTTGCTGTTTTGGATATGCTGCAGGGAAATATACTTCCTCTGACTGGTATTCTGCAAGTGAAGCTTATGAGTCTTGGTGTTTGAAAGACAAGCAGAGAAACTGTTGGCGTGAAGTCAAAGCTGGGAAATGAGCAGTCATGAAAAACCTTTCTTTAATGCTTGTGCACATATAGTATATTTGGGTATCTTGAGTGCCTAATCAACAAATTATAATAACTGACAAACCAGTCAGTGTTTTGTATGCCGTCAGAAAACATAAGATTCAACAAGACAATCAGATTTTCTTTATTTAACTTCTAATCATACATTTAAAGAGATAGAGAAAAGAGAAGAAGATCCACTGGGCTGTTAATGTGTAACACCACTGTTATCTGGAATGAAATTATGAGTCCAAATGTAATGTATTCAGGGTTTCAGTTTAATCTTTACAGATATTACTGACGCAGGATTGTCTCGTAAATCACGATCCATTTTGTGTAACTAATCTGAGGGAATGTTAGTTTGCAAAGTGGCAAAGCTCTACCAGCTAATGAGTGGTGATTTGCATGGTGATACATTCAAACAAATCTTATGCATTTCAGATTCAGGAGATACAGATATGAAAATTGCCTTAAAATAATTATTTCTTTTCCGTTTGGCGGTACATCTTAAGTCCCCGAGTGGGACATTGGCAAGATATAGAGAATAGTTGCTTTGAAAAACAACGCCATCTCAGCTACCTCTGCAGAGGGGTGCCATATTTTTCCTACGAGCCAATCAGAGCAGAGCATTTTGGGGCGGGGTTCTTAAAGAGACAGGCGCTAAAATGGAGCGTTTAACAAAAAAGTGAACACAGTTGTTTTAAACCAGTATGATAAAAACAATTTTAATAAACCATTTTTAGAAGATTAAGGCTTGAAACCATGTTCTATTACCTAAAGCACACGTATGAAACTTAAATTGAGCACAATATGTGCACTTTCAGTGAATATAAAGCATAAAATGGAGCAGTGGATGTTTAACGTATTGATATGTTTACCAGCCCGTGTGTAGTCGTGTGCGCTGCATGTTAAACGTATGGCGCCCATTTCCCTAAACTAATTACAATTACAAATGTTCTGTTCGGGCCGACACAGCACAACAGTTATCTCCGGCCAAACGATAGACCTCCTTAATTAAAAACGTCCGACTTTGAGGCTACTGTCGAATGAATTATTTCTCGGAGATGCCTCGGCGCCTTTCAGTCAAACAGACAGTTTATACATGAGCGAAACCGGAGGCTGCTGGTAAATTCTCCAGGGCTACTGTTGCATACAGTGGGCGAGATAAGCCTCATTTGAATAATTCCCATATCGCGCTGCTGTCTTATCTCCGAGTTTACCCATCAGAAACGTGCGTTGTGCTGCTTATAAAGTTGTGAGGCACCTCTGTTGATCAATAACAAACTCTCTGCATTGTATGTTGCTGCAGATATTAATGACATCCCCTCAGACTGGAAGATCTATAATAGGCTTTACAGAGAAATTGACATTTTGAATTCTTTTTAGCCATGAAATATCCGAGGAGCCATTCAGACTGTGGGCTTCCTGGGAGTTGATTGCAAGAAAGAGACTGGCGTACAGCTTCAGTTCTGTTTTGAGTTGGACTGAATCCCAGGTCCATTAAATCACTCTGTATAACAGATTAGCAGGAGCCTATTAGTTGAAAAGAGTTCTGAGATTTCCCACTCCCACGCGTATTCTCAAAGTTAGCTTGTCTCTTGAAATATATGCATTACCTGCTGTAAAAAACACTTTTACAGCAGTGAGCACGGGCCAATCTCTGGGAGCGGATGTAATTAAGAGGAGGACGTTAGAGAGCGTCTTTATTTCTCCATCTCAAGAGGGTCCTTGTACTCAGTGGGCATAACGTCACAAAAAGACGAGGTCGGTTTATTAAAAGTATATTTAAAGCCGATCCAAATTGTCCACTAGGAACATTAACATGCACACTGAAGGGGAGCGGGTCCAAGACGCTCTGCAGCATCTGAATATTGTCCGCTGGATGCCAAGACTATTTTTGGGATCCGGAGCGTCTGACTTGTCCCTGGGCTCTGATCAGCTCTGTCATCAGGTGTGAGAGCCGCTACCCAACCCACACACACACACACACACACACACACACACACACACACACACACACACACACACACACACACACACACACACACACACACACACACACACACACACACACACACACACACACACACACACACACACACACACACACACACACACACACACACACACACACACACACACACACACACACACCAGGAAGGAAATGGGTCTTTGTCACTTTTCTGAGGAGGAAAATGGCTTCTTCACTTTACGTCTCTGTCTTTTTGTAAACATGGAGAGGTAAGGATGATAACCTTGAAGTGGTTGGCTGTGATTTATAGGCACCACTCAAATACAACAAAGACTTTAGGGCACGGTTACTTTGGTTTGAGAATTGGGACCTCACTTTCTGCCTTTCTGCGTACATTTACGTAACATCCACACGGCAGCGTCGTGTTGAAGCTTGCCGTTGGGCGTGTCTGGCGTGCGACCAACAACCAATCACATTAATCTTCCGCCCTGGTCACACAAGCACGCGGTTTGATTGGCTAGAGCTTGTACTGGCATATGATTTGATTGGCTGACGCTTCCGTCGACGCTTGAAAAGTTGAACTTTTCTCAACCTTCGAAGCGAGCAACGGAGGCAAAGCGACGCGACGGAACCACAATGCAGTTCGGCAAAGCGTGACGTCACCCCATTCAAAGTGAATGGGAAGCGTCTCCGTTGAAGCACGCGACGCTGCCGTGTGGACGTACCGTTAGGGTCTACAGCAACAATTTTGCCACGCTAATTCTGCCATAACAGTACAACATGTAAAGAAGAAAAAGCTATCTTAATTTCTGTATTGTCTTTTTGCTGAGTTTTGCGCAGAGGCTAACGCAGCGTCCACACGGCAGCGTGTGTTGAAGCTTGCCGGCGGGCGTGTCTGAAACTCGACCAACAACCAATCACATGAATCTCCCGCCCCGGACACACAAGCACGCGGTTTGATTGGCTAGAGCTTGTACTGGCATATGATTTGATTGGCTGACGCTTCCGTCGAAGCTTCAAAAGTTGAACTTTTCTCAACTTTTGAAGCGAGCAACGCGAGCAACGCATGCGACGGAACCACAATGCAGTTCGGCAAAGCGTGACGTCACCCCATTCAAAGTGAATGGGAAGAAGCGTTGAAGCTTCAACGCACGCCGTCGTGTGGACGGGCCGTAAGTACATTTACCCATGTACTCATGCAAAATGCACTTTTTGATGTCTTTTATACATAAAGATGTGTCCCCGGTGCGTCGGGGAACTCACGCAGCGTCAGAAAATTAAACCCTTTCTCTTTTCCTCCGTACCCAAATCTTTTAAAACGGGGATACAACGAGCGGATACAGATTTGCTGCCGATATGACGTCAAATCGGCGGCGGACCCACAGAGAGTTGCTATCAGAAACAATGCCTGACGTGTTTTGGACGTAATCTCGTCTTTGTTTACATTAGCAAGCCTCGCTAACACTCAGAGCTAACCTGTACTGGAGAGCACATGTGTTTAAAAAGCAGGAATAAAAAAAGAACTCACCTTGTGATAAACCCGCAACAGAAAAAGCATTTGAGCTCCATACTGTTTCAGAAATAATCCTTGATGTGGTTTAGAACAAGAAGGCGTTTCATCACAGCAGAATTGAACTTTATCTCCGGTAGAATTCTGATCAGGCATTAGCTCCACCTCCTCTTTTTTTTTTTTTTCAAGCTAAGGACCCAAGATCCGCGTTTCTCTAACAGGGCTGCAAAATAGGGGTATGAGCAGTATGAGGCATGGCTACAATGGGTGATCTGTTTGGTATTTAAAGCAAAAAACTTCACAGACTTTTGTATAGGTATGGCCCTACAATATATTTTTTCCAATATAGCATAATAGGTCCACTTTAAGGGAAGGCTACTTTGCTTGAGAATTGAGGGTCAATTGTACATTTTACTCGACTACTTTGGTCTGACGGCTTTAGGTCCCTTTTAATATATGTTACCATCCTCTTCTTGTTGTGTGTGAACACCATGTATCTCTAGATGTGTTGATGTTGAATGTTGTTAATAAAGTGAAAGATGAAGTGTTTCGTTCAGGTTTGAGTTTGAGTTGATTTTAACCGGATCAAAGGTAATGAGCAGGATCAGGATGAAAAGCATGCTTTGGCGCTTCCTATTTCTCCCCCACTTCATTTCATTCTGCAGCCTTTCTCATGTTTGATCTCGCTGATAGAACTCTGACATGTTATTAGCGTGTGTTTGTTTAGTCCATTTCATATCTCATTGCCTTTTTCTGCTTACCTTTCCATTTCCATTGCGCGGCATTTCTCCACGAGATGGAATGAATTCTGCTGCTGCGCACACACGAGCGTGTCCTTCTCTACTCCAGTGTGTGTGTGTGTGTGTGTGTGTTTTGAGGAAGTGCAGGAGAAGTTTCCAGTGCGTGCCTCAGAAGTGCGTGCGGCTGGTGGCGCATTGGCCGGCAGTGAACGGAGGGAGGAGGGAGATCACACATTGACTCTTTGCTTTCCGCGAGGACTCTCCTCCAGTTGGAAGAAGCCGGAAAGACAGAGGGACCCACTCAGATCTGGAGCTACAAATAAAACAGGAAAACACACTTAATTTCGTTCTTTTTCGGTTCGGGTACCCGGTGTTTTCCAGTGGATTTTACGCAGCGCTAGAGAGTGGAGGCACGGCTGCAGAGATGAGCGATGCGCGGTGAAGGACCCCCTCTCCTGATACAGGGACCAAACCAGGCTGATATTTTCCCAAAGAAGATTGCAAAGGTGGAGCGATTAGAGAAGGGCTGATGACGGGACTATTAATCCTTTCAGTGCATCAAAAGCACCAACGGGAATTAGAAACGCTTGGATGGAAATCGGGCGAGTGTTTAGAACTGTTTTTGGTTTTATATGAAACTGGTGATTAGTTCATCTGCGAGAATCTTTCTTATTTCCCCTTAAAGATTTTAATAAGGAGTACATTTCTCCCCCGGAAGGTTGCATGGTATGAGCGGTTTCCCGGAGTGAATTTTCAGAAACTCTCATCTCAATCTCTTATTTCTCTCTTCAAGTATTCCTAAATCTAAATGGAATTAGTTGAGTCTGAAGCCGCTTGTGAAAGGAACAGACATGGTACATGGGCACAGCTTCCATCACGGTAAGACTGCAGCAGATCAACAAGCAGTGCTCATTAAGATCTGATTGCTTGCACCCTAACGAGAGAGAAGTAATCTTTTCATTAAATACAGAGCAACAGCTTAAAGTCAGAATAAGAGCATGCTGATGAAAGTAATATCATGAGGGCATGCACAGACTCACTGCAACCTGTAAACTGAAGGTCACCAAGTTCTTGGAGGGCTTCAGGGAACATTATTTTGGGAGGAAATGATGTTCAATAAGCTGTGGTGATCGCATGTGTTTATAGTCAACATTCACCTCACAGAATAGATTTTATACTGGTATTTATTCATTTTGTAGTACTTTGGGTTATTTTAGTTATTTTAAAAGTATTTTTAATTACATTTTTGTTGTTACTTCTCTCATTTTTTATGTTTTTGTATTGATTTATTTTTATTTTGAATTATATTTGTATTATTCCAATATTTTTTGTGTCATTTTTAGGTACTTCTTTAGTTATTTTTTATATAAAAACGAATTAAAAGGGTTATATCCTGATTCCTTTCAAAGGAGTCCTTCTGTTTATTTGTTTTTCCACTAAAGGCCTAAGTTATTTTATGTGCTATTTGGATTCTTTCAGCCATTTTGTACACAGCAGATCATTGGCTGTTATGGCTATTGTTAGGTATTGTGTGCTTTTTGGGGCAGAAGGTCGAGCACTGCTGATCATGAAATGTGTTCCCTGCTGACTCAACCCTACCTTTAGCTGAACTCAAGCACAACAAATGTTAACAAACTGGAAAATAACACAGAAAAACCGCACGCCTCAGTTGTCCATCATAATGTATTTGTCTTTCTCTTCTTACAGTTGTTGCAAGTCTTCTCATACTTGGGTTGTCTGGGGCAACAAGGAAGGATACAGCAGGTAATCTGCATCCCAACACGTCTTCCTTTACTGCTTAAACATGCTCTTTCCACGGCTTTAATCTCTCACTTTCTGCTTTTCTCTTTGCTGAATAGCGAAGAACAACTCGGGTGTGAAGCCTGCTGGTCAATGTGGAACGTGGGTGAAGGAAGCAGAAGGAGGGATCTTCACTTCTCCCAATTACCCAAACAAATACCCTCCGACCACAGAGTGTGTTTACATCCTCGAAGGTAAAATCTCAGCCATTTGTTCCCTAAAACCAATCCAACAGTAACTTCTTAGAGAGCAATCAAACAGCTCATTAAACCAGCTGGTGTTTTTTAACGTTATGAGATATTATTAGATAGATCAGATAATCACAATATGTAGAGGCTAATCACTTTCACAGCGTGGTGTTTGGGAGATGAATTGACAAACAGCCGGGGTTGGAGGTATTGAGCGTGAGGGCGTGCTGATAATGAAACAAGTTGAGCGTTCATCAATGAAAGCATGACTAATATCGCCCCCCCTGCTGTGCCGGGTGGTAATTATTTTCATTGTGTCTTCCAGCACCCCCAAGGCAGTGTATTGATCTACACTTTGAGGAGAATTATTCAATCGAGTCCTCTTGGGAATGTAAATTTGACAACATCGAGGTTCGGGATGGACCCTTTGGCTTCTCTCCGATTCTGGGACGGTACTGCGGCCAGCACAGCCCGCCTGATATCAGGAGTAGCGGCCGATATCTGTGGATAAAATTTGTAACGGATGGTGAACTGGAAGCCGTGGGATTTTCAGCAAGTTACAACTTCACTGCAGGTACTTTCGCTTTTTATCCTCACTGCTCTTGTCAGTTCACTCCTCTCTTTGTGATGCTTTATGGCTCTAGCAGCGGATGAATAACAAACATCATCCGGGGAAGTCGCCGTTGTGGGAGCTTCTTGCAGGTTTATTGATTGTCTGTCTGCACACACTCACTATTTCCATTGGCGATATACTGTCATTGGCTGGGACACTCTTGTAACTACGCTGCGATTTCCTCTCTCTGTATCTGGAGTGGTGTCTGATTTTAATTCAGTTCAGCACTTTCCAGGGCAGGAAGTAGGTGAGAGGGCGAAGGAAACTAATCGGTATTGTCGAACACAATCTTGGCAATTAGGGTTGCGTGTAAAACCTTGGCTTTCTTAATTTGCCTGATCTATGGTTGAGATCCCATTACTGAAGCAAGCGAGAGGATTGATGACAAGGAATCAGGGCATAACCACAATTTAATATTCCTTCACCTACACTCGACTGGGTTTAATAACACTGTCAACTTTCTTGGTGTGTTTGAGCTTTGAGAGGCAGCGTGCCAGGAAGCAGGAACGCTATGCCAATTTGTCTTCACATCCACTGCACCTTCAGGGGGATTTTACCGTGAGTTTATAGGATGAACACTTGTGCAGTACATCAAACTTTCATCCTAAAAAACATGCTACTAGCTGCAGGCAATGCGAAAGAGGTAAAGAGGGATATAGATTTATCTTTCAAGGCTTTGTGTGTGTGTGTGCGCGCTATCAAGAAATCTGAACGTTGAAGCTCCTTATGGGAAATTACAGAGAAGAAGTGCAGTCAATAGGAATGACATCTAGTGAGGAATAAAGTGAAGGACCGTGCGTAGTTAGGCAGACGTGCAGCTGCTGTTCTGACATATGCAAGCAGAAGTTAAATTGCTTCTGTGAAACTACACCGAAGTTAAACTGCTCGATCATTCAGCGTAAAAGCTACAGGGTGTTTCACTGTCAGATACAATATTTGTCATGCAATTCACAAAGTGGTTGGTGAGAACATTTCAAGAGAGTGTAAGGCATGATTATGTTCTCAGTTAAAGTCTGAGATTGCTGTCTGCTGAGGCATGAATCTCCTGCAGCTGCTTAAACACACAGCGCTATAGACTTTGATTTGAGTTTATATATTGACAGTACATGCATAAGCTTACTTAAAGCTCTTCAGCAGCAAGGCTTGTTGTGTAGCCAAACCAGAGAATATCATTGGATGGATGGCGTTTTAGCTCATGCTAAGTATGCTAACATTTAAGAAACAGTTTGGACATTTTGTCTCAGTTCACCAAGCACAGGGCTAATTGTGCTAATTGCATCTTCCTATTGATTATGCAATTGAACTGCCTCTAGAAGTAGCCTTACATCATGTATTAACCAACATTTAAGCTCACTAAATAGCACTATTTCCTATTATGTAGTTGCGTTAAAACGTTCATATTGCTAAGCGGTTAAGCTAACCAGCCTCATATTCACTATACAGACAGTTGTATTCATCTTTTTATCATGGCAAGAAAGCAAATTAGCCTATTTCCCGAAGATGTGGAACTACTCATGCTTTTTCATCTATATGCTTGTCTGGGTTTTTTTCTCGTTGTTGTAAAAGATAGTCTGCAAAATGGTCTTCTCTAATGGAATCTCTAATGGAATCGACCAAAAATGACCAAAAATGAAGTATAGTATATAAATGCAAGGAAACACCATACAAAGAAATACTCCAGAAGATACACAGGAAAGACGATTTGTCATTTCCAGGCCTTGATAGTCAGAGACGAAGCACCCGGACCACATTCTGTGTAACGTGCTGTTGAAGTATTGTTCCTCCCGCCTGCTTCTCTCGGGAAGCTCAGTGAAAATGTGCTGAGAGGAAAGAAAAAAGCCCTGCCTCTCGCCTCGATAGGAAATATCTGTGGCACATGATTTACATAATTAAAGAAGATAAAAGTCACTCCTCTTGATACTCCGAAATGTGTATATATGAATAGTGTCTCACAGCTGCTCTGCTAACCATGCTAATACAGCCCTCATCTGATGAATGGGAGAGGAGAGAAAGAGGGGGTGAAATGAATCAGCTTCTCTTTCCTCAGCGACTCGAGGAGCGGAGACATAAAAACTGGATGCCTCCTTTACATTCTGCGCGCGTCCTCTCAGAGACTCGTGCTCCTGATGACTAATGCGCTCAGTACAGTACAGCAGTGACTGGAATCTCACAATATCCATATTAAATGTTGAGGTACCTCAGTGTAGCTCTTCAAGTCTGCAGCTGCTTTGTGTTGAATGTATATCAAAGGAAGTAGGAGCTGTAACACACTCACTCACTTACTTACTTAGTCCTAGGAATGTATCTGTCAAACACATCACACCCAGATGACTCCTGCTTGCGTCACACAACAGATCTGCAAAATGCATCAACTTGTTTTTTTGATCTTTTCAATATATTTCTGTAAATCATCTGTTCAACTATCTACTATTGAATTATTCAGGCACAAAGAAATGCTTGCAGTGATGAGACTGTCTAGCATCTGTGTGAGGATTTAGTGCAGGGGAGCTAACAAGGCTCCATCTGACAGGATGGACCCCCTTTAGGACTTGAAACCAAATAGTTTTGCTGTAACTAATCCGGAAAATGTAATTCCATGTTTAGGCCATTATGAAAATTGGCTTCTAAGTGCAGCTGTTTTCGTGTTTATTTGTGCGATCTGTATCCGGATATTTGTGACGGAAAAACACATTTTAATGAACACAAAGCGATCAGATCAGCCAGTCTGCATCTTGGGCTGAGGGTTAGGATCAGGTCAAGTGTAAAGGCAACTTGTTACAGAAGAACATCTGTTGTAAAGTTACACAACTCCTCGTCTTGCTAACTCAAGCAAGCCTCGCAGTATTAGCATAAGATAGCAAGGTTTCCTCTGCACTTGTGCACTGAATTGTTTCCCTTGTCACTGGTACGTGCCATGCTTACTGACAAGTCTGTGGATTGGATTTCAATATCAGATACAAATCATGTGATAACACCCGGTGTAAATGCAGCTTTAGATAAAACCACTCAGTCTTATTTGTCTTCCTCTTTGCACGACAATAAGAGCATTATAAAAAAGTGGCTAAGTGCATATTATTACACTCGTAGCGAACCTCGCGAAAATGCCAAGATGCAGAATACTTACTTAACAAACGTTCCTAATGCCTCCTTCAAGCATCATGCAGAGCATACTTTACGTGTATAGTAGGAGTCATCATGCACTGCTATACAATCAAGAATACAATGCAGTTTAATTGATTGGGTGGATAGGAACGATCTGGAAATCTCAGGCCGAAGCTGTGTTTGAATTGGCAAAGTAACTCCTTGTATGATTCCTACTTTGTGTCACCTGGTTGGTCTTTGTCATTATTCTGTCCAAATATATTCTTCCTGGAACAATAATTCAGCTTAGGGGCAGCTTTAAAGTGAACGTGTGATATTGGGCTAATATCTAAGTCAGTTTGGTTTTACAAAAAGGACCAAAGCTTATCAGCTGTCTGTCACAAAGTGCTGCAGGGATGATCTTTTTGTTTAACCTCGCTGCCCTGGTTCCCTCCACAAAAAGCAAATTGGATTCCTTTCCATTGGATTTTGGATTTCTTTCCGAAAATAAGATTTGTAGCAAACACAAGCTTTTGATTGTTTTGTTCAGCAAGCGCCACTTTATGATTTTTGAAATGCAATCGGCAGAAATAAAAAGCCCTCGTTACCGTAAGAACCAACTTCATCACAGTGGTAGGATTTCGATCGCATCTTTGCTAAAGATGGACGAATGTTTGGCATAATGACATTTAATAATCTCAGGCACTTTTATTGATGCATGAATGCTTTAAATGTACAGGTTGGTATTTAATGACATACTTTAAGTTGTACAACCATAGGTACACATCTCTTATGCTTACACACCTTATTTCTGGGATCTGATTTGGTTCGGGAAATTGTCAAATATCTGGAACAAACTCCCAGAAACCTGCAGGTCCGCTGCAACTCTGACTACTTTTAAATCCAGGATGAAGACTTTTCTTTTTGCCGCTACTTTTAATTGAGCTATTCACATCTTACACTGCACTGTAACTTTTATTCATGTACCTGTGTTATTCATGTTTTATTATCTTTGCGTGTTAATGTTTCTAATGTGTTTTATGCTCTTAATAGGCGCTTTCACACCAAGTACTTTGCCGTACTCAGTTCATGAGAACTTAATTCATCAGAACTCTTTAGTTCTGATGAACTAAAGAGCAGATCGCGTTCACACCGGAATAAGTCCCTGAGGGAGGATTACGCAAATGAAGCCGCTTACGTCACTTCTTCTTCTTCTGCTTTGGGTTTACTGGCAGGCCGCAAACAACTTCACGGCGTATACTGCCACCCGAAGTCCCCGGCCGGAAGTCCCCGGAGTTGGGGACTGGCTTCAGTAGAAGCTGCTGGGACTCCCAGCAGCTTCTACTGAAGCCTTCCGAGTAAATCGCCAGAACGCCGGCACCTCCTCATCTCCACCGCTCCCATGTTTTCTTTTGTGTTGCCATAAGTTAGTCTCTCTCCGTTGGTGCGCTGGGCTAATGCTAATAATGCTAATGCGAGGAAACTAAAGAGTTCTCATGAACTAAGTTCTGATGAACTTTTGTGGGAAAAGTACTGCGGTGTGAAAGCGCCTAATGTCTTTTGTGAAGCACTTTGAATTGCCTTGTGTCGAAAAGTGCGATATACATAAACTTGCCTTGCCTTGCCTTGCCTTGCCTTGCCTTGCCTAGCATAGCCTAGCCTAGCCTAACCAAAAATCTGTTTATAAACCCATTGACCTCGGGACAAAGTAACCTGGAAGGGAAAAGATGCTGACTAATTTCTTGCTTTAAGGACCCATTCTTGCACTGTTCTAGTAAAGCCTGAACAGTAACAAGCCTCGAAGCACATGTGAAGTTGCCTCCTGCAGATTCACATCATCTCCGGAAAGCCAAGGTGTTGCTTTGTGACATCCTTTCAGACCTTATAGCAACTCAAAGTGGAGTGTGCAGCAGGGAAAAGAGAGTAGGAAGCACGGTGTGTGTGTACTTCTGTTCTGTGTGTGCAATCTGAGCAGGATTCTGCTTTTCAGTTCGTCCTATAGGGCGCCGTGACCTTAAACCCTGTGGATTTGTAGATTAAGTGATGTTTCAGCACCTGAAGCCAGGGCACAGCTACTAAAAGCTGCAAGTTCTCCCTCTCTTGTTCCCGGCTGTGTGCAGAGACCCAGTGGTGAGGCAGATGCTCTATAGATGCTCCGGCAGTATATCTTCGACCCAAGTACAAGTGATATACTGTTCCTTTACTGAAAATCTTCTGGGGGACATGAAAAATCCATAAACAGAATACTCATGTGGACCATTTCAGCTGCGTCTTAGATGTTATGTATTTCTTGCGACAGTGAAGACATTTAAAGATGCCTGTGTTGCTTCAAGAAATTTTTTTATTGGATTTGTGCATTTTTGAGGATATAATGTATTTTTCTAAATGTATTTTGTTACCATATTAGAAGCTGGTGTCAGGTGTCAGGTGTGGAACATTTCTTGGACTTTTTACTCAGACATTTATCACTGAAATCTGAAAATATTAGATAGGTAGGGGTCGGTCGGTCGGTCGTTCGGTCGGTCGGTCGGTCGGTCGGTCGGTCGGTCGGTCGGTCGGTCGGTCGGTCGGTCGGTCGGTGGGTGGCAGGATGGATAGGTGGATGGATGGATGGATGGATGGATGGATGGATGGATGGATGGATCGAGTACTTTATTGATCCCAATTTTGGAAATGTTTGCGTTGCAGCAGCATAAAAAACGAGGTAAGAGAAATTAAGACACTAGAAATAAACAGTCCAAAATATTTCTGAAATAAAATAGCTTTAAAAATGATGCTGTTTTGTGCCAAACACAAACTCATATAGTGGATAAAAGTTATTGGAGTGAAATAGAAACTGGTCATCATGCCATTCAGCCTCACATGTGACCCCATAGTGCTCCTACTGTGTGTTTATAATGAATCCAGGCCATGACTAATGTATCGAGATGACATTGATTGATCCACGCGCCTCATCGCCCCCACCGAGCTGTAACTGGACTGAGAATCATTTTGCAATGGAATGAGTCAAATAGCATTTAAGATTATAGCTGGAATAGGATATATGGGCCTATCATAAAGGAGACAGGGCCATGAGATTGAACCTAGATGGGCTCAAAATGGAAAATTGGAAATTGAAGCGTAGAGATCGACTCCTGGCTCTGAGGAGGAAGTGAATCTGGCAGAAAGTTCACAGACTTCCCGGATTTATTCTGCCCCCAAAGCCATTTGCTAGTGGCAACCCCCGACATTTAAACATTGGAGAAGCTTTTTTATTCAATTGCATCCAATGAAATCCCTGTATATAGTTTCCAAAGTCACTGACCTTCACCAGATTGGCAGGATACATTGATTGTTATAATTTACTGTATTTTTAGACACATTTTAACATACCCCAACCTCTGAATATGATAAGATATTAAATAGCTTTTGGGAATTTGACCAAAATAAAGACTGCAGTGTGAAAAACTGCCAAGGTGATTCAAAGATTCAAGATTCAAAGGTTTTATTGTCATATGCAGAAAGATACAGTGTAGAAATGGCAATGGAAATCTTCTGACCTGAGCTCCTCCAACAATCCAACATCAAAATACAAAATAAAAAGTAGTGCAAAACATCTATATACATGTAAATAGAATATGACATGTAGCATGATGTTAGATCTGGGGCTCTTATTTTGAAATATAACCCAGAGCAATAGAATAAGTCGAACAAACACACACTAATATTTCACAGATCTGACTGAACAAACCATCAGGACTTTGTAAAGTTGTGACGTAACAATACAATACAATACAGTAATCAAAATGGATGTCTGATCGTGTTCTGGCTCTTTCTTCTGTGATACCTTTCAACCTAAATTCAATAACGATGAGTCCAAACTAAGTCCCACGCTTCTCTATCTCCTGAGGCACTGGGAGTTAAAATTCATTTTCCACGGCCCAGGATTCACAAAGGAGTGATAGATGAAATTCATGAGAGAGAGAAATCTCCTGTGGTGCTTTTTCTGATGTTCTTCCAAGATCCCAGTGAGTGTTTTTCTCAATGAGCTGCTAGCACAGAACTAAAAACATCTCCATGCTTTTCTCTAATGCTCATTGTCCCCGTTGCTCCCCACAGAGCGAGTCTCTTTCTCTGGGAGTCTTCCTCCTGTTGGTTCAGCACTACCTACTGTTTCTCTGATTGTCATGGCTCTGTCTTTTCCCTAATGAGAAAATGTGTAGGTGTGCTTCACCCACAGCGGAGGTAACGCTCCTCGTGTGGAATGAATTTTCGCCCAAATAGAAATGGAAGAAATCAGGTGTGTTGACTCTCTTCAGATGCCTCATTTCAATCATCTGATAGTGCACAAAGACCCAGATGTAGTCATTTTCTTTACATCTCCCGTTGGAGCCCATCATTATATTTTTTGTCTGCCCACATTGTTCTTATTTCTCCAAAAATCTCCTGTCACGTACGTGGGTGAGTACTCAACGAGAAGGACAGCTTCTACATTTGAGTTTAGCAGAAGCAGAGGTGGAAGAATGCTTTAATTGAGTAAATGTACCATTATTCTATTGTCAAAATACTTAATTTGAAAGTCCTGCATTCAAAATCTTACTCTAGTAAAAGTACTAAAGTATTGTCAGCTATATACTATAAGTGTAAGTAATAATTCTGCCTGAAATGGCCTAAATGTGTGTATATAATTACATTTCTATATGTGACATTTCTAGATCATATTGTAGCATCAAGTATCATAGAAATAAAAACAAATTTGATTTACTTGTTGTCGAAATATTTCAATAATTTGACTTGTTTTTGACTTAAAGAGTTACATTTTTACAGATGCATTTTGTTAAAAGTAGCTAACGCTGTTTAATGGAGTACAATTACATGTCTTAAGTAGAAGTATACATTTGCATTAAAGTACCTCAACATTGTGCAGTACTTGAGTAAATGTACTTAGTTACTTCCCCCCTCTGAGCAGAACACACCCTTCCCTCTACGCTGCCTCTGTTAAAGTGTAAAGAGTAAATGGAGTGAGTTAGCATTGCAGGCACACCTCCTGCAGCTGTGGAAGAGGGCCGCCCCCCCCCGCTCTGCTCACTCATCCCTCTGTCTCTCTTCTTCCTTTTTTTTGTTGCCAACACTACCTCTTTTCTTCCCTCCTCTCCTCCCCCCTCACATGCCAGACTCATGCTCTCTCTGCGTGTTCTGCAGCAGATCCATGTGAAGCGAGATGTCGCATTAATCATGTTTTACATGTGGGGCTCCAGGAGACTCAGATATATATGAAACCCTCAATGTCCACATGAAGGACGATACGAGTGTTTGACAACCTGGTTCTTATGTTTCATAGTTTGGGCCATTATCTTTATCTGCAACATTTGTATTTTACTTCATAGGAAATCATTTTATATATGAATGACTTGAAAAATGATTAGGTAGAAGATGATGGTTTTGCTGGGTAACTCTCTACGTTGTGTATTGGATCTGTAGGAGCCATTTAACTGAGTTTATTATATACGTTTTGGTTTTAATGTAATTGTTTAACATGTCTTGTTTTATTAGTACATGGCCTACAGATATTGAATATTTACCTACTCACCTTAGTTGTTTACGCCCCCGAATATATTTGTTGACACCCCTTGGTCTCCTATTTGCTACATTATGTCTGTTTATGGGGACATAAGCTACGTCTTTCAAACTGTGAATTAAATTAGCAACCGAGCTAACCATCTTGCTAATTGATAACGACTGACAACTTAACTTAATAAGCTAGGCGAGCTATTGCAATTTGCTCGCCAGCTTCAGTCTTTTACCAACCTGCACGTTTTCAGAGCTTCACATCTCCAGACGTCTGGATGAATGCCACTTTCTTTCTGGTGCTCCTTTCTACTCCTTCTCTCTCCCTCTGAAATCACTCCGTCCCGCTCAGCACAGAAGTCCTGGCACAAAATGTTCACAGTCTTATCAGACAATGAGCCTTCACTCCGGGGACGAGCAGTTTATCGCCCCCGTGGAACTTAACTCTCTGTCCACCTGCGAGGGCTGATACTCGCGTCCTCTGGATGTTTCTGAAGCTCCTAGCCAATTACCTTTCAGATCAATCAGCGCTCGGCCTGCCTCCTGCCTCCGTCTCTGGGCAGTTTGTTAGCAAGGCCTGCTGTTCAGCTGCAGATGCTGGGGGGGGGTCAGGACGCTGCTGGGTGTGGGGGTTTATTGGTGGCCTGGTTTGGGGATTGGAGTGAATGGTATGTTGTTATAGTATGTTGCATGAAATATAATGTTATTCAATGTACGAGTTAAAACTGTAGAATTAAGAGTGTCAAGGTAAAACGAAAAGGCCATCTTTAGTAGGTTCAGGAAAACTATTCTTCACATTCTCTTAACAAATGAATGGAGTACGAGTACGATAGCAAATGGACAAAAGTAAAAACTCCCCTGCCACGTGCTATTAAACTAACATGTCAAGTGTCTGTCCATTTAATGCAGGGAACGCGGCCTTGGACACGTGTACGGAAACATATGCGAAAAACGGTTACAACAAAGAATCGGGGAGCTGGTTTATCGTCCTTCACATAGGTCAACCAATAAGGAACGAGAAGTCTTTAGATATAAGAAATGCTAATATAACGATTGTTTAGCAGTATGTCCCGGGGTCTGCTCAGACTGTTTTCTGTCTTTGACGAAATAAAGTTATATTGCATCGTACTGTCTGCTTCCAGCGACTTCTGAAACCTGCTACGAAATAAGTTAAAGTGTTGAGAAGGAGGCCGGACAACAATGTGTGTGTTCTGTCTACACACACCGTATGTAAATACAGTATGCTGTAACATGTGTTTGTCATCTCTCCAGTCTGTAACTTGGCTGCCTTCCTATTCAAACCCCTGTGTGCTTCCTGTTTCACAATACAGCGAGCTATTGTGTATTCACGCCGTGTTTTCTACATTGTACACATGGTGCATATGGTCTTTGCTCTCAGATTTGCATTGGAAATTATCTCCCTTGCTCTGTAGGAATAACAGCTCGCCCAGGGCTCTTTGTTTCATTAGCCTATCAGAGCGCTGGATCCTTCGCTGCCTCGCTGAGAGCCTGACTCTCTACATTATGCTGTATTAGGCAGCAGAGAGATTGAGCTGTGTGTTTTATCTCTGCTCACATTAAGGCTTCCGTCCATGGAAAACGTCTCGGAGAATTATTCTCCCAACAGTTGATTGAAAAGGTCTTTTAATTTTCGGAAGGTGAACCAGTGTTGTCTGATTTTTGGAAGGACGTCTCAGAGCAGATTGCTTTCCACGCTTGATGAGTTGTGCATTTGTTTTCATCTTCTCATGAGTGTGAAGCCCTCATTAACATGCAGGGATAAAAAGTGCAATAACTGCCTCAAAAGGTGTATGAATGATGGTGTGTGTGTGTGTGTGTGTGTGTGTGTGTGTGTGGTGGGTGTGAATGATGGACTGTGCGTGTGTGCGTGCGTATGATGGACGGTGTGTGCGTGCGTGCGTGCGTTTGAATGATGGACTGTGCGTGTGTGTGTGTGGGTGGGTGGGTGGGTGTGTGCGTGCGTATGATGGACGGTGTGTGCGTGCGTTTGAATGATGGACTGTGCGTGTGTGGGTGGGTGGGTGTGTGTGTGCGTGCGTATGATGGACGGTGTGTGCGTGCGTGCGTGCGTTTGAATGATGGACTGTGCGTGTGTGTGTGTGTGTGTGTGCGTATGAATGATGGACGGTGTGTGCGTGCGTGCGTGCGTTTGAATGATGGACTGTGTGTGTGTGTGTGTGTGTGTGTGTGTGTGTGCGTATGAATGATGGACGGTGTGCGTGCGTGCGTGCGTGTGTATGAATGATGGACGGTGTGCGTGTGTATGAATGATGGATTGTGTGTGTGTGTGTGTGTGTGTGGTGGTGTGTGTGTGTGTGTGTGTGTGGTGTGTGTGTGTGGTGGTGTGTGTTGTGTGTGTTGTGTGTGTGTGTGTGTGTGTGTGTGTGTGTGTGTGTGTGTGTGTGTGTGTGGTGTGTGTGTGTGTGTGTGTGTGTGTGTGTGTGTGTGTGTGTGTGTGTGTGTGTGTGTGTGTGTGTGTGTATGATGGACGGTGTGCGTGTGTATGAATGATGTACTGTGTGTGTGCGTGCGTGTGTATGAATGATGGACGGTGTGTGTGTGTGTGTGTGTGTTCATCATCCACACGTTCCTCCCCCAGTTTTTCGCATGCTTTTTGGCAGTGGATTGGACTCCCAGCTTATCATCTAAGAGCAAATGTCTGATTTGTGAAGGAGCCCTAAATCTGATTTGGCATCAGGGCCATCTAATAGGTAATGGCAAGCTTTTGTTTTTTCCGCCGGGTGAATGATGTCAACGACAAAGGAAGCTAAGACCTTGATGGGATTATAAAATGTGAAGTTGGAGTAATCCTCACAACATTTCAGAATGATAAAACGTTAGTAGATCCAAGCAGACGCCCACATCAACATATAATACCCCCATATAGGAAAATAGGACAATAAAAGGAGTTAATGGTACATAACATGGAATGAAAAGTGCAGCGTGACTCATATACTGTTGGGATTGTATTGGTGGTTTAATGCATATCATTACAATTTGATAGGCTTATAGGAAAGCCATGACAAGTGGTTTATGGTTTACAAACCGCACTTCTCCACCTGCTCTCAGTCCTTCATATTTCATGTATTCACTGGTTCGTTTATGGAAAAAATCTTTAATATAATAATAGCGACAACTTGAATACAAAGCAGAACAGAATAATATATAGTGGTGTGTATGTGTTGGATTTAAACCATACATGTCAGGGTTTCCAGGCAGGCCAAGGCTACATTTACCAAATAACATATGTCTTATCCCCCCTGTTCCTCCCCATCTGTGTTAAAGACAACCATTGCTCCCAGAGGATCCATTATGTGGGCTTGAGTGCTGCTTCAGGGCTCCTACAGGAAACGGCAGGTTTGGATGTTTACCGTTTGTGCACATGGCCTTTGGTTTCCTCGGGGTGTGAAACAGATTGTAAGATGTTCCATGCCCTGTGAAGGTGTCAAGAAAAATGTGAAACCTTGAGTCATGAAAGCTGGAAGGACTGTCAATATGATGGCGACAAAATCAGTTATTAGCGAGGTGTCGCTTTTTTCTCGCACATTTCCTCGTCCTTGTCAAAGCTCAAATTGCTCACCCATCTGCGGTCATTGAGGTGCAGGAGGGTGCGAGAAAACATTTAATTTCCTCCTCATAACCACTGAGTGTTCACCAATGGAGTCCGGCGAGTCAATTAAGACCGTCGTCTCCCATTGGGCGGCAAAGCCTTTCTGGCAGATTGCCGAGAGCAAGGACCCGGAAAAGTCATGAAGTCGATCATGTGTGTTCGTCTTCTCTTTTCCCACTCAACCAAACACTAACAGCTGAACAGCGCGGCCTTACTGGCATTTCATTTTCCATTTGGCAAGCTCGATTAATCACAGCGCTCCTATACAATGCGACGCACCCACCTATCGCTGCTGGCTTTCATTATTCCCCCACGCGGGAAAAATGTACAGCTGAGTAAAGAGCAAGAGGAGTGCCACGGCTAATGTACTGCATATCTGAGCGATGCAAAAAGACAAAGGAAAGAAGGATTTTCAGAGAGAGCTTTGGATTGCTGTGAATAGGTTATGGCTGTGAGGAAGCCTGATAAAAGATTGGTGCTGCTCCATGTCCCCTGAAGGCTCGGCTCCTATCTGAATATTCATTGAGCTGACACTGTTTTTTCTCGCCACCGTCTACTAAAGCATGCCAATTGGCTTTTTACCTTGTGGCCACTAATAAGCTTCTGTGCCTAACATGCATGCAAACGACTCTCCATGATACACACACATCTGCACCTCACACGAACAGCCTTGAAACAGCTTGCTCTGTGTTTGGATTGCGTGAATAACTAGATAACAGCTTTTCTGTGGCTTTATATCTCCGGGATTTAAATTGACACGTGCTGAGTTTATCTTTCATTGATGCTCCATGATTGTTTATTCATTCTGGATAATGAAATATCAGATCTGCTGCAGGGGGATCCAATTGTTTTGGGAAATCGTTCAGTTTGGAACAAAAGTCGATTATGTATCCTCTCAGCGTACAGATAAACAAACACACAGCGGACACGGCAGTAAGATGACATGGCAACTTCATAAGACATTAGAAAAAACAGACACAATGAAAGATATGGGGACGAAAATCAAGAGAATAAAATATTCAGAATTTCAAACAACCATATTAACAGCGCAACACACCACAAAAATACACACATGGCATGCACAGAATATATATTGTTGCACATAATCCATCCCTTTACCAGAGCTTTCCCCCCCTATTTCATAGTGTGTCATTTTGTATCCAAATTACTTCTTGATTCAGCTTCTAATCACCCAACAGAATAATAGTATGTATGACTGAGTATGGTCATTTTTGCTGACACACAGACATTACATCCTGCAATATTTACTCTTGTTGTGAACATAAGAAGCAGTTTGTGGTAAAAGACCAATTCTCCCTGTAAATCTATGTAATTGTGCATGTGCAAAAACACAAGGCTGCTCTTATTTTGGCGTCCGTGTTTGCAGAGAGATTTCTCATCCAAGTCGATGTGCTTTCTGGCTTCAGGAAGCTACTCAAATCTGTATTCAACTCCTAATCCTCGAGCACACACAGAGACACCGGACCACCGCTGAACAGCTGCATCGAGCCCTCGCATCATAAAAGTCCTTTTCATATCCTACTCCAGTTTGTTTGACGAGGTGATGTTGGTTCTTAAGTCTGTAAAAACGGGCTTGAAGAGAAAATATCGTCCATTTTCTCTTCAAATACTTCCCCTCACCAGCAATCTTAAATATTCAGGCATAATCCTTTTGGGGCTCTTCTGGCAAGATGTAGAATTCAAGTGAGATTGAAATCACCATGCCTTCCCTAGATAGCCGTGTGCCACAAGGCCATCATTCTCTTTTTCTTAAATTAGAAAAGATTAGGTTGAATCTGAGGGGCTCGGCTGAGACATCTGTCGCCTGCGGGCAACACTTTCTTTCCGTGTATTTCAAAAAGTCTGCCAACTTTCTGATTTGTTTCATGTTCCTCTCTAACTGTCTCTTTGTTAGAGCAGCTGGAAATATGTGTGCTGCCTGATGAATACCAGATACTGCGTGAAATGAACTTCAGTCATTATTTCAAAGACCTCTGACACACATGCTTCACTTGTGTTTGACATGGAGCAAATGCTTTACAGTTAATTGCTTGTAAACCATACTAAAAGGGCTATGCACAGGGGATCATTTATTGTTTGTAATCACACACTAATCTCCACTGCCACGGCTTTTAGTCCAGCACAGAGGAAGAGAGTCTGAAACGATGAATACATCAGAAAGAGAAATAAAGGAATGTAGGGGGGTAGGAGATGGTGGTGGGATTAGGTTCAAATCCCCCCTAAAAAACCCTCATTGTGTGTTTGTGGCTTAAAGCAGAGATTGACTGATCAGAAGTCTGAGTCAGTGATTTTATCGGCTTTTCTGAAACTTAGATTGTGCTGGAAGGAGCTCAGTGAAAAATGCTTAAATTGACTGTGAGGAGAGGAGGGCTTTGGTGTGGCTTAAATATTCATCTGCTGGTGGCACTCGCTCTTGAGTGAGTTTTTTAGCTCGTAGCGGTGGATCTCTTGACACGCTACTTGTCAAATATCTGTGGTTTTGCCCTTCCGGCGGAAACAAAGGTGGTTTTAAAAAAGTTACAAAGCATTAAAGAATGACGAAGGCTCCAGCAATGCCTCTCCAGAGCCTGAAGCCTGCCGGCGTGTTAGTAGTAGTTTAGCATGGTAATGATATACTCCTTTCTGATTGGGCAGTTGTTTTTCTCCTGTTGCTGCTGTGGTTCATTTCCTGCACAAGATGTTTTCAGGAAATGCAGCTCGGTAAATCATATTGATTGTGGAAGTAACCGGAACAACAGGATTTCTTTCCATAATTTGTTAAACGGGTCATTTTTTACTCACTTTGGCTTCATTTTCACTTCAATATGGAAGTCATGCAGCTTTAAACAGCACAATCATTGCTCCACCTGCTGCAGATATTGTTTTCTGATTGATTTGATATGTTTATGTTTGTATCGCATCTATCTTTAACCATCTAACCTCTCTCTTCAGAGATTAGTCCACGTTTCTCGGGATTTTTATTACCGGAAAGTCGGTCCATAGTCAAGTTACTATGCTTTCCTGTTGCGCTTTGGACAGTATAATTAATGTTTTTAACGGGATCTGGTCAATGCAAACGGTTTATTGTGTGCAAACATCTTAAAGGAGACATGTAGAATGAAGTGATTTTGATGAAATATCTCTATTTTAGGTTAGATTTGCCTTTTTTTGACAGAAGCATCACTCTTGATGAGTCAAGGACTGTCAGACAAGTGAAAATCCAACGAGAATGAGTTTTCTTGCGATGATAAATGTTTAAAAACAAACAAACATGACTTTCAAACCCACTGGCAGGTTGTCGGGTTAGTGCCTTTACAGAGTGGAGGTGGAGTAAAAACAGAAGTGTGATTGGTTGTCAAGATATTTTGAGTTTCAGTTCACAATGACTGACAGCCTGTCATGTTTTTGATCCTTTGTTGACATTAAGATCCCACCCCCTCCTCAAGTACCCTTTAGTTGCTCGTTTAGTGTCAAGTATATGATCCCAACATGTGTGTGTTTGAATGTGCAGCCAAGCCTGAGAAACCTCTTCCAGTAACGGTCTTCCTCGAGCCCGTCGTAAAGTTTTATATGAAGGTTGAATCCATAACTTTACACACACTCTTCAGAAACCAGGGCAGTGATGCTCTGATATGATCTGGCACAGCTTGTGTTTTGTCAACATGCTTTCAAATCTTTTTTGGGGCTTCTCAGTGCTGATTGGGATTTCTCATTTCATTAAATGTGAGAGGGATTTCATCAGCTGGAGGAAACAGTTTGCCTGGGGGTCAGATGTGTTCGAGGCAACAGAAATTAAAGAGTTTCCTCCTATAAATAAGAGATGGGATTATGAGAGATACTTCGGGACACATAGAGTTTACACGAGGGCAGGGCATGTCCACCATGAGCCTGTCAAAGGTTTTATAACATAATGGAGGGACAGTCCTAATCACTTTCTGTCACTGAACCCTTTGGGGTTTCTTTGGGAAATCTGCGATTAGCCCGCTCCCCAAATCACTTCATTTCAGTGGACTCAGATCTGTTTTTGATCCCACTCTTTTAGCACATTTCCCCGTTAATACCCCTTCTGATGTCGGATTAAAACTCTCTCAGTAATATGCCTACAACCCCCCCTCCACACACACACACACACACACACACACACACACACACACACACACACACACACACTATCAGACACAAAAAGCCAATTTGAGGAAATTAAAAGTCTTTGAAAGGATACAGTTATCTCCCCCTTTTCTAACGGACATTTTGATGTAACTCAATTGATGCATGACTGCTTCCATTAACTCCTGATCCCTCAGTTGGTATAAATACTCTTTTCAATTTAGATAGTGGCGAGCGGTGAATGGGCCGCTGCGTTGCCGTGCATGTAGAGTACCGACCTCCGCCACACTTCTTCACCAATCATTCATTCTTTTATGATCCAGACTCGGGTTCACCTGCTGCAGATCCACAGCCTCCGGATACACATCTCTCAATTCATTTTTTGGGGACTAAAGCCTTAAAATTGGGCGAGCAAATCCTTTACACCCCAAACCCATGCTGCTATCTGATTGTATACAGTCATCTAAATCAATTTGCCTTCCCTTTATGTAAGCAAATGCTTCAACGTTGGGATGCAAAACTACTGATACGTTAAATCAGTCTTATAGTAGGCCAATTTTAGGCCAGTTTTTCTATGAGAGGAGTCCATTTAATGCGGGACAAAATAGAAAAAGACGGTGTTCTGCAAAACACGCCAATGTTTCTTATACATTTTTTAAGAATTGTTTCATATCGGCCTCGTATAACACTTGCAGAAGCACAAGATACTGCATTATTAACTCTATGAAAGGGTGAGTGAGTCATGTTACTCATGTCATGTGACGGTAAAAACAAATCTACTTCATGTTTGTCACTCGTTGTACTAGCTCACATGCAAAAACCATAACATATGGACATGTTTTTGGTCTTTTTATCATGAGGGTCCATGGGGATTGACTTCCTGTTGTAATCAGCCAGTTGAGGTTGCATTCAAGGTATCCGTGGTTTGCAGGAACCTACCATGCCAACGTTTTTTCACATGTTCTGAGCTGGATGATTTATCTCCTCAGTCATTCTTCACTCACTGGTTTTACGCGGTGTCAGAGCAACCTTGTGTGTGCGCCCTCAAGTCTTCTGAAGCTTGTAAGTGTGTGTGAGGAGCAGAGAAGAGAGGGAAGGAGAGATAGCGACATGTTTTTTTATCAAAGTCAACCTGAATACTCGAACAGTCCGGGCATGAACATCAAAGCCCGCTCTCCACTCCTCTGCCAACTACTCTGGACATCCATCAAACACCCAGGCAGCGCAGAGCCTAAATTGACTAAATGAGATGACAGAAATGTTTGCATTGTGCGGACAAATACTCTGATGAAGGTCTTCTTGCAGCGCGTCAATGTGATTGTGATTAATCCTGAGATTTGGCTCTTAGGTGTCTCCTTTCTACTTGAAACTGTGCAAAAGAATGAAGCAGCAGTCAGTAAATTATGCCAGAGCGCTGCAAGGTCTGCTCCAACATACTTTATGACATGCTATCGATTCAAGAGAAGATGAAAGGAAATGCTGTGTGATTTGATTTCTCATTCAGGGGTCTTAATTCCCCCTGACACGCATTGAGAAACAGACAGTCCTTTTGATTGCAGGGAATCTGAGCAACAGAGTTATTCTCTCTGGGAGAGCCTTCTCTCCATTTTTTATTAGACTTCAAAGGTTACATACAGCAATAAATGCAGTGCATATACAGTGTATATATTCGGCTTTTTGATAGCTGTGGACACACTTTAATCCATCATGAATGTGTGTTGTGCTTCGTACACTCTGTTCATTTGGGTGAATGTTTGCATACTGTCCTGGAAGCGATAAATGAAAGTATATTTTTGTCTAATAAGAAAACTGCAAGCGATGGAAATCCATTATTCGAAATGCACTTCATATTTTCCACTGGTCACAGAGAGAGATTTTTGCATAAAGCTGATAATGGTTCCCTTTGAATTGCATAGTTACATATCATCTTCAGCCATACAGTATGGTGCCACACTTAAACAGAGCTTTTTAAGTTAAGCGCAGCATATACTGCAGAAATGGATTATGGTGAGATTGCAGCCCTTCTTCTCTGGTGTATTTATGGCTGTTATATTGAAAGGAGAGGTCAGAGATTAGATATTAGCGCGGTCTTCAAAAAGGCTGTGCGACTCACTGCAGATAACAGGTGTTTCACTGCGGTACCTCAGTGTTGTAGGCTGATTTATTTGATAGGATTAGTGTAAAGTCCTTGATAAAATGTCCAAAGGATCACAAAAAGTCATTAGGATTCGTCCCGGGGATTTCAGGGCAATGCATCCAATGGTTTTTAAGGTTTTTCACTACCTGAGGAATATCAGGAGAGCACCAAAACAAAAGGATTCATCTGCAGAGGACCATGAACATCCACGCACAATTCAAGATGTATTTCAGTCTAGACCTATACCAAGAAATCCTCCTGTATTTGGATGTATGTCGTCCGATAAATAGCAGTACAGAAATGGCATTAACAAATAAACTGACATAATCAAGATTGTTTCTGACATTTAGAATAAATATAAGAAGTTATCTGTTTTTCTTCCACATGTAATTCACAAACACTTCTTTTTTGTATCTAAATGCAGCAGTGCAGTGTAAGCCACCTGCAAAGGCCTCTGCACCAGTGACACACACACACACACACACACACACACACTTTAACTGTATGGTTATTGATTGCTCCTCTCTATTTTGCTGAGACAGATGCTGTTTCTCCCAGGATGCTACTGGACCACTCGGCTGGTGGCCTCTCCCTCCCCCCCTCCAACTTTTCTCCCTTCCATTGGTAGATAGCTATCCTTCATCAGCAGCCACACACACACACACACACACACACACACACACACACACACACACACACACACACACACACACACACACACACACTTGTAGTCAGACAGCTTGCAGTCCTTTACATTTGTCTGTTCACCCTCTCTCTCTGCTTCTGACTCTCTGTTTTGCCTAAACCCATCACTTGCTTTTTCCCATTTCTCCACCCTGTTTTATAGCATCCATTCTTCTTCTCTCCTTCCCCCCTTATTTTCTCCACCATCTGCTGTTTCCCTATTCTCTCTCTACTCCAAAAAACCCTCCCTATGTCTCTCACTTTCTAGACAGCCGGGACCAATTTCTCTCGGTCGTGTCAGCCGTTGTGTGTCAGCCTGTTATTCCTGACATTTTGAGATGGACAGGTTGTCCTCGACCTCCGTTTCCTAACCGCTAGTCGCTCGTTGACTTGCCACTCGATGATACCGTCTGTGTCTATAACGAGAAGATTTACAAAGCCCCTGCACTCTCTTGTCTCCCTTTTGACTGCCTCCTTGCCACACTTCATTATAGTCCTGAAAACTTGAACAAATCTAACTGTCCGGGTGGTCTAGATTGTATTCCAGCAGGATGTGTGTTGCTGGTATGTTTTTGACGAGCACACAGATTTAGGTGAAGCTTTTACACGGTTCAGCAAGGTGAATCTGACCTATATGTTCAACTAAGCAGCAGTGATATATGACCAATAAGTCTTACGTTGGGTGGGCTTATAGACTAATATACTGTGATGTCAACCATTAGTGTTGCACTGCTGTTTCGTAGTCTAGAGTTTTGCGTCTCGGTTGTCACCATCTTTGTTTTTGGACCCGGAAGTGACATGAAAGGGTGGAGTAAAGTACGACCCAACGCTAAACAATATTACACGTTACACAATTAACTTTCATGAACTAAAAACACATTGTAGTTGTAAGAGTAAAATATGAATAACACTGTGGTATCAACCTGTCAATCATAAGTTAGCCCCGCCCTAAAGTTAACTCTGCTTTTTAGTCAGTTACACTTTAAATGGAACCAATATGATGCTGTATTGAAGATGACTTGAAACTATAGATTGAGACCATAAACTCATCAGGAAATGGTACAAAATCACGAGAGAAGTTGAGTAATTGTTTCATAGACTTGTATACAATCAGACTTGTTTTGTAACTAGTGGAAGGAAGGCATTTTAGCCACATTAGCTTCACTTTTCAGACACTAAGGTTGGCTCAGTTCAACGAGTGAAAACACAACCAGATGTGTGATTTATACATAAGACTACTATCGGATGAATAAGGAGGATTGATTTTGAAAGAATTCTTAATGCTGGTCTTTACAAATTGAAGTAAAAGCAAGAAAGTTGTTTCAAAATTCGTAAAGAGACCTCTGTTAATATAGATTTTCATTAAGTCACATAAACTTCATGGGCAAATGATGATTCTGCATGCATACAAATCCCTGTCAGTTTTAAAGTACCAATGATGTAGCAGTAAATCACGTGCTTGCATCCTCCTTCTCCCCAGAAAGATTCCTTGTTCCCTTACAAGTGAACTGTGACCTGTGGAGTAATTTGGTTGGTTGGTTGGGGGGGGTGGTGCAGAGTCGTAGCAGCTTAACAAGCAGTAATCTCCTCATCTGGCATGCGCACTGTGTCAAGCACAAGTGGGCTTTATTCCACTTCTTTCGTTGGCACCCATCAAAAATAGATGGAACTATATTTAACTTGGCACCTGTGAAATAATGCATGTGAGGAAAAGATAATGAATGATCATAGCAGGTGTCAGAAGTATTCTGGTTTAAAGCCTCAGGGCTGCGGAGAAATTGGACAGATCTTGGTGTGTTTATTTATTCATGCTGGAATCTGGCAGTGGTATTAAAGCTATGTTTCGGAGCAGATTCCCTGCTGCTTACAGCCCTAAAGCGTGTGCTGAGAGCTAGTGTTGGCTAGCTTCCTGTTGCCTCCTTATTGTGCTGGTGGCAGGCGAGAGTCCCACTGCCAACTAGGCCTTATCCTCCCTTAAAGCTGTGTTTGTTATTGGGGGGAAAGCACCATCACTGCTTATAAATGAGGCTGCAGAATGTTAACTCCTTCAAGCTCAAATTGGAGCTAAACTGCTGCTTGAAAATGTGTAAAAATCTCTTTTTCTGTACAAATTACAAGCTTAAATCGTACAGATATTCCGTGTTTAAGTAAAGCTTTACTTGTGTTTGTTCTCCAAGCTCTGATGATCTCTTACTTCTAATAGTTACTGTTTACAAATTTGAATTCCCAAAGACAGTGAGAGGGAAATAAGCCTAATTTGGATTAATGAATGTTGTTAGCCAAATGTTCAGGAAGGCTTCAGGAGGAAAAACATTTGAGTTGATCAGATTTCTGGCAAGTACCTCAATTTGTTTGTATTTCTCTGTTATACACTCACACACACACACACACACACACACACACACACACACATCTGCAAAGAAACGTGCACTGAATCTGCATCAGAAGGCATGTATCTGCAGATGTTGTGTTAGTAGAGATAACATTTAACGTTTGAAGCTGTTCATCTCCCCTGCGGAGGAGCTATGAATTTAATGGATACTCAAACACACTCACACTACCTGAGTGAATTTATCAACCAAACACAAGTATCTTTACAGCCAGAGTGTACCATATAATGTAAAATACACACACACGCTGCACTAATGTCATGCAACAGCGCTTTAAAATGCGCCCTCATAAAGCTCATGATCAAACTCATAAACAAACACTGATATAAAGTTGTTCATTTGCACTCCGATGAAACTTTCATGAGGTGAAAGTGTACTCCTATCTTTGTCGTAACTGTGAATCTTGGTGGACTTTATTGGGCTGCGAGACATGTGGAACTACGATGTAAATCTAGGAGATGAGTAGGAAATTGACAGAGCATTGTTTGCACATTTTTATAAAAAGATAACTCGTTTACAAAGTGTTTTGACATTCAGAGAAAGCAAGACAGAAGCAGGAAACAACGAAATATAACAGAAGGACACAAACAAGTGAGACTACATTAAATGAACACATGAACAGTCAAATCAATGTATCCTCTTGTGATATCTTGGAGGCGTGTGGCACAGTGGGTTGTGCGTAGGTGTTCGGATCAGGGGGTCACAGGTTCAAACCCCACTGCAGTCAGTCAGCATGTCGTTGTGTCCCTGAGACACTTCACCCCAAATTGCTCCTGTGGGGATTGCCCACAGTATTGAGTATGTAAGTCGCTTTGGATAAAAGCGTCTAACATGTAATAATATAATATTTGTGTAAAACAAAGCAAGTGAACACATCATGATGTAGATCGTAAGCTGCCGTCTGGTTTTCAGTGTGTGATAACGCTCCACTGGAGTTTGCTATAAAAATCCTGATGTCATAAAGATCATTTCTACCCAACGGAGGTGTGATGATTTACAGAAATCCTCAGAGCCATGCAGAGGAGGCTAAGTGGTTTTGGAGGTCATTTGGAAACCTTGGTTAGCTTTATTGACCGTCATCTTAATCATACATCTGACAGCAGGAAGTGTGTGATTTAGATAAAAAAGACTTAAATCATTGCACAGATCTTACATTTGATAAATTAAACTGACATTCCAGTATTTCGTAGCTACGTGTGAGCCTTCAATTCAGCCGTTTGCTCTCGAGGGAACACAGGGATTTTAGCCTTTTGAAGACCATTTACATGCACTAATATCTATATGACACTAAAGGGAAAACCCAAACAGCAGAATAGGGCCTCTTTAAAGCAGAAGGAGACACACGATGAAATAACAGGATAGGAAAGGTGAGAGTACAGAAATGTAATTAGGATAGAAAACTAAGATTCTAAGTAACAGTACATATTAAAATAACAACAATGGAAGTATGTGTTCCTCCCTTTTATGTCTGTGTCTAATAACATCCTAAATCTTGCTTGCAATGTGCTAGACATTTGAATAAAGCCACTGCTACTGACATTATGTCCCGTGAAGTTGTTCCTCTTGACACAGAGGTCACATGACTAACAAGACAACAACCCTCTGATGCAAAGAGATGTCTGACATGTTAAGATGATGCAAACCTCAGGGTCTGAGTCTGGCATCTTTGTTTCTGGGCTGTCATCACTCTCACTCTCTAAAGACCTTTGACCCTTACAGTGACAGCACGGAGACCACGGATACAGAAGCGTTGTCAAACACATGAAGTGCATGATATAGGGTTTAAAGAGACACCGAGGCAATGCCGTTGTCGGACCCTCGGTTTGAAACGTTGACGGTGTGTCACACGACGGTCCAGTGACATCCTGTTTGACGTTTCCAACTGCAGAGTGATGGGCAAGAGGATGAGAGATGAAGGAGAAAAGAGGTTCTGCACCATGGGATAGAAAGCACAGGCGCAGAGAGTCTGACAGGACAGGAGAGAGAGCTGGCATGTTGACAGCTTCTCACACACACACACACACACGCACGCGCGCACGCACGCGCACGCACGCGCACGCACGCGCATGCATGCATACATAAATAGAAAAAGGGGATATTTTCTGCACTGTCTCGCTCCTGTCCTCTCGGTCAGGTGTGCAGCTCTTTTTACCACAATTTGTTTTTCTTTCAAAGTAAGTTTCCCTAAAAACACCCTCACTTTGTCATTGAACTCTAAAGTTATGTTTCAGGATGCAAAGCGTGCCAGGAGAGCCTTCTGGAAAGCATTGTTAAAACGCTGGTGCAGGACAATATTGGAAGTACTGCAGGAGCTGGTAGAGGACAAAGCCATCAAAAACTAAAAGTACGCAGAGGCTGTACTGAGAGAGATCTGGCAAGGAGTAGTATCTTTAGTTTTACAGTTTACAATCAGCCATATACTGCAAAGGATAAATAAGTAGCGTGAGTTGTTTGTGATTGATCAATGTAGTATAATCCTTTGAAACCCTGCTGCGACGGTCGAACATAACCGCCTTGGTGAAGGTAGGAATAAATAAAAGAACAAAGCAAAGAGACCAACATGTTTTCATCCTCTCGTGTTATCCATTGTATCTGCCTCCACACTGTAGGCTAAAGTAATGATGCTGCTATCTCTACAGTATATATCGCCACGAATGGATGATCCTACTGATAGCACGGCAACAGTTTCTCTCCTTTTATCCATAGAAGAAGCGGATATTTCAGTGAGGTGCCGGGGGGGGGGGGTTGAATGCAGTAGAAAAATAGATGGCGACTGAAGAAAGGAGGGGATAAAGAAACAGGATATGAATAAAGTCCAAAAGAGACAGAGCAGCACTTCTGTTATTAGATCACCCCCCCCTTGCTCTGAGTGTCCAGCAGTCTCTACATCTCATGGACATCCTCAACACTGAGGACAAATAGATCATAATCACAGAGAGCCTATTGGGAATGATTATAGATTCAGACGCACTGTTCTGCTCCTGCATCGACTCATCTGTGTTGCAGATAGTCTTTATTTACTTTTTAGAGTTGTTTAACCAGCTTTGTCTCTTTGTGCAGCTCCATCTGCACAGTTTGTATGTCTTGACATTGCTTTATGGAAACAAACTTAGAGTCTATAGCTGCACATAATTGGCTCTGTGTCGCTGCGCTCGAGCTAAATGCTAACGTGCTAATGCTCAGCCATGTTCACCTAACTGTTAGCGTGTAAAGATGCTAGAATCTGCTACCAAAGCTGGTCCTGAGGGTTCTCGTTGCAGCTGTTGATTCATCAAATATTGTAGAAAAAAAAAAGAACGTGCATTTTCGGATTTTATGCCAATGAATCCAAGTTGTTTTGGACATTTAACTCAACACTACAACTCTTAACCAGCACCATTGATATCTGAACTTAATTGAAAGGAAAGACAGACGACATGCGAAATGTTCTTGAATTGGTAACTATGTTTTATAAGAAGAGAAATCCTTGGCTTATAGTGAAGCAGTGTTTCTGCATTTCTAAGAGGACTGTGGTATCTCTTTTAATTTATTGCTCATTTACTTATTCCAATACGGTTTTATTCTTTTGTTCTCTTCCTCCTCTACATGGAGGTCAGAGTGTAGGTCGAAAACAGAACAGAACATCTTCAGAAGCTTGGATTAATGCTTTGACCCGCATTTACATGACTTCTCTGCATCGTTCATCACACACTGTGAATGTTCTGCTTTACACCTGCAACATGATTCCTTCGAAACTAAGGAAACAGGTATTTTTCCATGCATGACCAGATTTGGATGTATTTGTTTATCAGTGGTTACAGGGTGGTCTATTCATATTATTCTGGCATTTCAGTGGCCTTCCCTTGATTGAAATGATGAGCCTGTCACCGGAGATGTGTCCATATGGGAGCATGTTGATTAGCGGTCGTAAAAAGAATGAATGGAAGGAAGCTGTGCGACAAAATGAAACATCTGGATGCTGGAATCCGAGCATCCGTGCAAATACACACAAGCAGCGTGGGTACTAATGCACATGGTTTCACACCGACATACAGATGAGTATACAGCATCTCTCAGACAGTGTGATTGACCACACCAGAACCAACGTTTCTGTATTTAAGTAAATGTTTCTGGTATCAGTACTTTACTCCACTACTTATTCTTCTGACGACTTTTCACTTTGACTTCTTACATGTTGAACCCAAATACCTGTACTTTCTACTTCTTACATTTTCCAAACAGGCTGGTTCCTTTAGTTTGAATGTGTGTTTGGTGGCGTGATCATTATTATTTAGAGTCATTGCGTGCCTATTGATTTGAACACGATCCGTGTATCCATCATTTCCTGGTCTTCTCTAAAGAAGAGGGACCAATGAAAACGTTGTCATGTTGCCGTTGTTCAGCATGGAAACCTTCATTAGCTAACAATGACATTATTGTTCTATTAATATAAAGGGAGGTTAGGTACTCTTTAAAACAGCTGCTAGTTATGGGTACTTTTTACTGAAGTACATTTCAAAGCCCTCTTTACTTTTACTTGAGTAAAGAAGTTTAGTCAGTACTTCTACTTTCACCAGAGTATTTTTAAACACGAGTATCTGTACTTCTACTGGAGTAAAGGATGTGTGTGCTTTTACCATCTCTGGAAATGTACTGTGTGACACTGAACCGCAGGATTCGGACACAGCGGAGTCGGAGAGTTTCTGTTGATTCATCAGCGGCTCGTGTGCCAACACGGACTCAATCGAGTGTCACTGCAGAGAGTCGAGGTGTATTTATGTGCCCACCTATTTGTATCTGCTGGAGAGAAAGTGGAGGGGGTTTAACATCTTGATGTGTTGTAGTGAATAAATCTGAAGTCTGTTATTCTGTGAGGCTGTTGATTTATAGGAGTTACTTTTTGAATACGCTTATTTACTTTCTTGTCTGTAGGCCTGCGGTGAACGTTAGCTTTGATCAGACACAGTTTTTGCAGGTTAAAAAAGCAAGTTGCACTTTACTGCATTTGTTTATATTGTTGTTGTTGTTGCCTCTAGCACATTTCTGAGTTTTCAAGAAGCCAACATAAAGGTGCGTCAAAGTGTGGAATAGGGCCGAAAAACAGGAAGTGCTCATCTACTCCAAAAGCAAAGGGCAAAGCATTTCATTCAAAATAAATACATAAGACCCTCCCTTTTCTACTTAAAATGCTGCCCTCGAGGATCTGCTTGGCACATTTTGTTAGTTTACACAGACACTAGCTAGCTGTCCCCCCCTGTTTTCTATGGTATATGTATGCTAAGCTCACAGGCTGCTTGCTGTAGCCTTATATTTAGCGGACATACAGTAAATCAAATCAAATCAAAATTGAGTATACGCCCAAATCGCAAGAAATGCCTCAAAGGGCTGTACAAAACATCAAAAGACAAACGTCATAGCATAAAAATTATAAAAACGTTACACAACATTGAGACTGGTATTGATCTTCCCATCTAACCCGGCAAGAAAATTAAAAAGCATTCTTCCAAAGGTCAAAGTATTCCTTTAAGAGACTTAGGCCACACGGAAACGAAACGGACGGTAGTTCTTTATCGTACGGACGGTCCGTCCACACGAGGCCGTAACGGAACCGCGGAAACGGAGCCCTCAAACGATAACGCCTCCCAAAGTGGGAAGGTTTGGTAACGTAACGCTTGCGGCACCGTGTGTACGCCCTAAACGATCATAGCCCCGCCTCTCCTGCTCACCCGCGTCATTGCTGATGCGTTTCGTCAACAACAACAACAATGGCGGATCACAGGGTTGCGTTCGTGCTCCAGACGCTACTGACCATGATACAGATGTTAATGCAAAATCTACAGCTCCTCTACCACAACCATCAGCAACAAGTGGACATGGAGAACTACATGTTGCTAAATCCACCGCGGGGCATAAACAGAAGGGCAACCAGGCAACCATGGCAACCATGCTCGGGGGGTCTTCTTCGCTGCTTTTGGTGTATTTTGTGGCGGAAGTACAGCGCCACTTACAGGCCCGGCATATGTACTACAGCGTCTCCAGTGGGTCGAGCGGTCTCGTGTGGACGGACACGTTTCTTGTGCCGATTCCATGTGGACGGAAGACTTTTTTGATATCGACCTCGGTTCGTTTTCGTTTTCTTCTCCGTGTGGCCGGGGCCTTAATGTTTGTGTCAATGTAACTAGATCATCTAACTGTAGCTTGCATATGTATAAAACAAATTAAACACACACACCTCGCTTAAAACATCTGTATTTCTCATGACACCGTACGTGGAAATGCAAATGTACACGCAGTGGCTTTGAAGTGCTGATTCCTCAGTTCTGTGATATTGATTATCGGATGAAACCTTGACTGCAAATGTACAGAAGTGCTGAGCTTTTACACCTGGATCAGTGTGATGGACACATTGACACTCTAACACCCCGCTGAGTAAAGCTTTTACCCTCAGAGCACAGCAGTTATTACACAGTGTTTGCTGCGGTAAAACACTTCTCCCTCTGCTGTTATTTTAATCTGCAGAAACACCTGCAGGATTTCCAGATCCTCTTGGGGATGAAGCAATAGTTTAGAAAGCGTCTAAAATGTACTGCAGCTGCTTCATTTTTCATTGAATTGGCTCTCCAGCATGTTTAGCACATACAGTAATACTCTCAAGTGGATTTCAGACGCAGTGGATGCCAGCTTCAGCATTTGATGTTGCTCTGAACCTACAGGGAACATGTAAAGCAAGGTGGAACAAAGAAAGAAAACAACCTTTTTCTGCTACACTTTGAGGATCAAATCTTTTTAAATTAAAGAAACAGCTGCAGGATGTTCAGCTCCTCTTGGAGACAAGGCCACATTTAAGAAAGAGTTTGATATATTCTGCAGTTTCTACATGTTAAAGAAACCCTATTATGCATTTTGGGTGTTTCATGTAGTGTGATACATAGGTTTTTGTGGCTATAGGGCTCCAACACATTGTACATTAAAGGCTAAAGGGAGGGACTTCAGTAAGCGGTTGACCAATCAGTTAAAGCATGTCAAAGTAGGCAAGAAATACACTATAATAGGTATTCCTTAAAGATTATGTGTTGCCTGTATTGGCTCTCAGTGCATGTTTAGCATACAGTCATCATTTCAAGTGAATTTAAAGGCATGGTGGATGCTTGCTTTAGTATTTGTTGTCATTATGAACGTACAGCGGAAGTGTAAAGGAGGTGAAACAAGAAAGAAACCTTCATTGCAACACTTTGACAATCAAGTCTTTTGGTCAAACTGTCATTTGTAATATAAAAAAAAAGAAAGCTCTAATAATAGAGAGGTTCAAATGATTGAAGTACTGAAGTGTATGGATTTCTAAAGCCAACCCCACTTCAATTCGGCTGTTTATTGTTCCTAAATTGTGGTCGAAATGAAGTCCAACCCTGCGGTCACCCTCCATTACCCTCCGTCTGCTCTGCTGGGACTTCTTTGGAACGGTAAAACCTGAGTTTGCAAGTGTAAATGCACTTTTCAGCGTGCAGACATTTGATTTCTGTTAGTGTGTGACTCCAGCATGCCTCGCTCTCTCTCTCTCTAGTGATTGCATTTAGTTATTTGGATGTAATGGCCATGGTTTAAAGAAAAAATGCTATGCAGCGAGGAAAGCACTCACCTGGGTGTTTTCTGTCATTACGTTTAACCACTGTGGGTGATTACCTACCTGGCAATTTCATGCGATTTCACACTTAATGTGACATTTTGGGAGGATTCACACAATCCTTGCACACAAAGTGATTTTATTTTACCCCAAATAATGTCAAATGAAATGAGCGTTCTGGTTGGCATGAAGCCATACTCGTCAGTCTCGCTGCCAGTCACTCTCTCCAAGAATAATTTGCTGACTGGCGTAAATATGTTCTGCCTGTTATTCCTGTAATGCTCCATCAGGATTGGTTGGCTAAATTTAGCAGGAGGAGTGTTTTTTAGAAAGTGTCGGGAGGAGACGATGTAAAAGAAAGACTGCATTGTACAGTATATTACTTTTTTATGAGCTTTTGTAGGGAGGAAATGAATCCAACAAATCCAATTTAAAACTGATCAAACCTACTTTTATTGTCATGAATGAAAGGATTATGTAAAAATACCTTCCATAAAGAGGAAAATTAATCCATTTCAGTTCGATCAGAGTAGAATGATTTAACAAAAGGGTCAACAATGGCCTCATGTGTCCCTATACTGTTTCCAATACTGCTTGGAGAGACACCAGCAGATGGATTATCCTCTGGTTACAGTGGAGAGAGGCTCAGTCAGACCTCACCAAGGTAGCCCACCACTGAATATTTCCATTGTGATCCAGACAATTTAACACCCGTCGTACCCTCGTAGACAGGGGTCAAAGTGAAGGAGACAGCAGATCGAAGTTTGTGGGTTTGCATGTCAGAGGAAAGCCGCTTCGCTTCGTCTTTCCTCTCCGGCTTCTTGTTTGTGTGGTCAGAGAGGTCAGAGTTAAAGAAGCTGCATCTCCTTGGAGACAGAGTGAGGAGACAGTGTGTTGGTAATGATTTGTGAGGGGCTGCTGAGAGGGAAAGAGAACTTTTGATGCATCAAGTGCAGTCACTTGGGATTATTGTTAGACTTTTAAACGGTTTCCAAGCCTGCAAACTGCACACAGATGATAGTCCTGTTTTGCTGTACATGTATACACACAATATACAGCAATAGGTGCAGTTGGATTTATTACCTCAGGCTTCTGCACAATTGTATACTTAGGGGTCATTTGCAGTAATGAAGCCACATATGCAGCCATTCTCCTCCGAGCGTCTTTCTCCTCTTTTCTTGGATTCACAAGTCACAAAGTTACTAGTTCACCTTTTGGTTCAGTCTCCCTGCCCTGGTAGCGTCATTTTGGGTCACAGTAGACGTCTGTTTCAGCAAAAAAGCCTTCAAATCCTATTATCTGATACCTCTCTAGCACCTTAAATGGATCAAAAAAAGAGAGGTCATGCAACAGATGGTTTATATAAAAAAACAGTGGCCAAACTCAATGCATTAGAGTCGAATATATGCTGCGTTTAGTCCCAAAGGGTAAAGCTCTGTAATAACTGGATCCTACACTTCCCATGATGCAACTTGAATGCATATTTTCCACATTTCTTTAGGGTAAATTAAGCTCCTATCAGAGGCCCAAGCCTAGGAATACAAATCTGAATCACGAACATTACAATGTACAAAGGATTTTCACTTCGTAATATGTTAAAGGTAAGTGAAGTTTCCCTTTAAATGTTACAATTACATTTTGTGAAAGGTGTGTGAAAGCCTTTTTTATATGAACATATGCTTGTCCAAAAGATTACTTTAGAATACTGATTAATTTATTCACCATGGGTGCAACATTACTTATTAATATTGTCTCTATTAGACTATTAAACACGTGTCGTCTCAGTTCTGGATAACATTTTGTGTTTCCTAAAGTTCTCCACGTGTAAACCCTCTCTTGGGTTTCTCAATCAATCAATCAATCAATGTTTATTTATATAGCCCAATATCACAAATGTTACATTTGTCTCAGTGGACTTTTACATACGACACCCTCTGTCCTTAGACCCTCACATCGTACAAGGAAAAACTTCCAGAAAAAGGAAAAACCCCACAGTTTAAAGGGGAAAAAAAAAATGGGAGAAACCTCAGGGAGAGCAACAGAGGAGGGATCCCTCTCCCAGGACGGACAGACGTGCAATAGATGCCGTGTGTAAATTGAGAAGATAATACATTTACAACATAGGTAGTCCAAATGTTTGGAAATGCATGTGTCTATAATAAGAAGATGAATCCACGAGGATATCCATCCAGGACTTATGATCCAGGACCACAGCAACAGGCACAGCCATGACTCAAGATCCAGGGCTCGCGATCCAGGACTCAGGACCACAGCAACAGGATCAGCCACGACTCAGGGTCCCGGCGTAGATAGACACCAAAAAGAAATTTGGGGAAGCTGGGTTATTCGGAACATGAGAGTACACAGGTACAGACAGAGAGAAGGAAGAAGTAAAGTAAAGTGTCCCCCGACAAACTAAGCCTATAGCAGCTAAACTAGGGGCTGAATCTAATCAGCCCTAACTATAAGCTTTATCAAAAAGGAAGGTCTTAAGCGCACTCTTAAAAACGGATAGGGTGTCTGCCGCCCGAACACAAACTGGAAGCTGATTCCACAAATGTGGAGCTTGATATGAAAAGGCTCTGGCTCCCATTGTACTTTTAGAGACTCTAGGAACAACCAACAACCCTGCATTCTTGGAACGCAATGCCCTAGTAGGACAGTAGGGTATAATGAGTTCTTTAAGGTAAGATGGCGCCTGCCCATTAAGGGCTTTGTAGGCGAGAAGAAGAATTTTAAATTCTGTCCTATGTTCTATAGGGAGCCAGTGTGAGCCAGTGGTCCCTTTTCCTAACTCTGGTTAGTACACGTGCTGCAGCATTTTGAATCAGCTGAAGCGACTTAACTGACTTCTTGGTACACCCTGATAATAGAGAGTTACAATAATCTAGCCTTGAAGTAACAAATGCATGGACTAGTTTCTCTGCATCGTTTTGAGGCAAGATATGCCTGATTTTTGCAATGTTACGTAGATGGAAGTAGGCGGTCCTTGAAATAGATTTTATGTGGGCGTTAAAGGATAAATCCTGATCAAATATAACACCAAGATTCCTTACAGTCTCACTGGAGGCCAAATTAATGCCATCCATAGTTAGTATATCTTTAGATAATTTGTTTCGTAGATTCTTTGGGCCGAGTACAATAACTTCAGTTTTGGCCGTGTTTAACATCAAAAAGTTTAAAGTCATCCACGTTTTTAAGTCCTTAAGGCAGTCTTGAATTTTATTTAGATGATTAATTTCATCAGGCTTGATTGATAAATATAGTTGAGTATCATCCGCATAACAATGAAACTGTACAGAATGATTCCTTATAATATCGCCTAACGGAAGCATATATAATGTGAACAAAATAGGTCCAAGCACTGAGCCCTGTGGCACTCCATGGCTAACTTTGGTTTGCATGGAAGATTTATCGTTGACACATACAAACTGAGAGCGTTCAGATAGATAGGACCTAAACCAGCCTAAAGCAGTTCCCTTTATGCCAACTAAGTGCTCTAGTCTTTGCAATAGGATATCATGGTCGATAGTATCAAATGCAGCACTGAGATCGAGTAAGACAAGAATAGAGACAAGTCCTTTGTCTGAGGCTATTAGAAGGTCATTTGTGACTTTAACCAGAGCTGTCTCTGTGCTATGATGTGTTCTAAAGCCAGACTGAAAATCTTCAAATAAATCATTGTTTTAAGTAATCACACAACTGTTTTGCGACCGCTTTCTCAAGAATTTTTGAGAGGAACGGAAGATTAGAAATAGGTCTATAGTTGGCTAAAACCTCTGGATCGAGGTTGTGCTTTTTAAGAAGCGGTTTTATCACTGCTACTTTAAATGATTGTGGAACATAGCCCGATAATAAAGACATATTCATAATATTTAATAAACAGGTGCTAATTAATGGAAAAACTTCCTTTAACAGCTTAGTTGGAATCGGGTCTAAGATACACGTTGATGGTTTAGAAGAAAGAATCATTGAATTCAATTGTTCAAGGTTTATGGCTGAAAAGCATTCTAATTTACTATCTAGTGTAATATTAGAACTTACGTTTCCGGGAGCTGTTGATAACACTATACTGGTCGAAGTCAAGAGGTCATTAATTTGTTTCTAAGAGTAACAATTTTATCGTTAAAAAAGCACATAAAATCATTACTACTGAGTGCTATGGGAATAGAAGGCTCAGTAGAGCTGTGGCTCTCTGTCAGCCTGGCTACAGTGCTGAAAAGAAATCTTGCATTATTCTTATTCTCATCTATTAATGAAGAGTAGTAAGCTGCTCTCGCTTTACGCAGTGCTTTCTTATATTCATTGAGAGTAATATGCCAAATTAAACGAGATTCTTCGAGTTTAGTGGAACGCCATATCCTTTCAAGTTGTCTCGACTTTTGCTTTATTTTGCGAGTTTCGGCATTATGCCATGGAGCTAGTCTATGTTGTTTTATTTTCTTCTTTTTCAAAGGAGCAACAGAGTCTAATTTTATTCGCAGCGCATCTGTAGCACTATCAACAACATGATCAATTTGGGGTGGTGTACATTTTGTATAAGTTTCCTCCCTTACATGCAGACATGCTATCAAGTTAAGTATTGGTGGAATCTCTTCTTTAAATTTGGCTATAGCACTAACAGATAGGTTTCTGCTGCAGGAACTTTTGACTAATGGTTTGTAGTCTAGTAACAGTACTTCAAAAGTTACTAAGAAATGGTCGGATAAAGCAGGATTATGCGGTTCGACTAATAGTTGCTCAATTTCAATACCATAAGTCAGAACAAGGTCGAGAGTGTGATTATAGCAGTGGGTTGGTTTATTTACACTCTGACGGAAACCAATAGAGTCTAATATAGAGTTAAATGCAACAGTAAGGCTATTTTTATCATCGTCAACATGAATATTAAAGTCACCTACGATAATTACTTTATCTGTTTTAAGAACCAAAGTTGATAAAAACTCAGAGAATTCTGTTAAGAATTCTGAATAAGGACCTGGTGCACGGTACACTGTAACAAATAAGATTGGATGCAAAGTTTTCCAGGTCGGATGCGTAAGACTAAAAACAAGACTTTCAAAGGAGGTATAATTTAATTTTGGTTTAGTATTGATAAGTAAATTTGAGTCAAAGATGGCTGCAACTCCACCTCCTCGGCCTGTGCCTCGAGCAATATGAGTATTGATATGGCTGGGTGGAGTGGCTTCATTTATGCTGACATATTCTTCATGTCTCAACCAAGTTTCAGTGAGACAGCAAATATCAATATTATAATCTGATATTAAATCATTTACCAATATTGCTTTAGATGCTAGAGATCTTATATTTAAGAGACCACATTTAATCTTCCTGTTTTGTTGCACTGTAGTAGTTGTTACATTTACTTTTATTAGGTTATTATGTATGACACCTCTATTAGGCTTCATCTTAAATTGTCCTTGGGCAGACACACACACCGTTAATATTGGGTATTTTATTGGGTTCGGGATTCCTATGGATGACTGCCCAGGAGAGAGCGCAGAGAGGCGTGTAAGACTGCGACTCCGCCTCCTGGTCTCAACTCCAGTTTGTCATGGATTAAGTCCACAAATCCCTGAAATGTTTGCCGAAATGAGATGTGCACCTTCCAAAGTAGGATGAATGCCGTCTCTCTTAATCAGACCAGGTTTTCCCCAGAAGGCTGTCCAATTATTTACGAAGCCCACATCGTTTGCTGGGCACCACCAAGACAACCAGCGCTGAAATGATGATATGCGGCTATACATGTCGTCATTGATCAGATTGGGGAGGGGACCAGAGAAAATTACGGTGTCCGACATTGTTTTAGCATATCTACACACCGACGCCACATTAACTTTTCTCCTCAAAGGAAATGCGTCACCACTGCAGTAAACTTCACTACCTTTTAGTAGCTGTTGCATTGTTGTAGAGATTATATTCTCACAGGGAAGGTGAATGTTTGAGAGGTTTCCATCACAGCTGACAGGTTTGATTGTTACCAGCAGTGCAGGTTTTACACCTTCCTCTGCTTCTGTCTCATGTTGCTGTGCACTCACTGGTGGTTTAATATTCTTAATGCAGCTGTAAAACCTTTTTCTCTTCAACAATATGTGGGCACTTAAGTGATGGAAAAGTGGAAGAAAGTGTGGAGCTCTGAGGCCAAACTCTCAAGCTGCATCCTCGTCCTCTCTGTTTCTTAATCTGTCTCCGATAATCTCTCCCCGCCCGTCTTTCTCTCCGCAGATTGAAACACTTCTGTCTTTTATTTGCCTCTGCTGACTCACTCTATTTAAAGGATAATATAACACTCGATTTCCCCCTGAAATCACATTCTAATCCTAAAGCATGTTACCATATTGCTAACGCTGCAAATAATTAGTTCTGCCTTCCTCTCTTAAATCCACTTGTGTTTGTGTTGGCCGCTAGCTAAAGTGTGCTTGGCTGCACTTTATCACCCCGCCGGGTCAAATTGAACCCCGTTGTTGGCGTAGAAAAGTCTGTGAGCCATTGATTCCCCCCCGGGCCATCAGGAACAGACGCAGTGAAAATTGAAACAGGAGTCTGCCACCTCTCATAATTCCATGACAGCGAAATGAAACACTATCTCTAGAAAGCAATCAGACTCTCAAATTACCTTTCCTGGGGCTGCATTGTTTGCAGATCAGCAGAAGTGTCCTCGCTCTGTCCCTTTATGTCCCTGCGCCCCCCCCCTCTCTGTGCCTGCAGTCTCTCTCGGTGCAGTAATGAGTGGCAGAGTGGCGATGTTGGGTTGATTTATTGCATGGTTGCCCAAATGGAAAGGGGATGGAATGTGTCTGTCATTGGGGCGTCACTTAGATAGAAACACCTGTGATGCCTCGGGACGACTAACTGCTCCATCAGGAATGGGTTCCCGTCTGCACCATAACTGCTTTTTATACACACACACACACGCAAACACACACAAGAGGTATACGCACTCAAAACAAAATGTGCACTCTGCGTTGACAAAGCACAAATTGGATCGCGATATGATGAAGCTGCAGTGTAGTGGTGCTTTTATGCAGATATAAAATATATGGCACTAAAAACAGTATTTCACAGATTGAGCGGTACACTTATAAAATGATGTCGGACGCACGATGGACAGTTTAACAATAACAGTGTCAGAATTGATGCAGAAGAAGAGAAATCCTCTTTTTTTAGCTCCAACCAAGGCTGACGTCACTTGAGGCAATTTATCTAATTTTGCACATAGGCTTAATTTAAATGTGCACATATGCAGAAGCCTGAAAACAGACTTTGATGGCTACATGTGGCGTTCGCTTAAATGATGCACATGAGAAGTTAGTTCCCTGAGTTTAGCCTTTAAGGCAGTGTCTCCTTTTGTGCTATTGTTGTTCCTGGTGAAGCGCTATTTTCCAGATATCTACAAGGAACAAAAGTCCTTTATCTTGCTGTCATTCACTAACCTGTGAGCTAGCTAGCTAATCATGCAAATGCACAGCTACAAAGCCAACACACAAAAGCACATTATTAAATTATATGTCACTGTCTGCCAAATATGACACCAGGAGAAAAGAAGCACCCGCAGATGGAGACGATGACTCAGAGGAAGCCTTAGTTAACAACACTTTACCAGCAGCCTGAACCACAGGGTTTCACAGCCATTCCTCATAACACTGTTACCAGAACATCTGCCGGCATCTTTGAATCTCCTAACAAGCAAGCTGCTTCTTCCTCAGCGTGGAGGACAATGACTACAAACACAGCATAGATTGTCCTATTGATGCAGTGTTACAAGTACAACTACCCAACAGTGACATAGTTGAAAGCTCCGCAGCATGCACAGCAACCATGACACAATTACACCACTGCAGTATACCCATGCTCAGTCCCACACACACACACACACACACACACACACACACACACACACACACACGCATATATATACTGGGGGTACATTGTTCACAAGGTGCTGGAGTAGCATTACTTTGTGTCCTTGTCATAGTTTTCCCAGAGGTATTATGGGAGGAAGAAAGGGGAAAAGCAGTTAACAGTTTGACCAAGAGCTCACACACACACAAACACACACACACACACACACACACAGAGATTCTGAAATCCATCACTGAGTAAAAGGTTTTGAAATGAAGTGACTTCCTGCTCTCCTTTCAAAGCAAGCATCTTAATGGACACTTTCATTCCATGTGTCATTGTGTCACTGCAGTTTGTTCCATCCTGTAACAGCAGCAATGTTACAGGAACAAAACAGAGGCATGTCTGCACAGAGAGATGGATTATTTGACAAATGAGCAGATTCATTTAACAAATAAGAGGTTTTCTCCAGCGACGCCAACGTGCTCAATGGGCTGGAGAGGAGTGTGACATTTAAGTCAATGAAATCACATCTAATTAAGGGAGTAAGTGAACGCAATTAAAACACATTAAACCTCATCAGAGAGGTTTCAGAATGCAATTTATTGTTCCCATATGGAAATATAATATATGTGCATTTATTAAAATGGCATATCTGTAATAGATTCACTCAGTTGAATGTCATATTTACATACTTGGAATTGGAATGTATTATATTGGCATATGCGGTATGCTAATATATCTCTCTGTGTCTCTGAAACCTCTCAAAGCAGCTTTTTTATTTCACAAAACATATTTTTCATCATCCAACGCTTGTCAAATATGTTCGTTATGTAATCTTAAATTTAATAGGATCCCCAAAAGGCTTTACTTGTGTCCGACATTTCAACAAACAACGTTTAATTTAAAGGGACACATCCAATAACATGAAATTGTGGATATTAACTTTTGTGAAAAACAGAACTCTTGAAAGAAAAACAATTTTGTAAAACGTCTTCGCTCTATCTCTGCCGGCTGCAGGGGTTGTTATGGTTACACACACACACACACACACAACCACACACACACACACACACAACCACACACACTCAAACAAGGAAAGACAGCTATGTCAAGTTTGCATCATCATCATTTGCATCCATCATGTTGTACCTAAACTTATTCACATGTTTAATTCTTTAATTTCATAAATATAGTTGATTTTAATTAATTAATATATTCCTTATTTAGTCTTACAGCACCATCGCGGTCCTTCAGACTGAAACAGGGTTTAATCCCCTGGTTTATGTCAAACATGAACCACATGACCCTGAGGTTTCATGATTTTGCTCGTCCTTGAACCTGACACTCTATCCTGTTCTATACCTGCCGCCCTTATGGAGATCAATAATGTATCACATGAATCTGCAGTTCACACACACACACACACACACACACACACACACAGTTCTTGAAATCGATCTGAACCTGAAGTGCTGCGTCAGTTCGCCCTATGAGCTCCGATACGTGATCTGTTTTGTTTTTAAAACTCATATTCTGCGTACTGAACACCAGCAGTGGGACCAACAGTACTGGGGTTAAGTGCCTCGAAAAGGACATCTTTTAACCTTTGATGGTGAAGATAGGTCTGGGGAATATTCTGCAGCTCTTCCAAGGTTTACCCACTTTACCCGTCTTACCTGCACACTTATATTCCACCATAAGAGACTATTGCTGGTCTGTGGTTCATAGGCAAACCCCAAATTACTCCCAGCAGTGTGTGAGTGTGTGTGAGTGTGTGTGAGTGAGTGTGTTAGTCTCCCTGAGCAGGTTTATGCCAGCCTTTGCCTTTGCATGGATGTGTGTGAATGGATTAATTATGACCAGTATGTATCCACAAAGAGCTTTGAGGGGCTGAAAGACTGGGAAAGCGCTATATAAATACAAGCCATTTACCATATTATTAAAATATTCCACATTTCACACGGATTATGTTAACGGATATTGTATTTTCTGAAATGTTAGATCTTTACACACTTTCACAATTCATCATTTTTGTCATGGTTGTTTTCACACAGAAAACAAACAAAGGCATGAACCAACCATGAGAGTATGTCTGTGTTGTGTGTGTTTGTCAAGCCTGGGTTTTGTAAAGTATGTGTACATATAGCACCATATTCTGCACTCAGTGTGTTTTAGTGTTGGCGGCTGCTTTGATAAATACATGGCGATCCAAGGGCAGGCTGCATGAATGCCTGTTTGAAAAGAGTTAAGCTTCCCTGCATGAACAACAGAAACCCTGTCAGTTTGTGCACAACGAACACCAAACACACACTCTGTTCCTCTGCAGACAGTTCTAGTGTGTTTGCTGTGTGTGTTAATAATAATAATAATAATACTAATGCATTTTATTTGTGGGCGCCTTTCAAAGCTCTCGAGGACACCTTACAGAGCATAATTAAAAACAAGCAACAAAGAAGATCACACAGTAATACAAGACTTCAAAAACAAAGACTTCAAAACAACAATCAGTTCAGCAGAATTAAGGTATTGAATACGCCAGTTTAAAAAGGTGTGTTTTCAGGCTGCATTTGAAGGTGAGAGTGAGTCCATATTGGGACGTCTTGTGGGAGAGTTCCAGAGACGGGGGGCAGAGAGGCTGGAGGCTCTCCTTTGGTGTGTGTTTGGTGTTGCTGGTGTGTGTTTGCTGGTGTGTGTGTGTGTGTGTGTGTGGTGTTGTGCGATACACACCGCCACTAATCTCTGTTCGGGCAGAGGCCCAGCTCAGCGGCCATGAAACCCAGGGTGTGTGAATCCTCCTCTTTCCACAGCCTGTGATCCGCAGGGTCAACAAAGCTCCGTCCTGCGGGGTTACTAATCTTCACAGCAGAAACCCCAGAGGTTTTCATACCTTTTGTTTGCTCAGGCTGGTGTTGCTGTGTAGCCTGTGTGCAGTGATGGAAAATATATAAAGTACATTCACTAAAGTATCGCATTTAACTTTCATTTTGAAGTATTTTAACTGAGTATTTTCATGTTATGCTACTTTTCACTTCCTCTCCAGTGCTTTTTGGAAGCCAATATTGCACTTTGTACTCTATAACTCTTGAGTTTTAGCTCATACACTATGAATCAATTAATAAATTACCATATTATATTGTAAATAGGAACAGTATATATAAATCAGATCAAATTAGCTATTACTTTACAAGCTGTAATGCTTTAATAATCATAATCCAGTTATATAATATGATATTGAATGGTCACTACACTTCAGAAATCAGGGAAAATAACGCCATTACAGCAGCAAAGATACGGTGAAGACTAAAGGCACACGTCTATAAACGTTTAGACTTATATATGGATAAAGGAAAGCACACATTATTAAAACGATATATACATTAAAGAAATAAGCAAGAAAACAAATATGCAAACCAGAATACAAGTAAGTGAATGTATAAAGTATTGAAGGAGCCTGTAACGTTAACATATTGTAAATAACTTAAGTGTTAAGTAAGAAAAATTGTGAATTGCACTAACTTTGAGTATATTTTGATGCCAATATGTTGTACTTTTACCTGATTAAGGTTTTAAATGCAGGACTTTTACTTGTAACAAAGTACTTTTTACAATTTAATACATCTACTTTTACTTCCACCTCTGAATGTGTGCTTGTTTTTGAAGTTGAAAGCCAGGCGACCTGCTAGATTGGAAACTGCAGACTCAATAACGCTCTGTGAAAGAAAATGACAGAGACAATCACCTCTGCCAAAATGGTGCTTTAGTTGTGATTGAAAGAGCTGGAAGTAATCAAAGTGTGGAAATGTTTCCTTTTCCTCCCCATCTCTCTTCCCGTCTCCACATCCCCAGCCACAGTGTGATTAATGGCCGCCTTTCATTAGCTTGATCACCACTTTAGCGGAGATTATTAATCAGGTGCTTATTTAAATGTCACCGCCGAGCAGTGAGAGGAAATGAGGCCGCTGGGAAATTGAGTTTTTGTGTCCTGGAATATTGCCACACACAGATAAGCATTCATTCATACGCTGTTTAACATACATTACAGTCAGCGGCTCACACTGAGGGGACGAAGCAGAGCTCGAATCCAAAGGAGACGTAGTGTGTCTTATTAATAAAACATAGTGTTGTGCCTTTGTGAGGAAGAGCAATACTTCAGGGAGGGACATTTGCATCTCCTGACACTCTGCTATTCCCCTTTTCATTCGCAGGGCTTTCTAAATAAAGGACGCAGCCAAACCCAGCGCCTACTCATCATTGGTTTAGTAATTCTTTACCAGAACAAATTCCTAATGATTCTTTTCATGTCTGGCTGTCAGAGTGAATTACTGTCGCCGCACTGCGAGCATTGCAAACATATTTTTGAAAGCAATGTGATGAGCGTATTTCAGCTGCTCCTTTTTGAATTCTGGAGGCATTTTGAAAATGACTTCTGTAAACGATGCTCTTTGGGTTCGGATTGTTTCACAGGTGCCACACATGTTTTGGATATTCGGATGATGAGTGATTTGCTTTTTGATGAGCTGGAGAGCGGTTTAAAAAAAACAGCACACTTTAACAGAAGTTGCATTGAGTTAGTAGATGCATTAAAGCTCAAGGCAGGTGTTTTTATACAACACATTTCAACACAATTTAAAGTGCTTTACATAAATATTAAAACATATAATGCCCATTGGCGCATTTAAGAACACTAATAAAAGTCTGCAAAGACCCAAGGGAATTTAAAGTACAACAAGCTGAAAGGCAATACTACTGGTTTAATATACAATAACAAAGTTACAGTGCAGTGTAGGACATGAATCATTTGATTTAATAAAAGGGAGTGACAACAAGAACACTCTTCAGCCTTGAGGAAGAATACAAAATCCATCTTTTAATTTGTTTTCAGACCTTAAAATAGATATTAGAGACGGGATTATCCCCTGTTTAACTTCATAAGCAGCTTTTAATACATCATTAATGCCCAAAAATTTTGAATATTGCAAATATTGAAGTATTATCTATTTCTTAATGGTATGAATTTCAAGTTTTCATTCACATGTTCACTATAGATACTTCGCAACAAAATAAGTAAAAAGCCTTTTCACCCAAAGATTATCAGGAATTGATGACGTCATAGATATTAATGAGATCAATTCCCATCGGCAGCTGGAGGGCAACTTACCGTCTGACCCCGGGCTTTAAAGTGAGCCTTTTCTGTTGCAAAGAGTAAGCTGGAAGATTACACTCTTAGTGGAGCTTTGTGTGTGTGTGTGTGTGTGTGTGTGTGTGTGTGTGTGTGTGTGTTGTGTGTGTGGTGTGTGTGGTGTGTGTGTGTGTGTGTGTGTGTGTGTGTGTGTGTGGTGTGTGTGTGTGTGGGTGTGTGGTGTGTGTGTGTGTGTGTGTGTGTGTGTGTGTGTGTGTGTGTGTGTGTGTGTGTGTGTGTGTGTGTGTGTGGTCTAGCATTACTATACTTGTGGGGACCTAAATCTGTTTACACAGTCACGTGTGGGGACTCGCCTCCCTTATGGGGACATAATGGAGGTCCCCATGAGGGGAATCATTAATTGTAGGGTGAAGACTGGGTTAGGGTAAGGGTTAGGGTTAGGCATGTGTTGGTTATGGTTAAGGTTAGGATAAGTCTCCAATGCATGTAAGTCAATGTAATGTCCCCTGAAGTGATGTATACATGGTATGTGTGTGTGTGTGTGTGTGTGTGTGTGTGTGTGTGTGTGTGTGCTCTGAATGCAGCTGCAGTGCAGAGAGAGTGTGTGTATAGTATTTATTATTCACCGTACAGCTTGAAGTAACCTGGTAATCAAATATTACACACTTTGCTGTGAGCCATAAATAACACGGTTAAATCACGTGAAGGAGAACACACATTTATTTAGTTCATCCATCATTTTATCAATCATGTAATTGATTGGATCGATTGATCAAGGAGGGGAGGGGGGATGATTGATGGAGAAGGGGAAGGAACTCACCTGATTGAAATTCAGAAGCTCGAGACTCAAAAAGGTCAAGGGTCGCAGCGAGAGACAGTTACAAGCACAGCGTCCTCTGAGTGGGACCTCAGGAATCTGTGTGTGTGTGTGTGTGTGTGTGTGTGTGTGTGTGTGTGTGTGTGTGTGTGTGTGGGTGTGTGTGTGTGTGTATCATGCTTGGCCTTGTGATCGCGGCGGGTTAAGTGATGCCGAAAGCCCAATAATAAATCTCTGACGCAACGAGAGCACATGACCTGAAGGTCGCCGTTTCATTAACTGTCTTTCACTTTGATTTTCCCATCACTCCTTCCTGTCTGCTCGCCTCACACACCTCGACAAACCAGAGGAGCACACACATGACGAGGATCACGGGACAAATAGACTGCACAGGTCGACATTATCGGGAAATATTCACTATTTTAGTGACGGAAAATTAGATATAAGATGTGTTTGTTAAATATGATTCTGCAGCAATGAGAAGATTAGCATAGCTTAGCATAAGACTAACAGCTAGCCTGGTTCGCTACCAAGGTCAAATCCACTTACCAGCAACATTAAAGCTCCTTTAGTCCACTTGCTTTAGTTTCATATTTACCTTACATGTATTAAAGGGAATCAATCGTCTCATTGAGCTTGAAGAAGGTTTGCAGCTAACACCCGTAATATTGATTTGTCGCAAGTTAAAGATGAGGTAGGTAAGTTTGAGAAACCGGCTCGAGATACACTTGTTGTTATATTCCATGGAATGCTCTTAACATCCCGATAGCAATGAATATCTTCAGTGCTTTGACAAAAAATCCATAAATAAAGGTCATCTGTGGAAGCTGTGGCGCTGTAAAAAGCACGACCAATCATCTGAGCCGGCCCGGCTAAAGTAACTGGATGGCCTACCTGCCTGTCAGCCTTCCATCTGTGCACAAACTTATCTCGTGCCCTCATTGGTCATGTGCGCGTTCGTGTGTGTTGGGGGAGGGGCTCTGTGAGGAAGTGGCAGATTTTCTCCGGTTGTGTATTTTCAAATTCTAGCGCACTCGAGCTGGTTTCTCCAAAATGACCTACCCCACCTTTAAATAATTTCTACGCTACAACAGGGTTGCCAACTTTGGGTACCTGGCTGGAGTGAGATTTTGATATCATGGGTTTAATTACACATGCGCACTAAATGACTGCTATCGTGTCAGCAGCGGGACCTTAGCATATATATAGGATATACAAATACACAATATTGGACGCAGACTATAAAGGGCACAAAGTTTCATTCACTAATGAAAGTCAAACACATGTTTGTTTCCACTGTTTTATTGTGTGCCTGTCGCGATAAGCAATTAATTGACTTATCGCACGATAAATAAAAATGAACTCGATAAATTGCCATTTACATGAGGATGTGACTAGCAGTTTGAAAGGATGTACTTGAATTATTATTATATATTATCATTATGTCAGTGGTCTAAAATGGTCATACAACGGTGCCGACAATATTATCGTTTATCGCAATAGTTTCCGGGAAAATGTATCCAACAAAATTAATTATCGTGAGAGGCCTATACATGAAACACAGACACAAACAAATCTACAGACTTACTCCAAACTGCCAAATATATTAATTAACGCACTCTCACTCTCATATACTCTTTGACTCTATTTTGGCCTAGTAGAACAATAAGCAGCAGACTTTTACTTTTTTATAATTTCTACTGGATCTTAGATCTGCGCAATACGGGTCGGGGATTGACCAACCGGCTCCCACTGCTCTGCTGTCTGTTCACGTTGTTAAGAGTGGTGGGGGCGGATCGACAGCTTGAGCAGCTGTCAACTCAACATTGTAAATAACCAACCAAAAACGATCGCCGGTTCATCTTGTTTTTGGCGTGAGAATAGTTTGGGCAGTGTGAGAGCGTGAGATTGAGAGTGAAAGCGTGTGTCACACGCCAGATGCGTGAAGTTGGCAACCCTGCGCTACAATGGCACATTTTCCAAGGGGTTAATCTAGCCTCTCAATGTGAATATTTGATTATAAGTGACCATATTGTCTGAGGACGAGGTTAGACAGCTTTGATTCACTTCTGAGGGAACTGAGAGACGAGAAATGATAGACGTCTGTGTCTTGCTCTTAAAGGAAAAATCACTTTTACGGCCCACCAAGCAGAGCATTGCTTTCCCATCAGACAAATAAAACGTTGTTCACTACCAGTTAGCAGTACCAAGGCCAGAGGGGCCATCTTAAATTGAACCGCATTTCCTGTTGAGCCTTTTAAAGATAGGATCCTTTGAGTTTAGTTGAAAGCAACAATTAATCGTGAGTATAGGCAGTGAAAGCCTCAGAGGCTCTTCTGAATGCTTTTGTGTTCACATGAATGTTTTACTGCGTCAAGGAGAGAAGCTTTGCTGCAGCCTTGGAGATTTGTTCCAGGCTTTCACCTTCTTTTCACTCCAGATCAAATGCACGCTAAAGGGCCATTGAAAAGGTCTTCTCTCAGTGTTTGTCGATATCTTGATATCGATGCAAGTCAAATGTCAGACTTGATCTGACCATTAAAGTATTATCGTATCGTAGTTTCAGACCAACACTCTCTTCATGCAGCGAGTGTCATCATCACACACACCGAATGACCTCTTTTTTTTTGTCCGGAGAGCACACACACACCGAAGCTCTGACTCATGTCTAGACAGAAAAATTGGGGCGGACATAAAGGAGGTGACATTTATGCAAGAGGTTCCCGCTGTGCAATCAGACCTCATGTTCCACACTGGGCTCAGTCAGAGGTAGCCAACAGTCAGAGTACATGTGAAGCCTTTTTGTGTTCCCTGTATTGTCCTCGTCCAATGAATGCAGCCCACAGCTGACAGGCTTCTTTAAAGGCACTGCTGCTGCTCTGGAATAAAATGGAATCAGCAGGATGGATCATTTTCAAATAACAGTGATTTTCATGGCATGGCGACAAGGTGGCGTCCATTAAAGCAAACTTCTAGCTCAGAAATTGGTACATAAGTACATTATCCCGCTGCTTCTGTAATAGTTTCCATTATTATTTCCCTTTTATTGGGTTTAAAAATTTGGAATAAGGTGCTTTACATTTAAAGGGTTTTTTCTTACGATAACCCTAATTTTAAAGTGGTTTAAATGCGTTAGAGGCGGATGAATGTGATATTTTGCCTGGGTATACGCCCCTGCACAGCGGCCACTCAGAAACGATGACGTGGAAGAACAGTAGAGATTGTTCAAGAGTCAATTTCTGTCTTGTGTGAAGTCATCTGAGGAGTGATATTGAATCTGCGGGGAGACTGTGAAGTTTCAGCAGCAAGGCGAGGTAACGCACCTCAGCCTGTTGATGTAATTTACTGCAACAGAGTAAAAAAACTTTTCCATTCAAGCTGACTTTCAAAACTTTACCAGACGCTTCCCTGATCTTATTCAGCTGACAAAACGTATGGCATCAGCTTTGTTAAGGTTTTTTATTCTCAGTTTGGTTAAGGATTATATTCCCAGACGGTGTTTAGAAACCTTTCTTCAGGATATTTATAATGTGCTATTCATCTCCTAAGCTTCAGATGAGTTTTTTGTTCTGCCACGGCAAAAGGGAACAACAATAAGACTTAAAGTTATTTGTTGAGCTCAGTTTTTATCCGTGGTGTTTTGTCATTTCATCGTATATAAGTCTTTAGTGACTCCACAGTGAGCTTATTGCCTTTCAGCTTTAGTTAGACCGGCTGTGACTCCCCCAGAAAACATGGTTTCACAGACACTTTGTCCAAGAAAGAGTGTCTGGTTATTATATTAAACCTAATTTAAAAAAATGACTGTCAAAGTTGCAGTAAAATACAGCTGCGTGCTCTTCTGATTAGCATGTTGAATGAAACCCTGAGAGAGCGTCTTGACCCCGCTCCTCTCACAATGCCTGCAAAGACTTAATTGCCAGTAAATTTGGTTGATTCCAGAGTTTGACTCATACAGCTCTAATGGGGGTGTTTTGCATAAGTGGGCTCATTCTCATCATTTGGTTAGCACAACAGCAATTTAGAGCTGTGCCTTTTTGGGTCTAAATGAGTTTTTCAGTTACATAATGCACTCTAGTATCACAGATTTTAATGTGGCTGGAAAAGGCTTTTGCACACAGCTTCAATTTGTGTACTGGAAGTAGGAATATAGGGTTTTATTACGCTATTAAATGCATAAAGTACTCATGTAACCCTTCACATTTTAGCCATGCTTGCAACACTACTTACAGACTGACATTTTTCAACATTGTTCAGATGGATTGACATTACATTTGAAGATGAATGCCTCCCTCATGATCAGTTTTAGCATTGGTGATCCTATGATAATACTTCGGTTAAATGTCTACAAATGTGGAAAATGAGCAACAAAATCAGCCAAATTTGTACGTAGTTGTAATTAGAAATGTTGGTGGATGACTGTAGCAAACATTATACATCCTTAACATCAGTGTGTGAGGATTATCAGTGTGTGTGCTATAGCATGCTGGTTCCCATACAGCAAAACTCATTTGTTATGTCATGAGGGAAACATGTTCTCCCGAATTAAATTGAAATAACTTAACGTTGGCTTTTGGTTTTCATGATGGAACCTCACACAGGTCACTCTTTAAACGTTGAACTCTACAGTGCGTATATAATCAAACGTAAATATGCTGCATGTAAAAGTCCTACATTAGGTGGTTTTTCGGGTTCAACCTCAGACATTGGAGTGCTGCAAAGCCAGGTTCATTTAGGAAGAGATTCGTTCTGTGTGCAGGAAGTCCCTCTGCTCACCTGGTTGTTTTTGCTTCAGTTTGAATTTTGTTTTCATGTATTAACAATGAATGCCCCCCCCCCCCCCCCTCTCTTCTGTTTTCTCCTCAGATCCGGACTTTGCAGACCAGGGAGTCCCCCCCCCTCTCCCCTGTAGGTATCTTTCTCTCTCTCTCTCTCTCTCTCTCTCTCTCTTCTCTCTCTCTCTCTCTCTCTCTCTCTCTCTCTCTCTCTCTCTCTCTCTCTCTGTACCTGTTTCTATGGCCAGACTGTGACTCTCTCTCTCTCTCTCTCTCTCTCTCTCTCTCTCTCTCTCTCTCTCTGTACCTGTTTCTATGGCCAGGCTGTGACTCTCTCTCTCTCTCTCTTCTCTCTCTCTCTCTCTCTCTCTCTCTCTCTCTCTCTCTCTCTCTCTCTCTCTCTCTCTCTCTCTCTGTACCTGTTTCTATGGCCAGGCTGTGAGCACTCAGTCTGTACTTTGTCAACATCTTCCTGTGTTTAACATCAGTCACTGTGCTCAGGTAGGCTGCCACCGTGTACTGTCTTTTTAGGGCCAGATAGCGTTGCATTTTACTTTGTGTTTGGGATTTAGTGTTCCAATAAGTGAGGTAGTTTTGTGTGTTTTGTTATAATCTGGTTGACTCTAATGGTTGTGGGCTCAGACTGGTCCTGAGGCAGAACACAGTGTGAGCCGGTTTGTGAACAGAGTGTCAGGACCAGCTGAGAGAGGGGACTCTTTCCCTTGTTCATCTCTTGATGCTGCAGGGCTTTGTGGGCTCTCTCTCTCTCTCTCTCTCTCTGCCTCTCATGTTTCAACTCATTTTACCTCAAAAAGCATATTTATACTGTGTCTTCTCCAGTTAAATGTTATGTTTTTTGTTTAACTGAATCCGAATACTTTATAACCCCCAGGGAAATTGCGTTTTGTGATAGTCCAACATTTTTTAAATATATCAATTTAAAATAAAAAATTGAAAGAAGAATGTGAGATACAAATATACAGTATAGTACAATAAATATATTTAAATAAAAGTGAGAAGTTACCCTAAAATGTAAAAGAAAATGATGTATACATGTTTTTCTAAATGGATACAGTGGTGTATAAGCAATAACAGAAATAGGTCCTAGGTAAATGTTATTTTTTTATATTTTCTGAATCAGAATACGTTATTTATCCTGGGGAAATTAGGTTTTGTGATTGTCCATTTTAGATTGAAATAAATACATAATATATAAATAAGAATGTCAGAAGAAAAAAAAACACCTCTCCTTTAAAATAAAAGTTTCCCTAAAATCTAAATCAAAACTACGAACATAAGCATAATACGTTAAAATTCAAAAAGTGTACATTGCATTCAGTATGTAACATGTTTTTAATATATATACAGTGGTGTATAAGCAATAACAGAAATAGGTGTATATGTCTGTTTGTTGTGGTTCCACGTGTGTTAGCTTATCCACACCTGTATATATGTGTGTGTGTGTGTGTGTGTTTATGCCTGTGTGTGTGTTGCAGCCTGTCAGTATGACATGGTGGGTCCAGAAGGAATCGTAGAGTCTCATCAGATCACCAGAGACGGGAAGGCGGGCGCCTCGGAGGCCGTGGACTGTAAATGGTACATCAGAGCTCCACCTCGCTCCAAGGTGAGTGACTGTTAGAGCCAGTGTTTTGTTTCTATAAGAAAAGCCACCTAATCGTGACGTTTGTAGTCAACCAGAGTATAAAAGACTACAATGCCCATGGCGCCTCCTCTAAAGTGACAGTGATGGGCAACATGCTAGAAAGACGCCGTCGAGGCACCGTTTTTATAGTCTAGGAAGGGCCCTCAGATTTTCAGATACCCCTACCCGAGGTAGAACAAAACACAACAATGATTGTTCTTATCTCTAGGGTCTCCCATAATAAAATTGATTGTTGTCAAATTTTATTTTGGGGGAAAACTTTGTTTTGGTTGTTCTTTAGAACTACCCCAATCCCTGAAAAGAGGCAAATTAGACCAGGCCGAATATGGGAAAGGTGACAAAAAGCCCATAACTTGAGAATGATCACTCTTTTCCTCTTCAGATTTGCTCAGGTATGAACCAGGTGGCTGTCCTACGTCACCAAATAGTCAGACAATTATTTACCTAAGAAAATACTGAATTATAGTCCTGTAAACTTAGCTTTAGTTTAGACGGAAATTGCACTTTTTGGTGATAGGAACATAGGACTCCATCACTCTCATTTATCAGAAAAACAGAAATCCCTAAAAAATATACCATTACTGAATTGTCGGTGCTATTGAACACTAACCAGTATGGAATATCTGGTACAGTTCTATTGCAAATGAGATTTCTTTAGACATAGGCCAACCTCTCTATTAACAATGTCGTGGCTTCCATCCTTGTCTAAGGAAAGAAAACGAGTACAAAAATGTCTGTTTAAGGCGTCTAGTGGCTTGAAGAAAAACAAGGAAGGAAGCCACGACAGTGATGCTAAGCTACATCCGTGACGCTAAGCTACATCCGTCCATCAGATTTACTGCCGAATCTGGAAATGTCTCGCAGAACAAAATGGAAATGTAATTGTGTTGGGATGAAGACAGCAGCAGACGAGAATAGACGCTGCATTTGGAAAATACATCTTTGGGAAACTTTCAGCCCCAACTTTAAGACTCTATTGAAGATTTTGAATCTTAATTTGATGTTTCCACTTTGCATTCCCTCACACCCGCCTCTGGATCAGGGGTTGCATCACGAAGCTTTGATTCTGCTGCTGGGTTAGTGTGCAGCTGTCAGCAGGGTGTGAGGGTTGGTGGCTGCGGGGGGACTGTTCCTCTGCTGGGGTCAGACAGATAGGAGCATGGTTTACTCCAGGTCAGGCCCCCCCTTTTTTTGGTAATCAGCAAGCTGTTGCCAAGAGGAATGAAGGGATGGAAGCAGACGGAGAGACGGAGGGAGAGTTAGCGCTGATGAGACAGCGTTGCCATGCAGTTTGACCCCGAGGACTCCTACAGCCTGTATTTGTTTTCTCTGCAAGTCTTCTCCACACATGCATAAACAAATACTGACACACACCTTTACTACATCCCAGACATGCTTTTTTCTTATCTACACGAGCTACCTGCAATGCATTAAAGCTAACGGATTAAAAGTGTCCTCGAGCAGCAGTAGGAAAAACCACATTTAACAAACTCTAAAACTCCTCATATGGCTCGATCATATACGCATTGCAGTAAATCTACTCCTGGAATAGTGTAGCAGGACTTGATTTAAAAGAATAAAGCCACACTTTTACTTTGGCGTTGGACAGAATTGAGGAGGCTTGCAGTTTCTTTAGAGTTTATAAGGTTTGGTTGGCTTTCTTCGTAACTAAAAAGCTTTTTTAAGATGTCATTTCAGACATTTGAGCCTATGTAAGAATGTAAAAACGCAGATAGAGAAACATCCTTCAACCCTTATAATACATTTTATTTATCAAGCGCTTTATCAGGAGCTCAAAGACGCTTCACAGAGGTACAAATCAACAACATTTATCACAAGGACACAGCTTTAATCACACATTAAAAGCTAGTCTGAAAAGGTGAGTTTTGAAGGTTGGGAGGTCAGTGCAGTCTCTGATTTGTTGTGGGAGTGATGTCCTAAAGGTTATACCAAGGTTATAGCAAGAAATCAAATCAATAGAAATAGTGACTTACTATGAAGGTTTTTCACTTTGGGATCAGTCCTCAGAGTGTGTGCAGGGTGAAATAATGCAGCTGCTTAACCGCGTCACTATCAGTTTCACTAATTCAGCGCTAGTTAACGTTACAAGATGTTATCCTCCGCCACCACAGAGCTCTTTCTACAGTCACACAGCACACATTAGGGAAGCTATTCAACTTTCTCCCATCCCTGATGACGACTTGCACTTTTTCCATGCAGGTCTTTAGCACTGTGCTGCACATACACACACACTCTTATGATATGCCCTGCTGATAATATTGCTGTGATTCATGGCCACAGCCATTTCTTAGCTTCTTATCTGACGTATTATTCGGGTCGCATATTTTCCTGCTGGCGCCCATGGTTCCCGCTCAGAAACGTCCTTCGGATTTCGCTTTACTTTCATGCCCAAGGCCACGGGAACTAAAAGACTGCGACATCCACCCAGAGCCATTCTCCTTACCATCAGCACTCATGTGGAGCCAGCCAATAAACTTTGCAGCAGGTATAGGAGGGACCCTGGCCCCGGCTTAATGTTAAGGTCGATGCAAAAAAAGCAGCATTGATTCCCCCGTGCCTCTAAGTGGTTTGCATACGTCAGCCAGTACATGTCAGCTGCAGAACCAACGAGGACAATAAGTCAATTTTGCGTGAAATAGCATGTGTGTGTGTGTGTGTGTGTGTGTGTGTTTGTGAGGCTGTGTATGAAAGAGCGACAGAGTGATGGAGCCTGGCAGTATGATGTATTTTCCTCCCTCTGTATCAGTGTCATATTCAGCCCTGCAGGAGTGTCTCGCAGGGCAAAAGCCTGACTGTCATTGGCTCTGATGGACAAGGAAGCAAATAAAAATGTAGCACGGATCGGTCTTTAGTCAGTCCTGAAGATTCACACCCACCACCACTGCTCGCTCTCAATTACCCATAAAAATGTACTATACTGTCTTTTTAAAACACACACATGCTGCTGCAGTGAGAGACCGCTGTGTACAGTAGGCGTGATTTTACGACTCTATGCTGATACAGTACTGCACTTCACCCAATGTGCCTGAAACAGCAGAGAGATAATGACATCCTACACTGGAGGCTCTAATTAAACCGGAGCACTCCAGAGAGAAGGCAGGAGAGGGGAGGAGGAAAGAAGGGGAAAAGGGAAAGATATACTTAATAATGCATTGTATCAAAGATCTAAATGCACTAAGAGGAGGTTTAAGGGTGAGGTGGCTACACAGAACAGGGACACAGACTGAAAAATATACCTGCTGCAAGTAAGCAGTAATGACCATGTGTTGTTGCCAGAAGTGACAGCACTGCAGCAGTTTGAATGCCATAATGGGATTGCTTTACACCACCTTGTGTCATTTGAATTCCTTCCCGTAAATCGGTTCTGCAGGACTACCTCGAATGAAATTAATTAGTTTTATAGGTGTCCAACGTAACGTAAAGCATGCAGTTAAAGGCAACACAATATCACCTTTTAATATACATACACAAAACTCTCATCTTCTTCTCTCTGTTTGCATAATTTCTTCTTCTCAGCTGTCCGAATTCAGCTGACAGCTGTTAGTTGTAAATGAATATTTCCCGTATTTTGACACATAACAGTTGCTGCATTCATCATGTGTGTCTCGTCTGTTTTTCACCATCTGGCCTTCACTGTCTGACACCTTCCTGATGATAATGGCCAAAATATGGACATTCATACCGACTATAATGAACAGCATGTACGCTGCTACAGGCCCCTTTTAAGGAAACACTGAGAACATATTCTGCCCCAGTCAGTGATGGATTCTGCGTCGTTATTGGGCGCTGCAGAATCAATGAGGAGGCAGCCTATTTTCCTGCAGGAGAGCAATCTCTCGCCTTACAAATTGGTGATTGTATCTATCTGATCCATTGCCGTCATTTGGGTTTGTGATGGCGTCTGCAGTCTGATTTGTCTTCATCATCGGCCAGTTAGAAGTGTTCTGACACAAGAAAAACCCAAACTCTTATTGCAGCATGTCCCTCTTTTTATTTCCAAGCCAAATAAAGTAACAAGCATCTATCAGACATTACTCAAGTGCATGCAAATGTTCCTTGATAAACTCAGCGGGATGCACACGAGCAAAATGGGAACAAATGCAGGCCAAGGTACCATTTCCATGTCATAAAAACAAGACGTTTCTGATGTAGGACTACAGTCATCTTTTACAACATAAAAGGGTTTACTGTACGTAGCAGCATGGTCAAGTATTTTATGCTTTCATCATTGTGTTGGTAACGCTAAAAAACAATAATTGTGTTTCTTGGTTCTTACAAGTGAAACCTGCAACTGTCAGCACTAACAAAGCTAGCTGTTTCCTTCTGTCCTGCACTTTAACAGTTCATGCAGTTGCATTTTAAGATACAGTAGTACATCTGTAGTGCTTATGTTCTATTGAAATGTGTTGTTTTTCCAACCATAATGCAAAAGAATCAGCACCATGCTTCTTATTACAAGTCAGTGAAGCGTCAATATGTTTGTAAAGGTTTACTTAATGGTGCATATGAATAGTTGTATAAAATCATGTGCTATTCATCAAGTATATTTTGAAATAGCTCACAGAAAAAGCAAAATATGGCCTCTTTATAATTCTAATATTCATCCTCTGGACCATGAATGTGTACAAAGTCTCCATCTCTGGATGTAAAACACATGCAAATCAAACAAATCAGTTCCAGTACTTTGGTCAATGTGGAGGATTATGCTTTTAAACCATTGACATTTTAACCAGCCATTACCATCACATGAAGTCTCTTAAAACCAGACACTTAATCAACAATGTGTTGTGTTTGTAATGGGTCTATTGAATTAGCTGTTACTGGTTACAGACGGCTGCTCTAACTGCAGTCTTTGTGCTGCGGGAGGAAAACCTCTCGTCTGATTTACCTGCTGCTCGCTGACGAGAGAATGAGCGAGCTAATTAACATGCTGATAGCTACCTCTCCCCATTACTGGCCTCTTGAACCTTGACTGTAACCTTAACAATAACCCATGAAATCAGACCTCTTTGGCAACGAGCCGCATGGAATGGAGACATTTTTAATAACATTGTCCACCCATAAAACCTACTTTACTCGTTCTTAATGCGTGATTGCTGACAGTTTTCTTCCAAAAAGTCCTTCATACTTTGAAAGTTAAGGCATGTAAAGACTCGGATCACTGACCTGATCATTCATTCTTTCTAAGTGCATCCACGTTATTGAGAAACCATATTTTATATCTCAATTGTTCACATTCATTTTGGGAATCCGTGCAATATTGGATAGAGATAGACCATCGCAAAAGCATTTCACTGTAAAGTCTTCAGAGCCTCTTCCATCATGAGGCCCTCTCCTGCTGGGATTAAGACATTAATATCAATACAAGGACACATTAATTTCAGGAAAGACACACACACACACACACACACACACACACACACACACAGCCCCCCATGTGCTGTTTATCTCCTCGTACATTCATCTTTGTGCTGTGAGGCCAGCAGTGACATTGAGCAGAATCTATTCCAGCATTGCAGCATGAAAGACCAATACAACGCTGATTCTTGTGCCTAAACAGTGGCTGAATATGACAAATCTGGAGGTGGGAGATTATTGACACTAATATAAAACCCCGGGGGAAATCGACTCGCTTGTCCCCCCCCTCTCTCTCAGATCCATTTCACCTGTCATGTTGTTGAAGCGAGTTCGGTCCATTATCCTCCTCCATCTGCAGCTTTCCTCGTTGGGCATTTGAGCGGTCACATTTCGCTGTCACACAATTAACCGCCGTAATGATGGCGAGTGTTGTGAGCATCGGAGCAGAACCAGAACTGTGATTGGACGATCTCCGCCTGATGAATGAGTGACAGACAATGATACACAGGCAATAGGGAAGTAAACGAGGGATTGTTATTATCATTAAATAGTCCTTATATCTGCCATGCTTTTAATACATCTGTTGAAGTCCATTCTTTTCAAATAAAGGGTCTGAAATGAACTTTGTATGGAGGACACCTTTCTTTCTCTTCTGGTCAAATGTAACAAGGTGTTAGCTTTATCTCAACAGATATGAATAATGAGTCTAATGGACTCTGTCAGTCTGAGTCCTCATTTGATACGAGTGTGTAATGACTTTGTACAAGAAGCAGTCTGTCGGTCCGGTTTCATCACAGAGCCGCTTCATCAGGCGCTGGATAATCAGTCAAATGAAGGAGCTGGATTATTTCCTCCGTCGTGTCCTCATGTCTTTAAACTCTCCTCTTTGTTTTGGACAGATCTACCTGCGATTTCTCGACTATGAAATGGCCAACTCCAACGAGTGCAAGCGCAATTTTGTGGCTGTGTACGACGGTGGCAGGTGAGACATTTGAACCTTTCAGTCAGATAAATCATGCTCAGACTCATTATCTCCGGATCAAGACTTAATCATGTCATTAACTGAACATAACAACTGACAATTTAGTTTTTCGTGAAGAGTTAAATATTTAATTATGTCAAGACAAGACATTAATGGTTTTGACATCATGCATATGTCCTTGCTCAACACACAGGAATAATTTATGAGAAATGTCATCTGTCTTTCTTAAGTGTTAATGTATACATTTGTTTAAAGCAGTGTTAGGAAGGGGGACCTTTCATCTTAGATGTGACCAAAATATAACAGAGCCTTAAAATCAATGTTGTTGCTACTTCTTGACATATCTCAGACTCGGAAAATGTCTTTGTTTTACGGATTTTTAGAAAGTACAACGCACAGGGGTTGAAGTTAAAAACACAGTTATTGATTGACATCTCTCCCTGCCGTCTGCTTCGTATTATAAGTGAAGGCTATCAATCTTTTCATCAGTGAAGCAGGTGTTTGGATTCCAAATATCAAACTGTTCCTTTGATTGAACAGCCAGAGAGCTATTTGAAAGGCAACACAAAGACTTATTTTAACTCAATATAGCGAGAAGATTGAATCAGGATCAAAGAAACAAATATTTGATATTTTGAGATAGTAATAATAATAGATTCAATTTGTATAGCGCCTTTCAAGGGACCCAAGGCCGCTTTACATGGTGTGAACAAACAAGGAGGGCATGGAAGATAAGGATGTCATTGGATCATTAAGTGGTCAAAAACGACTATGAGATCTAAATTGTTATCTGGGCCGCGAAGGCATTGCAAGTGGGCCGCCAAATAATTTTCAAAACATTATGATTTGTGTGGAAACATTTCATTTTTAAGATTTTTTTTATTTGAACCTCCTTTCCTTTCTCTTTCTCGATCCTCCTTAGCAACGGTCATTACAGTCCTTGACAGCGGTCTGTTCTACTGGATTAACAACGTGTCACATGTTCTGAATTGACCAATCAGAACTTTATTTAGCCTCCGTATCGTTTATGGTTGAATGTGGGCCACGAACATTTGTTTAGATTCTTAAGTGGGCCCTGAGTTGAAAAAGGTTGGGAACTGCTGAGTGAGGGGCTTAAGATATCAAAGAAATGCTTCACATTCAGAAGATTCATATTGAGATTGTTGATGGTTATTTCCTCTCCTCCTCTCAGTTCGGTGGAGGACCTGAAGAACAAGTTCTGCTCCACCGTGGCCAACGACATCATGCTGGTCTCCACGCTGGGAGTCATCCGCATGTGGGCGGACGAGGCCAGCCGCAAGAGCCGCTTCCGCATCCTGTTCACCACCTACCAAGAGCGTGAGATATCTGCACCCACACACACTCACACACACTGTCATAAAGATGTTTACTGCAGCATGACCCCCCATCTGAGGGAAACTGATTAGCCTTATTAATCAGACCGCCGCTCCATGACAGGAAGGCAGAGTAAAAAACAAGTCTGGTGTTTAGTGGCCGCCATTAAAGGCAGGAGGAGGTGGAGTGACCACGTTTATGGCGACTTATATCCCACGCTGTTAATAGGAAAGGTGCTGTCACAGGTTTCCATTTCGTTTTATGAGCGTTTAAACTGCAGCAAGCAGGAAACGGAGGTATGTGATTTCCATTATAGGGAATATCGCCTCCGGGTTAGTGTGCATATGATAGCATTGGTGGATTTAGCTCAGCCAGCACTGCTCTTTATGGATGCAGAGAGAGAGTGAGACAAAGGATGAGCTACAGTATGTACACACACACACACACACACACACACACACACACACACACACACACACACACAAACACACACACAGTAACTCTTCCTCTTGCTCCTCACTGATGGCAGCGTGTAGTTTGACAGGGGTTGCAGAGGGCATCCTTTGTACTAGTGAGGTGAATGAAGAGGGTCTGAGGCTTCAGTATACACTATGTCAATGTCATTCAGCTCCTTTAAATGCCACACACACACACACACACACACAACACACACACACACACACACACACTGCACTTCTGAATGTTGCGTCTGAATCTTTGAATCTTGAAGAGGAATCTCTCACAGCAAAGTGGATGAGGTCAAGATTAACAACAACAACGAAGGGCTCCCAAAAAATGTTAGTATGACGTGATGAATGGTGCATTCATGTGCTCCTCTGATGGTCCCTTTTTTCCCAAATTCGGGAAGTCCGATTTTGGTGTTTATAAGTCACATTGTGGAAACCTATTTAGGACAAATTTTCCTAATCTGGATTGTACAGACAACACATGAATACGATGAATCTTGCAAGTAAAACTACATTCTCCCTGTGATTCTGATCCTTGCTTAAAAGAGAGTGTTTTCCACAAACTTTCATGAAATTGTCCAGAAGTTATACCTTAATCCTGATGACAGACATACAGACAAACAGCATTTTACACTGCATTTTCAGAGGTGCTTTGCTCTGTATTTTTAGAACTAAAAAAAGACACCCTGTGCCAGATACATCTTTTCAAATCTCTCTATTATTGCCTCAGTGTGTCGCATTGATGCATCATGAATCAAGGCATGTATTTCAAAGTCACTTCTTATTTCAAAGTGAGTAGAATTAGATGTTACGTCATGCTTCACGGTTGATTGGATTTACTTAAATGTCACAAACTAGTTCCCAATGTTTAAGAAAGGTCATTCATTTCTAAACATTATACATCTACGGTATATTGCGTGCATGTTGTAGTGATTCGGTTTAATGACTATGACTGGGTTGCTTGTGTTGTCCTCTTTGTGAGGCCAGGATGTGCTGTTGCCCAGGCAACGCCTCAGCCTAAGTCACTCAGGCGGTCTGCAGCGAGACCCCAACAAAATTACATTATTTTTATCTGATGCTTTTACCCAATGCAACTTACAATAAGTGAAATAAACCATGAAGATTTTTGATTTGATTTATTTCGAATGTGACAAAATGTTTTAATCATAATGAAAAACAAGAGAATTATGATGCTGTACAAACTCAAGCAGCATCAAATTGGTAAACAAAAATATGATTGACTTACAAATTATATGTAAACAAATGATCTACCTGATTACACATCCGAAAGGGGTGGGAAGAAGTTTACACGTATTTAATCCCACCCCTTCTCCCAAAAACTAAATTAAGAAGATTTAAACTCAGATCAACAAAAAACATGCCGGTTTATAGGCTTCAACTTCTTATATTTACAGTAAAAGTGATGAGCTGCTGTGTCAGTTTCAAATGGGCTGAACTCCTTTAAGTACTGCAGTTTAGTTTTCTTTTATGGAGTTGAATGGCGGAGATGCAGTGGAAACATCTGTCTGCTTTGAAGATGTGTAGACGTTCTGCCGTCCTGATATCAATGAGGAGCTCGTCCTTTTATTGAAGACACATAGAAAAGATATTTGGTACATTGATAGGAACCACAGTTACAAATGTCCAACAGTTCAAAGCTAATAGTGTTCAGCTTAGTCTCTACTATTGTACATCAATTGACTATCCACACATAGTTGATCTGCACTTGTAAGAGAGTGGTGTACAGACTAACAGGACTAAAATACATCATAAATAAATAAATACAAATAATAAAGAATAATAATAAACCAATAAAAAGACAACAAATAAATATATAATAAAGAGGAAAGGGGGGGGGGGGGTGTCCATTAATCAGTAGACAAAACTGAGAGAGATTTGAAGAAGGGTTGCCACTTAGTGTAAAACCTAGAGGTTTCGCCTCTTAACCCTTGTGTTGGGTTCGAAAGCTGTTTCCGTTCATGGTGTTTCCGGTCAATTTTGACCCATGATTTAAGTCCGATACATTTAATTTAATTGTCTGGCCCCAAAACACATATTTTTAAGTAACGAATTGGATTAAATACCATCCATCCATCTTCTCCCGCTTATCCGTGGTCGGGTCGCGGAGGTAGCAGTTCCAGCAGAGAGCCCCAAACGTTCCTTTCCCCGGCCACATCAACCAGCTCTGACTGGGGGATCCCAAGGCGCTCCCAGGCCAGCGAAGAGAATATAATCCCTCCACCTGGTCCTAGGTCTACCCCTCGGTCTCCTCCCAGCTGGACGTGCCTGGAACACCTCCCTAGGGAGGCGCCCAGGTGGCATCCTTACTAGGTGCCCGAACCACCTCCACTGGCTCCTTTCGACGCGAAGGAGGAGCGGTTCAACTCCGAGTCCCTCCCGGATGACTGAACTTCTCACCTTATCCCTAAGGGAGACGCCAGCCACCCTGCGGAGAAAACCCATCTCGGCCGCTTGTATCCACGATCTCGTTCTTTCGGTCATGACCCATCCTTCATGACCATAGGTGAGGGTAGGAAGGAAAATGGCCCGGTAGACAGAGAGCTTTGCCTTCTGGCTCAGCTCTCTTTTCGTCACAACGGGGATTAAATACATTCATTATATTCCCTATAGTGAAGACAGTGGATAATGATGTTATCTGACTATAATAGACTAATATTAGGATACAATTTCCCCCCAAAAAGCTTTTATGACTTTATATTATTAACTAGCAACCTATGTGGTGTTATGGGTCAAATTGATCCATATAGATGAATGCTAGATAAAGATAAGGTAGTCTAAAGTCAATGATGAATCTTGATTGGTCCAAATTTGATTTCAATGCACTGCTCTTCCTAGACCCGAACACCCAATTATACACTTTTATTTTCAAAGAGACCTTCAGACTTGGCTCATATTGTCAAAATCAGTTTTGTAGTGTTTATAAAGCTGTTGTGGAGGATATCATCAAGCCTTCCGATTAAAACAACTAGTAGTTATTGTATAATCTTAACTTGAAAAGGGTCACGGGAGACCCGAACACAACAAAAGGGTTAAAGAATATTTAATTTGAGCAAATGTTTTTGAGGGTTACCCCGGTCGCAGCGAGCCGAATATCATCCAGCAGAGAACAGAGCGGTGCAGAGTCACTGTCTCCACACACTGCTGCGGCAGAGCGACGTCTTTTAGATGTAAAACACACTATAGACTCGAAGTAGTGGAGCCAGGCAGCTTAAATCTATACGCATCAGCATTTTGTCACATGGTTTGGACAGATTGTTATAACCTGTGTGCACTCTTTCACTTGTTTGCCCACATTATGTGTATTTCTATAAAACAAGTGAAAAAGCCTACAGTCATCACATTGGAAAGCTAGAAGGGCACAGGAAGGCGAGGAAAGTATTTTAATGACCTAAAACGACCCTGTGCTGCCCGGCAACCAGTAAAATGTGTTCAGTAAACCAATGATAGGCGTCTGTAATGAGCAGTGGACTTTGAAGTATGTTCCCATCAAAATTCCTGATGGTTAAACAACATTTTACAGCATTTTAAGGACCTCATAAGGTTAGGTATAATATCATTATATGTAATAATACTGTTTGTGTATTGTACTGTACAGGTGGTCATTGTTCTCTGTAGGTAAAGACAAATTAATTCACGTTTTCCTGCGTTGTTCGTGCATGAATTAACTCATAACATTTCCACTTAGAGAAACTCACATTGTAATGCATTGTTAAAAGATTGTGATTATAATTAAACTTTATGAAATATAATAAGATAAGATAAGATGGTACTTTATTGATCCCAATTTGGGAAATTGTTTTTGTTGCAGCAGCATAAAAGACAAGGCATTTTACAATAAAACAAAACTAGAGATAAACAAGAAAAGAAAATAGAAAATATACATGTTGAATTTTACAAGATATTATATATACAAATATATATATACATAAATATATGACATATGGAATATTAATATTAAATATAAAATATTGAACAGATTATATATGTGTAAAATGTACAACGTGGTTTTATTCCAAGAGAAGCTATGGAGCAGAGAGTTCTCTTCCAGCCAGAGGTGATTTATTGAACAGAGTTATTGCAGTGGGCAGGAATGTTTCCCTGTATCGGTTCTTGTGACAGCGGAGCTGCAGCAGTCTGTTGGAGAAGGAGCTCTGCTGTCTGTCCAGCTGCAGGTTGAGAGGGGGGGGGGGTTATCTGTCTGTCCAGCTGCAGGTGGAGAGGATGGGTGGGGTTATCTGTCTGTCCAGCTGCAGGTGGAGAGGATGGGTGGGGTTATCTGTCTGTCCAGCTGCAGGTGGAGAGGGGGGGGGGGTTATCTGTCTGTCCAGCTGCAGGTTGAGAGGGGGGGGGGGTTATCTGTCTGTCCAGCTGCAGGCTGAGAGGGGGGGGGGGGTTATCTGTCTGTCCAGCTGCAGGTGGAGAGGATGGGGGGGTTATCTGTCTGTCCAGCTGCAGGTGGAGAGGATGGGTGGGGTTATCTGTCTGTCCAGCTGCAGGTTGAGAGGGGGGGGGGGGGGTTTATCTGTCTGTCCAGCTGCAGGTGGAGAGGGGGGGGGGTTATCTGTCTGTCCAGCTGCAGGTGGAGAGGGGGGGGGGTTATCTGTCTGTCCAGCTGCAGGTGGAGAGGGGGGGGGGGGGGGGTTATCTGTCTGTCCAGCTGCAGGTGGAGAGGGGGGGGGGTTATCTGTCTGTCCAGGTGGAGAGGGGGGGGGGGGTTATCTGTCTGTCCAGCTGCAGGTTGAGAGGGGGGGGGGGTTATCTGACTGTCCTCCTCTCCACCACAGCTTCAAAGGGGTCCAGCTTGATGCCGATGACAGACCCAGCTTTCCTGATCAGTTTATTGATCCTGCTGGTGTCACCGGCTCTGATGCTGCCCCCCCCCCCCAGCAGACCGCAGCAAAGAAGAGTGCACTGGCCACAACAGACTTGTAGAAGATCTCCAGCATCTTGCTGCACACGTGGAAGGATCTCAGCTTCCTCAGAAAAAAGAGTCGGCTCATCCCCTTCTTGTACACAGCGTCAGTGTTGATCCTCCAGTTCAGCCCATTGTCTAAGTGCACTCCCAGGTACTTGTAGTCCTCCACAACAGCCACATCCTCTCCCAGAATGCACAGGGGCAGAGGAGGTGACGTCCTCTTCCTCCTGAAATCAATGACCATCTCTCTGGTCTTGGCCGCATTCAGAAGCAGATGATTTCCTCCAGTCCACTCTACAAAATCACCCACCAGCGCTCTGTACTCCTCCCGTCCATCCCTTATACACCCTACCACTGCAGAGTGGTGGTTGTTGTAAAGTGTTATGCATATTGATTGGTTCTCATAACTATTAAACATCGAAATAAGTATATTTATAATGCATTATTGACATGTAAAGTGTACTCAAAACATTTTTGAAAGTCATTGCTAATGAAAGAGTTGATAGGGGAGAACTGCAGAAGAACAATATGAAGTTAATTACTTCCCTTCCCCAAGTGAAAGCAACACAGTGTGTAACTTCTACAAGAGAGTGTGTGTTTTGCAGCTTATATTGCATTCACAATAAACTCTCCCTCGCTGCAGCTTTTCTGTTTGTTCACAGCTGCTGTTTCCCCGTGGGACCAGCAGCTTTTAGGGGAGGAACACGTTCCCAAACCTCTAGCACGTTCCCACCTGCAGATCTGTTTTCAGGCTCACACACACTCCTGCTATGCACACCTACAGCGTTAGATTACCAGTGTGACGTATAAGAAAGTGAAGCCTATCTTTACCCAAGAAGCAATTATGTTTTAGGTGATAAATGTGCCTGTGTGACATCCCGGCTGTCAGCATTGTTACGCCTCATCAACAGAAATCTCCGGGGCTCAGAGGGAGATCTGCTCCGGCTTCACTGCACACATCACTTCTGGTTTTTCTTGCAAAGCTTCTTGTGCTGAATGCATGAGAGCGTTTGAGAACAACACAGTATGCTAATGCTCTGTTAACGTATGGATCTCTGCTGGGTCTCGGATCAGATTATATCCTCTCCGAGCACTTTTTATCTCGGTTTACTTTGAGATTAAAAGGAGAAGTGTGGGGTGATCGGAATGAATCGTCAACTCTGTTTACATCTTGTCTGCTAGTTCGCCTCGGGGCAGAAGTCCTCCAATGTAGTGCGAGTGTGGTTTTATAAAAAGGTGTTTTTTCATACAAGGTGGTTTTAAATAAGAGAGAAAAGGAGGTGATTACCATGTGTTGCTTCCCTGCAGATACGCTCTGCACAAACACCCCGACTGCTTTCATCAGACTCTCATTTAGGAGTTAAGTTATCCTCCCACTGGGGATGTGCCTTTTGTGTGGGCAAAAATATTACAGAGAGTAGGGAAATTAATTTAGCAGAAGATAAATGTGGATCTCAGTTTTCATATTGTCTGTGGAGGAGAAGGAGGAGAAGAAGAGGGCTCCCTCTGCTGGTTTTGACAAAAGAAACATCTTTGGCATAAAGTGTATGAATGAGAAAAGGCTGAGAGAGAGGAAGTGGAAGACTGAGAACTCACAGAGACAATGTGAGTCAGGAAGTGTTGGCAGACGGGTCGGGATTCAGAGAGAGATGGAGATTATTCACTCGGGATGAAACAGCCGTGTATCACCGTGGTAACGCTGTCAGTCCCAGAGCTCTGCCAAACCTCTGCATGGCACGCTGCTTTAGGACCACTGCCAGGTGTGTGTGTGTGTGTGGTGTGTGTGTGTGTGTGTGTGGGTGAGATGAGAGAGAGAGAATGATTTATTTTTTTACGATCATTTGAATAAATCTTGAAAGATCACGGCAGCGTTTTATTCACTTGGTGTAAAAGCAGATTTATGGATGAAAGCAAAACGAGAGAGAAAGATAGAAACAGATTTAGGGAATAAAAGCTATATTTAGCTTTACTACTGTATAAGCTTTTGTTTATACTTTATCCTAAAAACAGGAGACACATGTTGCTCCTAATCTTCTGAGTGTCACTAATAAATCACTAATCACTCAAATAAGAGGATTTCCACTCATTATGACAGTTTATACACTGACAGTAGTTGGCTTTTAGCCATGGGTGATTATTGTAATCTCCAACAGCTGATAGTAAGTGGGTACATTTGTTAAAATATTCAACCTCAGTTCAATATTTTGGAACTTTTATTTGAGTATATCTATTTAATTACATGTCACTTGTTAGACGCTTTTATCCAAAGTGGCTTACATACTCAATACTGTGGACAATCCCCACAGGAGCAATTTGGGGTGAAGTGTCTCAGGGACACAACGACATGCTGACTGCAGTGGGGTTTGAACCTGTGACCCCCTGATCCCAACACCAACACACAACCCACTGCACCACACGCCTCCTACATTTAATGCTACTTTGTAGTTCTAGCCACTGCATTTTAGAGGGAAATATTGTGCTTTTACTCCTTTTTAGCACATTTTAATGGCGAGTGACTGGAAAACAACCTTGAACTAGTAAATATCCAAATCCTAACCAGCTCCTATATCCCAAGACACTGAAAAACTCTGATGCATACTTATAGTGGCAGGAAATGACATAATGTCTGTTTAAACAAACTATTAGCATGTTGTTAGCTTAGAGTTGCTCTCTTCCTCCCTGTGATACAGCGACAGCATGAAGCATTAGCCGCTTTCACACCAAGTACTTTGCCGTACTTAGTGCCCAGCACTTAGTGCCCAGCACTTAGTGCCCCCATGGAACTAAAGAGCAGATCGCGTTCACACCGGAATAAGTTCCCTGAGGGAGGATTACGCAAATGAGCCGCTGACGTCACTTCGTCTTCTTCTGCTTTGGGTTTACTGGCAGGCCGCAAACCACTTCACAGCGTATACTGCCGCCCGAAGTCCCCGGCCGGAAGTCCCCGGAGTTGGGGACTGGCTTCAGTAGAAGCTGCTGGGACTCCCAGCAGCAATTCGCCCAGCCAATCAGAAATTGGTACTTTGTTCTCCCCAGGATAGTCCCACCTCTCTAGCAGGCACTAAAAAGGGGGGTAAAAGTTCTCTGAACTAAGTTCTCTTTTTTGGTGTGAACGCAAAATTCCAGGCACTAACGGAACTAAACGGGTAAAAGTACTCCGGTGTGAACGCGCCTAATGAATTGGCCAATCAGCTGGTTTATGCATTAGTATGATTGGTAGTTTAGAGCAAAGGCACCTTGAGTTTAAAAGATGTAGCTCATAATTTATACTGTATATACAATGGAGCTTCTAACATTAGCTTTACGGTGGAAATGCACTTATTGTAAGTCTCTTTGGATAGATGTGTCAGCTAAACAAATCTATAAACTCTAATCATTACACAGATTCTCAGAGGATTTATCATTCGTTTGAGGACCTGCTCATTGTGAATCTTTTGTTGTTTCTACACACACTCATACCGTACACACACATGTCTACGATGTTCATTTGTATATTAGAAGTTGTGTCTGCAAATATTTGAAGATGAGATGAAAATTCATGAAGAACAGATGGGTTCTGGGGGAAAAGGTCTGATCTGAGGAATGCACATCCAAATGTATATCTCAAAATCTGGCTCACTCTCTGCAGCCCTAAATAACTCTGATCTGTTGCAGGGTATCCAAAACATAAAACACATTTGCTTCGTAAAAAGTGTAAATCACTTAATTTGCAGATGAGTAAGTATGGCATTATGTAAAGGGAAGTAAGTATAAATATGTAATTGTGTGTATTTGTTTTATACTTCCAGCTCCATGTGATGCCGACGCCTTCTTCTGCCACAGCAACATGTGCATCAACAGCACGCTGGTGTGTAACGGCATGCAGAACTGCGTCTACCCCTGGGATGAGAACCAATGCAAAGGTGAGAAGATATATATTTTAGAATCATAACACACTACGTTTGAGTGTTTCAGCACCACGGAGAGCGACAGTGAAGCAGAGAGAGGTGTTTCTCAATGTCGAGGAAGGATGCTCCAGAGCCACTATTTCAAGGATGCTACGTCATCGAGTCCCGCCGAAGGACTGTTCCAATGTCCAGGCTCTTTGGAATTCTACCGAGGCCCGGCGTCCTTCGTTGCGGGAAATTTTGAGGCTGCACATGTGTATCCTCCGCGGTCTTAAAATCCCCACAATGCTTTGCGCACGGACCAATTTCCAAATCTTTGGCGGAAATCGCGCTCCATTTAAGGCGGGGCCTCGCATATGACGCACACCTGCACACCTGTTAGCCTGTTCCACAAATCTTCGTTTTCCGAGGCTAGGAAGGATTCTTGCCTCGCTTCTGAAGGAAGTGACTCGGAGGGACTTGTCCTACCAAGGAAGCGTCCTCGACATTGAGAAACACCCAGGGTTTACACCAGAGGTTGCGCTAGACTTTTTCGCTGCCCGTCATTTTGACGGACAGGATCGTAACATTTCCGTCAAAATCCATTATTACCCGTCGGCCTTTACACAACACTGACGGGGGGGTGAGGGGGAAGAGCACGCTCGTGAACTGTCAACGGGGGTGGGGGGGGCGCACACTCGTGAACTGTTAGCGCTGTGTTATGCATGCCCACTGCACCTCGCAGGAGCGCGCAGAGCGTAAAGCCAAAACTCAATATTTCAATGATTTGTACGGCAAAGTTAGGTTTGGAAACGGTATCATTTCCTTTTTGGAGGGCATGCATAACACGGCATCACACCGGAGCCTCGCTGCGGGGAAACTTTGGCGCTGTTCCGAGTTTGTTCTAATCTGTCAAAAATGAAAAATGTTATCAAAAGCCCTGATTTGATTTATCTGTATTTCTTTTTTTATTCCTCTTATGCGATGAACATAATAATATTTGCCAACGTTTTGGTCATTTATTAAGAGATTTATCTTGTGCTCTTCTCACTGGTTTTCAAGTGTTAATAAGGTCTTTGAAGCTGCTCTTTCCTCCCTGCCTCCAGGCATCAAGCACCTGTTGTACTCTCTGACTTTGTGATACCATCAATTCCTTCATTTCCTCTGTAGTTTGATCCCTCTCTGCACTTTGAATTTTAAAGCCACTGGATCCATACATTGATCCCCAGAGTCTGCTGCTGGCAGCTCCATAATTCCTCCTCTCACTGAGGATTTATTATTGCTGCTTCTTCGTTTGTATGCCATTAAATTAATTATCTGAGACGTGTGAAGACTCTGGGGAAGTTTTTCCTCTGCATCATATCGCCAATTAATGAATGTTCTTTTCCTCAACCTTTCATAACACATCACTGTAAGTACATACTGTAAGGTGGCATCTATACTGTAGCCCTAAAGCATCTCACACGTCCATAAATACAATATGTTTCTGCTGTTCATTACGCTGCTGTCATTGGCTTGTAGTTCAGATGTGTCTTTATGTCAAACTAATGGATAAACGCTAACTACCTCTACTACTGTGGTACAATTACCTTAGAATCACTGGTCCCCGGCTTGAGCTTCAATCTCAGGATCCATGTATTTCTGATCCTCTCCAGAATGGAAGTAGTCATCACATACAGAGCATCAACTAGTTCCTGAACAGTGTCCTTCACATGCTGATATACAAGAGAGGGAGTTACACAGTCACAAGATGGAGGAATACCGGTTCTTGTAGGTAATCATACATGTCATGTACAAAATACTTTTTCTCAAAATGTTGGTTTTTTTCTGAAAATATCATATCAAAATTCTGACTTTTTCTAAAAATCTAAAAATTACGTATTTTTTCTAAAAATTATGTATGTTTCTAAAAATTATGTATGTTTTCTAAAAATCATGACTTTTTTCTCCAAATCTCCAAATCCTGACTTTTTTGCAAAATTCTGTATTTTTCTCAAAATTCTAACTTTTTACTCAAAATCTCAACATTTTGACTTTCTCTCAAAATGTTGACTTTCTCTAAAAATTTGGACTTTTCACTAAAAATCTCAAATTCTAACTTTCTACTCAAAATCTCAACATTTTGACTTTCTCTCAAAATCTCAACATTTTGATTTTCTCTCAAAATCTCAAAATTCTGTATTTTTTCCCAAAATTCTGACTTTTTTCTCAAAATCTCAAAATTCTGACTTTTTTCTCAAAATCTCAAAATTCTGACTTTTTTCTCAAAATTCTGACTTTTTCTGAATACTTAAAATGTTAATAATCACTGGTCACCGCCTTGAGCTTCAATCTCAGGATCCATGTATTTCTGATCCTCTCCAGAATGGAAGTGTCATCACATACAGAGCATCAACTAGTTCCTGAACAGTGTCCTTCACATGCTGATATACAAGAGAGGGAGTTACACAGTCACAAGATGGAGGATACCGGTTACTGTACGTAATCATACATCCTGTCATGTACAAAATACTTTTTCTCAAAATTCTGACTTTTTTCTCATATAAAAATTCTGACTTTTTCAAAAAATCAAAAAATTACGTATTTTTTCTAAAAATCATGACTTTGTTCTCAAAATCCTGACTTTTTCGCAAAATTCTGTATTTTTTCTCAAAATTCTAACTTTTTTCTAAAAATTCTGACTTTTCACTCAAAATCTCAAATTCTAACTTTTTACTCAAAATCTCAACATTTTGACTTTCTCTCAAAATCTCAAAATTCTGACTTTTTCCTCAAAATTTCAAAATTCTGACTTTCTCTCAAAATTCTGACTTTTTTCTCAAAATTCTGACTTTTTCTGAATACTTAAAATGTTAATAATCACTGGTCCCCGGCTTGAGCTTCAATCTCAGGATCCATGTATTTGTGATCCTCTCCAGAGTGGAAGTAGTCATCACATACAGAGCATCAACTAGTTCCTGAACAGTGTCCTTCACATGCTGATATCCAAGAGAGGGAGTTACACAGTCACAAGATGGAGGAATAGAAAGCAGTATTCAATGTTTAGTTCAGATTAGCTCCACGTCAGAAATGATCATGCTTGTCATATGTCTATCTCCATAGAGGCTGAATCATCATGTTAATCACATAGCTATCATATGCCTAAAACAGTCCTGATGCTCTTCTAGGTAATCAGACATCCTGTCAGGTACACAGCTACAGTTGGGATACCTTTGTTATCACGTTACTCTCATATTGGAAAGAGGACATTCAGTATTTTCCCAACAGTTGCTCTGCAGTAAACCTCCCTTCAGCCCCACAGTTACCCTTCCTCCCTGCATCTAATCAAATTGATTCTGTATGCACAGTACTGTTACTCTCTCTTAAGCAGAGCAAATGACAAATTGCATCAATTAATTAAACCCTGCTATAGCTCACTCACACTGAGAGAGCGCTCCAGCCTACAGTCAGCGTTTGTAACCGTGCAGCATGAAGAGGCCGTGTTTCTCTCTCTCTATGCACTCAGGCTCACCGCACATTGACTACATTTGTCCTCATTAGTGATAAAATGTCAGGTTTTATCCCCTTCTTCTTTACCCTTCTGATTGTAACCATTTAGTGTCATTGAAGCTGCTGTGTTACATGTTCATACAGCATGTAAATGTCACAGATCCCCCCACAGACTGCCTCTCTTCTCTCATGACAAAAGACCGTAGCTTTGACCCAATGTGACCTTCTCTCCGTCTTTTTCATATGAGAGCCACAGACTCTTGTGCATGTGTTAAAATTGTGTTTAACATGTGAGCTATAGTATCTATCTTTGAGTTATTGCTAAGGAAGTCATTATAACCTTTTGCTCAGCCTCACCCTCTTTGTGACTGTTGCTCTCCGTTATCACATGGCATCATTACATCAACACTGGCAGATTAACTCTTGAAGTTCTTGGTAGTATTTTTTAGATATTAGGTCTTCGATTTTGGACCGGGAACAAAAACTGAAATTAGCTTCACAGGCTCAGTTCAATGATTTTTCAAGAGAAAAGACAAGCACATTTCATTGACTCTCCACACATCTCAAATTAAGCACACTTTAGGATGTTTGATTTGCATTACCTGGAGCAAATATGCAATTATAAGAGTCTTTGTGTTGACTTTGTATGAAATTGCACTAAAAGGTTTGAAGAATTTCCTCTGGGTTGGTTTGAAAGCTTCATTTACTTGGACAAATACCAGCTTCTAAACGATTTAGCAATACTATCGTTGTGCTAGTTCTGAATATGTCTTTTTTGCTTAACCTGTAAAATCACAGTATCATTTAGTATGAAATGCAGGTCTTGCGAGACAGTTAAGATGAGACATTGAACTCTAATGGTTGGAACTTAGGATGGGTTGTTTTGAAGTGGATCTCAGTAGTTTCGAATAGTTGTGCAAATCGAGGGTACCGTCTAGAAATGACCTGAAATGTCCCGGGAAGAACTGCTTGGTTTAGTTTCTACTGTAGGAAGTAGGGTAGGTAGCTAGAATTGCTAACACTTTTTCAGCCAACATGGGAGCAGACACAATGTTTAATCCATCCCTTTAGTTATGCTAAGGCTAAAAAAAGGTAAGCACAATCCAAACTCTGAGAATAAGTCTCTTACTGAGCTACATGTCTAGTCTCTCGAGGTGTTTAGCCAATGGTCGACTAACTGGGATTATAACTGTAGTTGTGTTTTCACATTGTGATGTATCAAGAATTTGCTCTGGGTTGGTTTGAACACGTCATTAACTTTTATAAGTATATGGATGAAGACAGGCTACTAAACAATGGTTTTGAGTTAACCTTTAAAATCACAGTATCATTTGAATTGCAGGTCTTGTCTAGATGGTTACCCTCGATTTGCAAAACTCTTGCAAGACAGTTAAGATGAGACATTGTTCTCCTATGTTTAATCCATCCCTTTAGTTATGCTAAGGCTAGAAAAAGGTAAGCACTATCCCAACTCTGAGAATATGTCTCTTACTGAGCTACATTTCTAGTCTTGTGAGGTGTTAAGCCAATGGAATAGAACTGTAGTTGTGTTTTCACTTCGTGATGTATCAAGCTCCCTCTCTGTTGTCTCTTCCTCTGCACAGAGAAGAGGAAAGCCAACATCTTGGACAACCTGAACAACACGAACGGCACCATCATCGGCGTGACGTGCTGCATCGTCCTCCTGCTGCTCATCGTGTCGTCATCGTGCAGATCAAGCAGCCGCGCAAGAAGTACATCCTGCGGCGCGAGGACTTCGACCCGACGATGTTCCAGGAGGTGTTCGAGCCGCCTCACTACGAGCTGTGCACGTTACGCAGCGCCACCGCTAACGCCAACGCCTCCGCAGACTTAGTGGACCTGGCGGAGGACTTTGAGAACTACCACGCTCTGCGACGCGCCTCTTCGAGATGCATCCACGATCATCACTGTGGCTCCTCCTCAAACCCAGGCTCCGCCCACTTATCCCAGCTGTCTCTCAGTGGGCGAGGAAGCCGTGGGAACTTGAGTCGCGACGCCGCCACGCTGCTGACGGACCTCCCGCAGCAGAACATGGCGGTGCGCCCCCTGCTGCCGTCCTCTGGTAACAGACGCAGCATCCTGGTGATGAAGCACAGCTACTCACAGGAAGCGGCGGATAACGGATGCGACATGGACGACGAAATGGAGGAAGTTCCCACCACCAGTCACCGGCTCTCCCGCCACGAAAAGGCAGTACAGCGGTCAGTATCCATAGATTTCTGATGAGGAGAGCAGCAGTTAGCGATGGGGAAGTGTGTGTGGGATACATTTATTTTTTCCCTCTTGTTTTAGCTTCCTCATGTTTTTTAATAATATAATAAGCTTCTTTTTGTTTGCATTAACCCTGTTTTTTCTCCCCCTTTCTATCATTAAACATATTTTTTTCACAAAGGGCTAAATTATGTCCCCTCTTGCATGCTCATCACTGAACACCCCCTGCTAGTTTCAACCTTAAAATCATGATTGATAACTCTTTCTACTAAACTTTACTTTGAAATGTGTCACCTCATTGTAAATGATATTAATGATATAATCAGTCCAGTTTTGACTGTTAATGCGAGGGCTTGAATCTGTGCCTCATTGTGATTAACAACATGCACAAATATGCATTTCTTACTGCAATACTGCAAACAATCCTTATATAAAGCTCAACATCTTGGCATGAGGAAGATTTTCTATGAAGTAAAACAGTATTTTGCTCTGTACTTGCACCTTGACAGCTTAAAAAGTAACGGTAAATGTTTAGGAGGTGTGCATATCTGGAGTAAACACGTTCCTGCATGCACTTCCTATGCGCTCTTTCCAGAGTGTTCTTGACTGTTTATTCACTATGTTCTGCATGCCAGGCTCCCAGAGACTAGCAACGCACCAATGAAGTGTATTTCTGCTCTGTAGCACAATGTGCATTCTGACCTCTCTATGCAACACGAGATATTAAAGAAAGAGCCGTGACATTTCAGGTTCTGCCTCATTGGCTCTTTGAGCAAACATGAATCAGAGTACAACACAACTAGGGTCTAAAAGACAATCTCAAGGTAAGCACCCTATCAACGGACATCTCTAAATGTTGTTGTGTAGTCATCATCTGCCCAGTCAGTAATTATACTTTATGTAAGTTATCTTTTCCTTTTCTGTGATTTTTGCGCGGGTTGTTTTCTTCATTTTCACCAAGATGGTTTTCTTGCTTGCGGCCATCTTGCCCTCCTTGTACGTTTTCTTTTTCTTTTTTTTGGTGATGCTCCAGTTTGCTGTATGTCTCCTGAAGACATACGTGGTATCACTCAGTGGATTTTCATCAGCATGGACTTTTTTCAATCATCTGTAGTAGCTGTTATCGAACAATATGTCTAACCTCTGCACTTCTCTACCTGCAGAAAATCACACTTATCTTGTGAAGAAGCTTGTTAAGTCCACATAAAAGCACACATTTATAAAGCAGACACCTTACTGCGGAAGAGGATTAGGACTCATTGTGAAAAATGTGTTTGAGTTCTTGATTTAAATCTCGCTCTGAGATTAAAGCCTAAATTGCTATATTGTTAAAGTTACGGACATTAATCAAAAGTTCCTATACATGTGTCAGTTTAGCTACCTAGGCCACTTTAAACCTCAAATACAAACTCAAATGAATTAAGAAATATATTCTGTCTTTATTATCTGAACTCTGACTTTAATCTCAGAACTCAAATACATTTAAAAAATATTGTTATTTAAAAAAACTAACTTTTTTCTCAGATTTCTGAAAACTCAAAGTGTTGACATGTGTCCCTAATCCTCTTCCGTACAATCCCACATGTTTTCATTCATTAAATCAGTGGGATGTTTGTGCACACACTAAAGAAAGCTAATTGAGATTATTTAAAAACCTTTTTAAACTCTGTAAGTATTGACTGATGAAACCTTTATGCCGAGCTCCTCTGTACTGCATGATTTCTGTCACTTGTAGTATTTGATTTTGTGTTTTGGTTTATTGTGAAGCATACAGTAGTATTCCTGCCTGTGTGTAACACTTCATGTGGATGCTCCATCACCGTGCTTTCATGAAGAAGTAAGATAACAATACATTTAATATGCAAATATCAGCATAAAAGAGTTGCATTTCAGTGCATATTTACAAAATGTCTGCAGCTTCAAGCGTGCACAAAATGGAGCGATCACAGGAAGTGTTACCTGTAGTTTTGTCTTTTATTGTGAACAGTGTGCTGTCCTCTTGTGTGTGTGTGCGTGCGTGCGTGCGTGCGTGCGTGCGTGCGTGCGTGCGTGCGTGCGTTCTTATGTTCTACATTATGTTGCATTGTCTCCATCATGTAGACTTCTTGAGAATAGTGCGATCCTGGATCAGTACGAACGGGCGTCACTGACATATGAGAAAGCGGAGCGGGGATTTACACCTGCATGATGCTGATGATGAGGATGAGGATGATGAAGGGACACTTTGACGAGAGGAGATTGAATATGTAATCATGTGATGAACACAAAGGACTAGATGAAACACTCACTGTGCTGTGAGACGCGTCGGCTCTAAATCCAGATTTATTTTGTCTCTCTGGAAAGAAATGGACCTTTTAGAATCAACATGATTATTGATTATTGATTATTAAACTTTAAATGTGTCATTATCATAGATCCCTGACTGAAATTAATGTATATTAAAGTTACTTTGAAGCATGTGTTTTTCAAATGAATAGCATACATATTATGATTTTTAGAGATAATTACAGAAGCTTGCTGTTTTTTAAATCTAGGATGATTTGTTTTATTGGAATTAGTTACTAACCTAATACAAATTAAAGCTAAAATAATTTTGATAACCCTTCAAGGTTTGTGCATGCTTCGTCTATAGCCGTTAACATTAATAAACTAACATTCAAATATAAAAAGCCCCCATTTACTAACACACACGTCAAAGTAGAGGAAGAACAAGCGTCTTTGCATGTTGTCGCTTTAAGAGAGTTGCACCATTTTCATTTTAACACCTTTTCAAATACGTTGACTAACTTTTTGCACTTTTAGAATCCTTGTTTTTTTTAATTACTTAAAGTCTGGTTGTCTTCTAACCTTCTTCTACTGTAGGAGCCTCTTTGTATGGAAACAGACTTTTATACTATAGGGCGAATTGATCGTTTTTACATTTACTCTAAATATCGTTCAGGCCTGATTTTACTGATGCTTTGTTAAATAAATAACAAAAAAGCTTCACCTTTGTTTTATTGGCTTTTGCTTTTCCGTGTGTCCTCAAACTGTCAGCAGCACACACACATTTTCTTTACTTGTTGCTTTATTAGCTTTAGAGGATTAGTTTCGCCTAGCAGGACAATAAAAAAGAGTCCAAATAATGGCCGGTATGTGACGGACAAGTTAATTGACTTTTGGTGTTTGCCCTCATGAGATTAACCCCACACACTCTGCAGAAAGGACGGATCAGCCTCACACACTCCCTCAAAAACACCTTGCAATACACAGAAAGAGAGATTAGCTTTGACTTAAACACACACACACACATACCATGTATACATCACTTCAGGGGACATTACATTGACTTACATGCATTTCCTGGAGACTTATCCTAACCTTAACCCTAACCAACACATGCCTAACCCTAACCCTTACCCTAACCCTAACCAAGTCTTCACCCTAAAATGAATGATTCCCCTCATGGGGACCTCCATTATGTCCTCATAAGGGAAGCGAGTCCCCACACGTGACTGTGTAAACAGATTTAGGTCCCCACAAGGATAGTAATGCTAGGTCACACACACACACACATCTTTTTCCCACTGTCATTGTCCGAGTTGTTTTCTTACTGTCAGTTTTTATGGTATTTACCATCTATGTGTGCATTTTTTTTTCTGAATTCAATGTCATGTATTATTTACATCCATGCTCGGCCATTTTCTTTTCCACTTTTGCAGAGACTTGAATAAAATGTTTCTTTTCTATGCACATTGCACATCTGTGTGTTGTCTTTCTGTTTCGCCACAATATATATATTTAGAAAGCAACCCTCTTTTTAACTGCTATCTTGAACACACACACACACCGTCACAAAGTAATCTGCCAGCGTATAGACAGAGGCCGACAGCTCAGTAATTAGTCTGCACCAATTCGATCAGAGCAGCAGGAGATGGGAAAGGGCCAGGAGGACAGACTCAAAGTAATAGTGTTTTCATTTCTCTGCAGATACATCAGACAGATGCATCATTCCTCTGCATCTTGCCAGCTTTGACAGCATTCGGAGCTAACCTTTTCTCTCCCATGCATCTTGAGTGAACTGGGCAACTTTACCAATGTAGAGTGTTGTGATGAGAAAAATGTACAAGTAAAAAAGAAAAAAAAAAAGGTTTGTGATGTACGCAAGTTTGTCTTCTTTGCTTTGGGACAGCAGAGGTGCATTTCCCCCGAAAACCTGCTGGGAAAGACGAGCAGCGGATACATCTGACACGGGACTGAACGTGTGTTTTAAAGAGTACCTTTAATGTAAAGTGGTTCAAAACAGAATCAGGTTTTTTAATCATGTTATCACATTGCAGCTGCTGATTTCACTTTTAGTTCCTATTCTGATGTCATCTCTTTACAGTAGAGTATCAGGTTGTTTTTATATCTAAACAAGAGACGCCTTTTTGAGAAGACGAAGAAACTGAATGTCTGAAACAAAGTGATGTTAAACCTCATAAAGCGTGATTCTACTGACCGTCCACTACTGTTTATTTTTCCCTCTCTCTCTGATGAATGTTATTTACTTTCTCTTTGGTCACCCTTCACTTCATGTGGTGTTTTTTTAACCCCTTTACATTTGATTTGATAACAGAAAATGCTGGATAAAATGTTTTCAATAAACCTATGTTTACTGATCGTTTGGTGATGATTGATTTTGTCAGTATCAAACAATGTCTATTACCACTTGCCCCGAATGGCCATTATATATATTACATCAAATCGATGCAAACAGCTGACTTAAGAAACGGATATTTTCAAATGAGGACATGAGGATGTATAATTTAATGTATATAAGAAAAAAACATAAAAAACAGATGTTGTTCTTACTTAAAGTGGTCACTATGTACTTAAGGAATTATTAAGTGATTACACGTTAAATAGTCTAAATATATTCTTTAAATTCACAGAAATCCAGTTCTATTAGGAGTACTTTTTGTTATGTTGCATTATTCATGTGAAATGTACCTTATATTAACAATGTTACATTTATTATTACAAATGTATAACCTGAATATACAATAGTAAACATATATGTTGAGGTATATTTAAATATCTGGAAACTTGTTCAAATATATATATTTGTTGGGTATATTGTGCAAAATGTTGATGATTCGATCTTACTGGTAAAAACTCAGTTTCCCATGAGTCCTTGAAATGGTGCGTGACGTCAACACTATGCGCCTCAGAATCATAAACACAATTTAACACAATAGCACAGCATGTCAAATAGTTAGTGTGTTAGGTTGTGCACACACGACTAACAATAATAATTAACTTTATATTATTTGATCCTGTGCTCAGTGTGTGTGTGTGCCGTGTATGTGCATGTGCAGCTTTAGCTAGTTGTCCGTGCTAAAGTACACACACTCTCACAGAGGACACACAGTAGTCATGGCTTACACGCAGATATTCAGAGCTTTGCACCGGACAGCGACACACAAATACACACACGTGAGTTTTCTCGTGCACACACACCATGGATGTATAATAAGAGACACACACCGGAACGCGTGCACGGTGTCCGGTCTGACCCTCCAGAGGACCGAGGCTCCCCGGTGTTTCCTGCCCGTGCTGAGCTGCTTCCTCCGGGCACAGCGGGGGGTCTGTCTCCGCTCTGCAGCCCGGAACCAGAGCAGCAGCTCCGGGGACAGAGACCGGTCTGTGTCCCGGTATCCGAGTGGGAGCCCGGAGCCCTCCGCGGCTCAGAAAGGTCAGCGAGACACTGAAGAAGTTTTACTAGAAATATACTGTACTTAATTGCATTATAAGATATGTTCAAACAGGTCAGCAAGACACTGAAGTGGTTTTACTAGAAACACAGAGGAGTTTGGTCCTCTGTTGTGAACTTAATTGCATGATGAAACATGTTCAAACAGGTATTGCATTCATGTGCATATGACATGTTAGTCTTGTCCTTTTTCTTAATGTTTCCACACTGTGCCCTTTGCTGTAACATTGTACATGTCCCCACTGTGGGACAATTAAAGGATGTCTGATTTTAAATCTTAATAAAAAACACATTTAAGGTAAGACAACAAGTAGCAGCATGTAATACTATAACATTGACAGTGTAGTAACAGTCTGTAGTAGTAAAGTAGAGAAAAAAGGGGACATAAAAACATTATTGTATTCATTAAAGCAAGCACCTCTTTGCACATGTAAGAATGTACCCAGTATATGTGTGTTAGTGCTTTTACAAGTACCAAAGTCATACTAAGAGTCTACATTAACTGATTGTGAAATATATGTTGCAGTGATAGCGGCCGGCAGAGACTTCACCTACCTGATCGTTGTTCTCATCGGACTGGGAGTGACGGGTGAATACAAGAAGATTTCAGGCAGATTTATCATCTGAAGTTAAATAATGGATATGAGCATTAAAACGTGTTCTTTATGGTTCAGGTGGGCTGCTGTTTGTGGTTTTCCAGGAGCTGTTTTCCACCTCGAGTCCAAACAAAGTGTACGGGAAAGCCTTCAACATAATCCGGTTAGACCCCGGGGTAAGAGTCACTGCATCTCTCATCTTTACAGTTTAATAACATCTCCTGAAATGGTACAATACATTTTCTTTCTAGATAGTTCATTACTTGTTTGGTGTATCAAACATCTGTAAATAGAGACACATATCCATACTAGGTTCTCAAAGTCTGAACATGCCTTGTTTTTCAGTCCAAAAAGCACAAATATCACTTATCTCCATATTTGAGAGGCTGAAAACAGCATGTTCTGCATGAAACGTACAACATTACATGGAAATACTTTTGACATTTAATCAATTATCATAATATTTGATCAAATGAATTCATCTTCTGTCGATTTACACATAATTGAACAAGTCATCACAGCTCTAGTTGCACATAGATAAAAACATTTGTGACATTAATTGGAATTTATGTTGTATTGTATGTTACCTCCTCTGTTGATTTCAGTGCACATCTTAAAGAAATCTTCTGTTGAAAAGCAAAGTTTAAAATAGTTTCTGTGTATTGAAATTGAAGGTTGTTGGTGCTTTTGGGGAGATAGGGATACATATCCATCCTAGTTCTCTCTACATGCCTTGATTTTTCAGTCAAAAACCAAAAACATCCACTTTAATGTGATATAAACAGCTTGATATCTCCATATTTGAGAGGCTGAAAACAGCCTTTTCTGCATGAAACGTACAAACTTACATACTTTGACATTTATCCTTAACTATCAAAATATTTGAATTATTATTCTGTCGATCTACAAATGGATTCAACAAGTCATCACAGCTTTAGTTGCACTTTATTTGCAATTGATGTTGTACTGTATGTTACCTCCTCTACTTTGATTTCAGGGCACATGATAAAGAAGTCATCTGTTGAAAAGCAAAGTTTAAAATAGTTTCTGTGTATTTAGGTTGTTGGTGCTTTTGGGGAGCCGATCAAGTGTTACGGGGAGACGACGCGCCGAGGGAGGAGGCAGCAAGTCAGGTAGGAGTTTTATTCTTATTTCTAGTGAATACATTTTTCATTTGTACACATTTCTTTGTACAGTTTAAAATAGATTGGGTTATATATCTGTAAGCATCTGTGTGGTGGTACTGCTGAGGTGTTACAGTGTTTTTTAACCTGTTGTGTTTCCACCTCAGTCATCATGAGTACCTGAGGACGGAGTGAAGCATCTGAGACTGAAGTTTTACGTCGAAGGATCGGAGCCAGGACGTAAAGGGACGGTGCACACAGAGTCAAGAGAGGTTTGTCTTATTCATTTCTAAAGATGCACCATTTCATTACACAGATTTCCTCCAAATTGAGATACTGTTTTTTTCACAGAATCCCAAAACTGGAAAATATGAGTTTCGTTACATAATTGTGGAAATGGACACCTACCCGAGACGAACCATCATCGTGGAGGATAACCGATAAGACAGAAAGAAAGATATGAGTGTTACTTCACTGAAAAAGTATTGTGGGAAAATGTGTTTTGAGTTATTGGATAAATAGCTTAAGATTAAGTCTAAATGTAATTGACTATTAAAAGGTGTTTTGTTCAAAATCAACAGTTTTGGTTGATTTGAACTTTGCCACAACACTGGAGCATTTGGGAAGCACAGTCTCTTTCACAGGAAATGATCATGGACTCTTATGTGTTATTGTTTTGTAAATAATACACATGCTACACATTGTTTTCCTGAATGTCAACCTGTAATTAAAGATGCTTTTTAATTGTAATAAAAACTGTTTGTCTATTTTATGCGCAGGAACAGACATACAAGAAAAAAAGGTATCAGTGCTTTTATTTCGGGACAAAATGATGGATGGAGCTTTGATTCTTCAGCTTTATTGAATTGGGTGTATTTTAATTGGCATTTGAAGTTATTTTAATAATAACCATGTGGTTCTCTTTTTAAATGGTAGACTGCAATACACACCAATGACCACTTGATGGAGGCAACGGATCGAGAGATAGGAACAACCTGATATAACCCTTTAAAGTAGTCTATAATTTATCATATATCATTGATTCTAAATAATAAACAACCATTCTATATGAGTTGGAATAACTTCAAAAGGTATTTTGATGATATAAGGACAACATTAATGAAATACAGTCTTTTGATTTTGTCCCATTTTACCATTTTGTAAGACTGAAGTATGCTACCTTCACGAACACTCGGAAACATCGAGAGTTTTGATGAAACTGAATAAAACGCTAAATAATTATCAACAGTCGAAAAGGCTGCGACTGATATTTCATTTGTGGGGAGAAAATTAGGTCCTATTCATATTTATGAATATTTTTAACATTTAAACTGTTAATTTGGCCCAATCTTATACATATTTTGTATAATTTCATGTCATTAACATAGGCTCATTCTGATTCTGATGGTTACAACATCGTGTGTCATTAGGAGCTGCATTTTCCGGGTATTACTGAAGGCAACACTTGTTATGCACACCCACAGATTGTATATATAAACACCGCCCACTTACCAAACCAACGGTTGCAATGCGCTAGCTGAAACTCTTCATGAATAACGCGATTATAAGTTATTTATTCAATGTTAAATTAACGATTAGTTTACCAGGTAACTAGTTAGTAACATTGTGTGTTACCCCAAGAAGATATGTGGATAAATTGGTTCATTATCACTGTTTGTTTTGATCGCGGAGTGGATACATAGGCTGTTGTTGTTGTTGTTGTGGCCTGCTAACTAGCATAGCTAAGCTAGCATTAGCTTCAGCTGGTTCCTCTTTGCGTCTCAGAAACGAAGAAAGGGAAATGGCACACCTTCACAGCTAACTCTCAAGAGCTGTCTCTGTAAAGTAAGTACAACATCTTCTGTCTGCTTTTAGCTAAGTAGCTAAGTGAACGAATAAGCTACTTAACTTAACATCTGTTTTAAGTTAAAAGTTACAGAAAAGTGCTTTAGCTGAGACGATCTGAGCGTGTAGGTTAATACAAGTCAGCTGGAGTTTACTTAAAGCCTTTTATTGTAATTGATTACATTAAGCAAGGTAATAAATACGTTATCTTGTTGTTACTGTTTTCAGGACACGTTGTGGTGTTGGCCAGGGATCAGAAAGTTGTCCCCAGCTATGAGAGCCTCTCACCACTGACTGACATCTCAGAGAAATGGAGCTGTACTGGTACATGTGAGTATCAACGATATATAATTCACCAGTCTGTGGTTAAACACTAGCAATCCACTTATGAGCCTTTTCTGTGAATGTTTTACCTTCATGTTAACAAAATATCACAGTATCAGTATCAGTGTGTTATTAGAAATATACACAATAACTGTTTCTAATGGTTTTCCTGTTGAGTTTTTAACTGGTTATAATAGTTATAATTGGATAAAATAGTTTAAAACTGATGTGTAAAGTATGTCTCATCACCCCCCCTCTCCTCTTTCGTCTCCAGAGTTGTCATTGTATTTATCATTATCAAGATATGCTTCTACGTGTGCTGGTATCGATCGAGACAGAGGCAGCTGGCGGCGTACCTGAACAACCCACGCAACGCTCAGATAGTCATCGTCGGAGGAAGGGCCTACCTCCATCAGATGTATGAGAGACAGAGTGTAAGTTCAGACCACACACACACACACACACACACGTACACACGTCCTACATTTGAAACATGCAATCTAGCTGTCAACTACTCGAGTGCTTTAGCGCCTCGAGGATGTGTCTTTATTAAGGCACAAGGCTAACTAAAAGGATTTTGTAACAAAGATGATCTATTTATAGCGGCTGAGAGACTGAAGAATGGTCACTGAGCAAAAAGTGTGCGTTACATAGCGGCAGAAATGTGGCATCCTCGTGTTTTCGCCGATCCAATCAGTTTTTTTTGTATCTGCAGTGTAAGGGTGGGTGTCTGAGTTCAACCCGGGCAGACACATTCACTTGAAAGGAATTTTCACCCATCAAAAGACCATTAATATGTCGTAACTCACCCCGTGTAACCTTGAATTCTTGATGAAATGCGGTTTTTTGTGCTTGGTGAACAAGGAATCCAATAACAATTCATGAATTGAATTAAATATGGGCAGCGTTTATCAAAAGGAAAACTATAGCAAAACATCTGCATAGTGCAAACAAACTTTCAAGCAGAAGCAGATAGGCTAATTTCAAGTTGAAATGGTAGGATTTCTTTTTTCACACACAGTTGTAAAACTCCTCTTAACATTATATGCAAACAACAATCTATTGTATTGTCCTTACAATGTAAAAAGTACATTCTGTGTGATCTGTAGTTCCTCTTTATCCACTCTAGCTTCATTTGGCCACAGAAAGTGTTCGCATCACAAAGGGAAGTCCGTGCCGACTCTCAGGATTTCACTGCAGTCAGAGAAAGTCAAATAGGGTCACGGTTGTGTTACATTTTTTGCAGAGGAGCGGTTTGCTATCTCTCACTCTGAAGAAAGAGAGCGGGCTTGTGGTTTTCAGTCACTTTCATCACATTGAGTGCAAAGAGGAGAGGCGTGACATTTAACTTTCAGTGACATACTAAGCGAGTGTAGATGAGTATTAATAGGTACTTCCCTTCTGGTTTACATCTTCTAAGCGTTCTGTTTGTGTGACCCTTTCACAACAAAGGTCACAGCTTTGACAGTTGGTAAGTGTTACTCAACCTTTTTTTTTTTTTTAACAAGTTTGTAAAATGTCAACCCAGCGTGTGAGATTTTCTTTGTGCAAATATGATCAGTGCAGACAGCAAGGCAGGAGAGGACTGATTCACAGAGAGCACTGTGTGCCTCTTCCAAGGTCTTGTTGTTCCCTGAATATAAAAAAGTCTAAATGTCATCCACTGCCATTTATCTGGAGATCTCTTATTATATTTAATTAGCTTGACATTGTGGTTAGTCGGTGGATATTTTGAGCTGCTATTGAAGAGTCAGTTGATCCCTGGTGACTGTAAGAGTTGTTGGTTTCTTACTTTAGCTGCCACACATGCTTTTTATTCATATTTTGAAATCAGCTACAAATCACAGGCTTATCGTTTATTGTTCCCCTCGAGCACTAGTTAAATGTTTTATCTGTGTTTCAGTGATATGTCTAGAATATAAATGCCTTGCTCAACATCCTGTGGGTTTAGACAGCCATCATGATCCTGTTCCCCCGCACCTGGAAGCGATCTCCATGATTCATACCCTTCACAAATATGCTCCGTGAATCATCAAACGGGTGACTGAGGCGTTTCTAGGTAATTTCTAACTCTTGCCCACGTAGTTCACTTCTTATACCTCATTCACACCAACGGTGTTTCAGGGCCGGTTCGGAGCTGGAGCTTGAAAACCACCGGGTTTTCCTGTTCACACCGCAGCGGAGCAGCCTCTTAGCTCCGGAATCCGGTTCGTTTCAAGCACCAAAATATTCTCCGGCTAGAGCAAAAGCACCGCATACGTCACGCTTACGTCGAGGCGGGGGCGGGGGCAGGGGCAGGGGCGGGATCAACTCCTGAACAACAACAAAAAGCCCGCGTTTTATCCAGTTTGTACACAACGATGGAGAAACTTAACAAGCAGCAGTGGTCCACTGAAGAGACCAGCTACCGCTGGTTTTTACCAAAACCAAAACGAGTAGCGCTTCAACACAATCGGCCATTGTTGTTGTTGTCGGTGTGAGCTGTGAGGGGGTTTCCGCGCGGTCTGGCTTTATGAAGCAGGCACGCAAACGGTTACGTCATGACGCAAACGATGACGCAATGACGCAGCACCAGTCGGGCTCTGAGCGGTGTGAAAAGAGCCGGAGCTAAACCGAAGAACCGGTTCTGAACCTGAAAAGCTCTAGCACGGAGCTTGAACCGGAGTTGTGTTGGTGTGAATGAGGTACTAGTAGCTCCTGCACAAGTTGCAGCAAGTCATATTTCTAAGGAATGGTTTAAAGGTCACCTATCATGCTATTTTTAGGCAATAGCATAGGTCTCAGATATATAAAAATATATAAAAAACATGTCTATGAAGTGTTTTGCTCCAAATACCAAACAGATCACCCATTCTAGCCATGCCTCATATCCCTCTATTTCACTTCCTGTTTCAAAAGTGCTGGGTCCACATTTCAGATATTACGTCATATCGGACGCAAATCTGGATCAGCTCCGTTGTTCCCCCGTTTTTAGAGATTTGGGTACGGAGGAAAAGAGAGAGGGTTTTATTTTCTGACGCTGCGTGAGTTCCCTGACACACCGGGGACACATCTTGATGTATAAAAGACATCACAAAGTGCATTTTGCATGATGGGTCCCCTTTAAGTTAAAAAATAAATCCGGTTTCTTCTTGCTGCCGCCCCGGCTTTTGAGATATGGTGGTTGTTAAATCTAAGAGGCACAGGCTGGGGGTGTTTGTAGCATTGTTTGGAATATTTGTGCAACAGGAAATGCCCCATTTCTCCTAAAAACAGAGAGACATTCTGCAGTGGAAACAGACCACACTCGTTAAATGTTCTTTCTGAAGCATTTCTCAGATTCTTAAAAGAAGTAACATTCGGTTTAACCACTTTTATTTATAAGAGAGGTTTAGGGGAAAGGGTATGTTCAGAGGGAGATCAAAGGTCAGCAATACATGCCACATAAAAGTGCTGTATATCATCTGAAGATAGATTTGAGAAGCGCTTTGTGTGCAGCTGCTCTACTCATAAATCAGACATATAAATGTTCCCAAAAATGTATTAGTTAATTAAAATAACATGTAAAAGTGCTTACAAACATTATAATTGAAGTGTTTGAGGGTCATTCCCAAGCTCTATTATGTCTTGTAGGTTGTTGAAGCTATTTTTAGGTTTGAACCGTTTGTTACACAGATGTGGTGCTACGTTTAAATAGATTTGACCTCTGGAGGGTTCATAATAACAGTAGAGAGTCCCACCACTTTCTCTCATTCTCTCCCTTTTGCACACACACATTTGAATCTGTTTTACTTCCCCTACTTCTTCCTCTCCTCTCGTCTCTAATCTCTCCTCTCCTCCTCCTCTCTCTTCTCCTCTCCTCTCCTCTCCTCCTCCTCTCTCTTCTCCTCTCCTCTCCTCCTCTCTCTTCTCTTCTCCTCTCCTCTTCCTCTCCTCTCCTCTAGTCTCTAATCTCTCCTCTCCTTCTCCTCTCTCTTCTCCTCTCCTCTCCTCTCTCCTCCTCTCTCTTCTCCTCTCCTCTCCTTCTCTCTCTTCTCTTCTCCTCTCCTCTTCCTCTCCTCTCCTCTAGTCTCTAATCTCTCCTCTCTTTCTCCTCTCTCTTCTCCTCTCCTCCTCTCTCTTCTCCTCTCTCTTCTCCTCTCCTCTCCTCCTTTCTCTTTTCCTCTCCTCCTCTCTCTTCTCCTCTCCTCTCCTCCTCCTCCTCTCCTCTGGTGTATAATGTTCCTGTTAAGGTTGTAATAGAATGTGCAGCAGGGTCCCTGTGGTCGTCCATAACCCGGCACACTGAGCGTCTTCTGGAGAAACGCCAAGACCTGGGTTAAATGAATCAAACACAGGGGGGGGATGTGGGCCGGAGAGAGAGATGGAGGAGATGCATGTGGGCGAGAGAGAGAGAGAGAGAGAGAGAGAGAGAGAGAGACTTATTTGGTTTTGGATCAGTTCTTTAGAAATAGTGGTGACTCATGTAGAGAGTATGTGTCTCGTAGTTATCTTGAACTCGGTGTGGTGTGTTTGTGCTGCGGCTTTCTTCATAACTCTATTTATTCACTTCATCTCTGTGGGACTTTGTTGCTGTACATATTTTTAAATACTTGTTATTGTAAACGGTTGCTCCTTTCTCTGCAAAACAACCACTTCAACCAGCACAGCTAATACATTTGAATTCATATATATATATATATATTTCTGTATTGTATTTCCTATTATTATTCTTCTACGGTTTCTATATCTGTGTCTTATACTCAGTGATTGATATATGATGGATTTGTGCACTACTTGCTCTTATTTTTTAACTAAAATGTATTAACTATGTTTATTTTAGTCATCAATTCAAAGAAAATTCCTTGTATGTGAAACCATACTTGGCAAGGAACTCATTCTGACTCTAGAGCTTCTTCACTGGGGAAAGAGGGGACACTAACATCTGTGTGATTACACTCAGAGCCGCCATGCAGAGAAAAGACTTCCCCTTGTTTGAGTTGGTATTTGATTGACATCCTGGATGCTATCAATCCAGTCCTAACTTATTTAAAGGGACTGATATTCAAATATATATGTTATTATTAATGTATCTTGAATGACTTTTTTCTGTACGTCTGTTTATTGTGTAATGAACTCTCCCTGTGCCCCCCCCCCCCCCCCCCAGCAGCAGACCTCTGTGTGGCCCAGTTGGTATGGAGCTCAGGATGATCTGTCCACAGAGGAGCCCTCCGCCACCGCCCTTCCTCCAGATGCTTCCTTCTCTCAGCTCGACATGCCCCCTCCATATGAGGCCGTCTCTGGAGGTAACACACACACACACACACACACCACACACACACACACACACACACACACACACACACTGACACTAGGGATGGGAATGATTAATTGAATATTCGAAATGATTCAGGTATTCGAATATGAGTTATGAATATTTGTATTGTCATTTTTTTTAATGGGAGGGGTGCCCAAGTTGATTACATATTATAAAATGAATTAATTAAATGTCAGTGCCCTTTTTAAATGTGTAACGTTACCAGGGGTTCAATTGTGCCGGGGCTGTTTGTTGATTTCCACACTTTGATATTTCGCAAGTGTGCAGAGCAATGCTGATTTAAAAATAGCAATTTGAAGGTTGGATATTTTTAAACCTTTTTTTTTTGTATATATATTAATAATTTTATATATACCCTCGTTCCTCCACAGAGAGCCCCCCCCCCACATATCAAATCCCCACTTAACCCCTGAACGTTACACTCTAACGGAGAGTCCTACACAACAAACGAAAATGTATTCATTATTAAAAATGTTTTTGTGTTGCTTTCAAATTCCCATCCCTAACACACACACACACACACACACACACACACACACACACACACAGTACCATGCGTCTGCCTGCTTCCTCCTTCAGCTTGTGGATCAAAAGTCAAGCTTCATTCTTATTTCTACCCCTCATACGTCTTCATTGTGGATTTCCTGTAAGCCACAGCGATAGTAACGGGAAAGTCCTCCTTGTTTTATTTCTGAATATCCCCCGCGGTGTGTTTACATACTTTCACTTTCACTTACTGTAAGCAGAGGTCGCTGAGAGGCCTGCAGTGGAGGTGGCTTTCATCGATGTGTGTTTCTGAAAAGGAGAAGATAGCTAAGCATTTGTTTCAACATGCAGTCTCTACTGGAACAGAACACTGTGGCTTCACTGAAACCACACAGAAGTAGAAATGCTAGTTTAAACCTCCTTACATCTAAGGAATCTCTCAACTCTAGCCACCACTCATGTAAACACCACTATTATAATGGCTCCATCAGAGTCTGGAGTCTGAAGTGTTATTCAAGAGTCAAGCACTTCTATCTCTATCTCATCTGATTGAAATGAACACACAGACAGACACAGACAGACACACAGACACACGCACATACAGACACACACACAGGCACACACACACACAGACACACACACAGGCACACACAGACACACACAGAGAGTTTTGTTTGCTTTAAAAGTACACAGTGTGTCAGTAACTCAATGAATGAAACAGCTTCGAGGTTTTCAGACACGCCTCGATGTGTCAGTGAACTCATTTCTGTTGTCTGTTTCTTGCTGTGAGAAATAATTATACACTCAACACACACTCCTGGTGCTTAAGGAGCAACCCGTTCTTTACCATTTAAGCTTCTTCATCTATGTTTTTTCAACATACTGTGGGGTTATGAAAGATGGGCGCAGTGAGATAGATCAGCTGTTTCTCCTCTTCTGCAAATTGCCTCTAATTTGATCTGAAGGTCTCGTTGTGTCTGACAGCAGGATGTGGTGATGGAGTAGTGACTCTCAGCCTAATTGTATTTCATGCAGCCTCGTTTTCGCCCCCTCTGATTATCTTCTTCCTATCAGAGATACAACAGGGTGACTCAGGGCTTCCTGTCATGTATATTTAGTTGAACTTTGTTAGAGCTTGCATGTATAATAATAACTGCAGGTAGAGCCAGACATCTCTGCATCTCTTTCAAAATGCGGCGGTGCAGACTCATATTGTCTTTATCCATTTTTAATTCTATGACCATTTGTAGTAACAGATATCTTTCAAAATATGTCTTTACAGTCGAATACTCATGTGACGTCTGAACAGAAATGTCAGACTGGGAAACAGAGAGAGGGGGAGGTGTACCAGAGTGCTCTTTTGTAAATAATAATAATACTTTTCCACAATTAAGAGCTTGTACTGCATTCATTTCATGACCTGTGCAAGTGGTGGCATTTTCCACAACACATATTTCAGAATAAAAGCGGTTTTATTTGAAACTGGAAGTATTGAGTTAATTTCTGTGACAGATTCACCATATAAAGACATTGAAACTGTGGTAATATTGACAGTATGGCGTCGCTATACTGTCAAAAGATAATTTTCACTGTCTATTCTTGCCTTAATTTGCGTGCGACCAGCAAAGAAGTAGGAGAGTTTGAATCTCTTAGGGAGACACAGCCGACTCGCAGCCTGAGCTTCTCAAGTGGTCAGTGTTGGATAATAACTTTGAAGAAGAAACACTTCAAACTTTAATCCATTTTTGAGCGCGACAGAGGAGTCCTCAGCTCTAGGGTCAGTTTCCTCTAACATGTCTTTCTCTGTTCCTCCTCACTGTCACTGGGTTTCTGAGTTCCTTAAAGTTTCACCGGGTATAGCTCCTGTGTCTCTCACCTGTGCTCAGTTTGTCACACACACTTTTCACTTGGTGATGCAGCTAAGGGAACGATGGGAGTGATAGTTTTGATGCAACAGTAGAAGTATTATCTCTGAAAACTAGATTGTAGGAGAGATTGTAGCCTTTTTAATAACCGTGATGTATTTTTGACCTTATGCAAATAGATTTAGAGACCGCAGATCATCTCCTTGACCTGTTTTCTTCTTCTTCCCTTCCAGAGGACGACCTGAAGCCCCCTCCCTACAGCGAGTGTGCTCACCACGACGAGGCGGACGCTCCTCGCCCCCCCCATCACACTGTCGTCATTTCCGAGGGAGACACCATTAGCATAAATGAAGCCCCGCCTCCTTACACACTGTCCCCCCCAGCTGTCAGTCAGCCAGACGTCCCTGTGAATGAGTCCGAGAGCCGCCCCAATTAAACCCCCCGAAACCCTCCTATGCCAGTTTGCCTTTTCCATGCACTGCCTTCCTACATTCAACCATCTGCCAGCCTGCCTCTCGTCACACGAGAGCAGATCTCTGGGTGTGTGTGTGCTGGTTTCTAGAAGTTTTTCTACTTGTCTGACGAGATAACGGGGGACATGAGAAGCCTGCGTGCCTCAGTTTTGACCTGCCTCCCAGCGAGGATAAAGACCTTTAAGATCAGAGGAATCAGAGCGACGCAGATAAGCAGAGAGTGTGTAAAATAAAAGTTGTTTCCTGCTCTACGTCTGACTTCCTCTCTCAGATCTAAACCCGTTAACTATGTTTGAGGAAACTAGTTGTTTTTAGTTCCTGTGATACATAATCTGTCGGACATTACTTCGTCTTTTTGTGAAGCTGCAGACATTTGTTCTGAAAAAAGAAACCGCTAACTCTCCCTTTTATTAACATTAACAACTCATAGCGACTAACTAGACTTCACCTCGCTGTGAATATGAAATCATTTGAACAGTTTTATCTTGAAACAACTCTCATCGAGGAACTATTTGATAACGAATGCACTAATTGTCTTAAATAATGACCTCATTAGCATAAGTGGTTATGTTTAATATATCATGGTGATTATTCTGGGACGTTAGGCATTTCAAGTGCCTCTTACATCTGTGAGGGGAAGCGAGCGAGGACAAGCGGAACAAGTGAAATCAAATTAACATTTATGAGCTATTTCTTTTCCCTGATCACCTCGGCTGCTTTGGCGCCTAAACGCCTGAATGGGAGATTCTGTGCAAACGTGTATTTAGTCTTTCCAAATAGTTGCGGGATCAGACAAAAGGTTGCTTTTCCCTCGACACATGAAAACATATTTCCTGTGGCTGTAAAAGAATCCCATCAGTTGTAATGTTGAGCTGAAGGATTGATTTGAGAGAGTGGATAATACTCAAAATGCTCAGAGCTGTTTTGTTTAAAACACTTCTGGAGCCTAAGGTTGAAAATTCAACAACAAATCTCAGTTATTCATTTCTATTTGTATTATATTTGCAAAAGAGACTAACCAAAACCTTTTTTTAACAAGAGCGCCCTGTTAATCTGCCACAGGCTGGCAGTGGACTTTGTGTGTTTGCTCTCGTGGTGCTTCTTCTGTCCTTTTCGTTTCCCTGCATCTCAGATAATCCAGAAACAGCTCTCTCATCTGTTTCACTTCCTGTGTTTGTTACCGTATAATCCGTGTATGAATTCTGAATATTAGAAAGAAACATGAATGCTGTGTAGGTGTGTTTTGGGGAAAAGTATATAAAAGGGGATTTTTGTGAAGAATTGAATGTGTTTTTGTGATGACAAATCTCGGGGCATCGTTCACTGACGCCTTTAAAAACCTTTCCTGTGGTTTTCTGAATGTAGATTTTGAACTGCGTTGACAGCATGGTGGTGATTAGATCATGAATAATTACAGGCTCCTCTGTAATGTCCGTCCTGTGTGTTCACTTCATGTTCATTCCCACGGTGGAGACATATCAAATCCACTCAGCTGTGTGAGGGAACGGGAAGTGATCTGTGTTTTGATTTGGGGAGAGGTCCTTCTTCTGTATTAAACTGTTGTTATATATAATACTGCCGAGTTGTTTTCTGATTGTGTTGACCTTGTGTTCAAAGTCTTAACATCCTGTACTGTAGAGGAACAAAAGCAACACTCTGCTTCCAAAATAGACGTATTCACCTTATTTCACACATAAAATAAGGCCGTCATTTCAAAGGATTTATTTCAAATGACGCTAAATTACTTATATAACTTATTTTAACTTAAAACAAGATAACCTTGGACTTTATTCTCTCAACATTTTAAATAACCTTGTAAGTTGTATTTTAGGAAAGAAAACGGGCAGCTGTGTTTGCCAGAATTTCACTGACAGATCTTTTGTAACCATTTCTGCTATTATGGTGAAAGTAAATGTATAGCTCTTATGTTTGTAGTTTTTATTAACAATATAAATGCGAGCTTATACCATATAAAGACACGCTGTCTTGCTATAAAATCAATATGAAATGACGTAAAAGTTCCTTCGAAAGCCTTTTTAGTAGGAAATTCCCTCTTTTTTTATCACAGGCACTTTGTTATTGCCCAGTGAATCACAGAGGGAATTTCCGAGTGAACATATTCATTTTGATGTGTGTAACTCTATAAAACTGTCCTGTAGATTTAGTCACCCATCTCGTACAGATAGGGGAAAAACAACCTATCTTTTTGATATGGCTTTTAATTTGGGTTAACTTTCAATTCTCACTAGTATCATTGTCCATGTTTTACTGTATTTGTGTCTCTTTTGCTTTTATTTAACATTTTTAATTTTTAAATTGTTTTATTTTAACATTATCACTGTATATGTTTCATCTTGTTCTGTATTAATTTTAATATTATTTTAATATTGTTGTGTTTTCTGTAAAGCACTTTGGGCTGCTTTGTGCATGAAAGTGCTCTACAAATTAAGTTTATTATTATTATTGCAGTGCCCAAAAAACCTGAAATGCACATGTGAGTATTGTTTAACCCTCCTGTTGTCTTCGGGTCAAATCTGACCGATTTACTACTTTCATCGATCATAACTTTTTTGTTTACATTCGATTGCATTAAGGCTTTCATGATATCCTTCACAGTAGACATTTGAACATATACAATGGCTGATCACCACTTTCATTGAATTTTGGATGATTTAGTCAACTTTGAAACACCCATGGTGTTCCCGGTCAAAAAGAAAGAAAAAGAAAAGGAATTAGTGACCATCCGGATCAGATAACACACACACACACACACACACACACACACACACACACACACACACTCTATATGTGTTCCCCCCCTTATGTGCCCAATCCCCCCATGTGAATCACACCTGGCACTCACAAACACACACAGAACAATTTGACACATTTCCCGCTCTTATGTGCCCATCCCCCCACATGGATCACACCTGGCACACGCAATACATGTTCAGTGTCTATTCTTTGTATATTTACTGCAGTTTTTCATGTATACCAGTAGTCTGATACAATATTACAGTTTGAAAGGGTGTTAAATGACATTTGGTGATTAATGGTTTTTGTGTTAATGTAATAGCAGTTAAAACAGGACCGGTCAAATTTGACCGCGAACACCAACGTAAGGGGGGGGAAACGAAGACAATAGGAGGGTTAAAGATGAATGTGTAATGTTGCGTTGATCCACTAGAGGGCAGTGTTGCACCAGATATGATTTCCTCCCGCAGTGTGCGGCCTGCACCTGTTGCTGAGGAGACACTGCTCCTGCTTCAGTATTGATTTATTTATGTATTTTATAACTCTTCTTGTGACAGGAATGGCATCGACATTTGCTCCAAAGTTTTATTCTTGAGATGGAAAAAATAATTGGGCTTGATCAAGATCAATCGCAGCCCTCATGTGGAAAGTATAGCAGCGGAGTGGAAACTCAAGGACATTCATTTTTCATATCTTATTCTCTCAGCTGCTGCATCAGCTGCATACAAATCACAATGTGTGCACACTTGATTATACAACTTTTTTTGGGAGCCGAAATATAGTTTGTAGTCAAATCTGATAACATTTAAGAGTAAAAACAAACCGCAGAAGAGGAATTAAAAAAAACGTGGAGCTCTCGGGATTGGACGCTCTCATGTTATTAAAATATAATTAGGAATTAAAATACATTTGCATGCTTTATCTAATATTTATGCAGGTAATCCACCAGGATCCAGCCTTCATTCACTCATGTATTCATGTCTGTGAGTGTCAGTGTTAAATACAGTTAGATAAGCACTCTGTGTTTGTCACTCCTGCGCTGAGTAATTGATGCTTTCAGGAAAAATATTAGCATTTTGGGAAACAGGCAGCAATCCATCATTCAAACTGCCTTACTAATCATTACATCCCCGGTATAAACATCTGCATAATGGATAAAACACGGTACACTCCGCTCAAGGATATTCTGCGAGCCCATCCGGAGATTATTGAGGTCTTCAAGCCCGTTTGAGCAACACAAGAGACGTCTCAATTACCCTCTGTCGTCCCTCAAAGATGTATCGCTCTGCCAGGCCTTCCATATAGTCACTGCAGCGTTTATAGGCATGCAGTGGTAGCGGAAAAATAGTCCACACCTTTTATAAATCCGGCTTGAAAAGCACATTCCAGGCTTGGGTGAGGATGGATAAGATTTAAAAAAAAATATGCCTGGTATTGATTTCCCCCCTCAGTCATTTCAGGAGGGGATAGCCGTCAGAAGGTGTGAGTTTACACTGTTTACATTTTCACCGGACACAAATTCATATTGCATACAGAACAATTTAATGCAAGTCATTTAATTCCTAACAGATGTCTGCCTCTCCCTGTCTAAACATCACTACTTCTTCTAGTGTATTTACTTGGTTCATTGTGATATAACTAAATGTGCATTTAAAGTTTGTAAAACAGTAAGGAATTGGAAGTGCTCTCATTGTGAGCATGCCTGTTAGCTTCAGCTCTTTAGCGGCTTCTCTGGCAAGTGGCCATCTGTTTCAAACCATATTTAAAGATGCAGTGGTTTGGTTAAGAAGTAAAATAGGTTTGTTCTTCTGTCAGTTTTTGTCATCTGTTTTCCTACCAAGTGTCCAAACACTAGCATATGATTAAGGATTAGAAACCCTGGTGAATCATGTCTGTGTTTAGCCCTTTATTGGATGTAAACTGCAGACTAAACAGTTTCTCTGGAACACAAAGCGCTGTTTTACCATTGATGTCTGTTTGCTTCTCATATGACAAAGTGGAGTAATGAAAAAATCGCCAAATCACTTTAACAATTATTCGATTACCAAAATAGTTGGCTATTATTTTTATCAACCGATCGCTTAGTCGACTATTCAGAGATAAGTGAAGGGCCGAGTCAGAAAGAGTGATGTTTGTGAAGGAAAGTTAGGGGACTGAAAGCATGTTTCCCTTCAGTAAAAACAGTGTGTGTGGTTGTCTTCACACACACACACACACACACACACACAGACACACACACACACACACACTGTTTTTACATCTGCTGTCTCCCAGCTTTCATCACCATCAGGTGTCAGCAGCATGATGAGCACCTTCATCACGCCTCCTCCTCCTCCTCCTCCTCCTCCTCACTGATGCGATCTAGAGGGCAGGCTGTGTGATGACAGATAAGTGAGGATGTCTCAATGTCAGGAGGAAGGAGTACTATTTACTCAAGTACAATGTTAACATAAGCGTTGCGTACTTGTACATACTTGTATTTTTAAACATATATGTTTTATGCTATGATGCAGTACTACTAATCCACCTCGTACAAAGTATTTAAAATGGACTGCATTGATGAGCTACAACATTAAAATGCCCTTTATTAAAAACCAAATACATTGCAGAAAGCTAAAAGTAACTACAATGTGGATATACTTTTTTCTACTTGGGTATTTCTTTTGGTACTTTAATTTACTTTAAGTTACTTTTTACGTAATATATAATATGTTATATACGAAGTACTGTACTACTACGCAGCACACAGTATCTAAAATACACACAATACACACTAAGTACTTTTTTCATTCTTAATGTCTCTGGATATTATTCCAGTCGCACCACATCGCAGGCGGTGCAGTATGTGGGATGGTTTGCATTTTTATCTAAGAAATATCCTCCGAATGTAAATCTGTCATCCAGCCAAGTGCGTTTGTGACTTCTATCCACCAGAGGCGTAATCTGAATGATGGAAATTAGAAACTCAGCTGAGAGTCGGTGCAGAAACAGTTTGGAGATGTTTTTCGGAGATGTTGTAATTCTTATCTGGAGTCAGTGTTCCATGTTGCATTTGCCCTTCAGCGTATTTGGTTTGACGTGACGTGCATTGGCTGATTTTCTTTTCGGAAAGTACAACGAGTCGAAATAAAGTGTCAGCTCCTTGCAAACAATGTCTCTCCTGGCTGTGCAGTTTGTAGATAAACTTCAAAGGAGCAGGTGCAGAGCAGATTGAGTTTACTGGGAGCTGTCAATACGTATAGGAGATATGTGTTTGTGCAGAAGCCTGTAAATCCCTCTGAATGTCCTGAATCCTCCGACCTCTGACCTTGTGTTAATCCCTCCTGTTCACCTGCTGTCCAACACAACAGATCCAGAGTCTGTTGGTGAAGAGACGCCTCCTGTCTGGAGCCAGAGAAACTGAGGGCACTGTTGTTCCCGTTTATCAGCTTAGCAGAAATTTACATTTTAATTGAATGCTGATGTTGGGCAAAACTAAAATAGCTGAGTAACTGGAGCTCCTTTGTAGAAAAAAAGCCGTTACCGGACTGAAGTGTGAACGCATGGAAGATGACAGGCAGTCAGAGCCGCTCACATCCAATATGCACGATTTTACTTCCTGTGCCAACACTTATTTCTGGGATTACGTGTGTAGGAATGCCACTAAACTACTGCTGGGCTGTGTGTGTGTGTGTGTGTGTGTGTGTGTGTGTGTGTGTGTGTGTGTGTGTGTGTGTGTGTGTGTGTGTGTGTGTGTGTGTGTGTGTGTGTGTGTGTGTGTGTGTGTGTGTGTGTGGCCTAACATTACTATACTTGTGGGGACCTAAATCTGTTTACACAGTCACGTGTGGGGACTTGCCTCCCTTATGGGGACAAAATGGAGGTCCCCATGAGGGGAATCATTAATTTTAGGGTGAAGACTTGTTTAGGGTTAGGGTTAAGGGTTAGGGCTAGGGTTAGGCATGTGTTGGTTATGGTTAAGGTTAGGATAAGTCTCCAGGAAATGCATGTAAGTCAATGTAATGTCCCCTGAAGTGATGTATTCATGGTATGTAGGCCTGTGTGTGTGTGTGTGTGTGTGTGTGTGTGTGTGTGTGTGTGTGTGTGTGTGTGTGGTGTGTGTGTGTGTGTGCGGACACATCGACTTCTATGTTATTTAATGAGTTTGAAGGTGCCAGGAGTTTTCATGCTTGCAATCCCAGGGATGCACAACATACAGCAGGGAATCTTAGCTGTCTGTGTGTGTGTGTGTGTGTGTGTGGTGTGTGTGTGTGTGTGTGTGTGTGTGTGTGTGTGTGTGTGTGTGTGTGTGTGAGAGTTCTCAGATCAGTCACATATCAGCGCTCTATCACACTAATTAGGATGGACGCGTCCACTCCTCTCTCTTTGATGTGGCGTGTTGGCCAGCTCTGCTGATGTTGGAGATTTGGTGTAATAAGATGTGAGATAAAGGATCTGATTCGTCAGCACCTGTCTCCGTTTGCTCCACCTTTTGCATCAATTTTGAATATTTAATCAGACAGGATGAGGGTGCCTCAGTTGATGTTGCAACAACTCGTGGGTTAGCGTTGTTTACATTATTAGAACTTGTGTATTAATAGAGATCCGGTGAGTTTAATCCTTTTTCTCTGAGTTTTGAGGCCAGGAATGAGGCGTGAAGATGAGGAGGAAAAGTTTTGAATATGTATGCATTTCATTTTCATTGCATTCAATAAAGTCAAACGTTCAGTAGTAATGCCAGGCCTGACAAAAATACATCTAAGGAGGAATATATACTGTATACACATTTAAGCATTTTCCTCTGAGTGAGTACATCTTTAGCTTTGTGTGGTTTCTCTTTCTGAACAGACGCTGTTTATCGATGTTCTTCAAAGTGTTAAAGGTCCCATGTCATGGCCATTTCTACTGATCATAATCCATTGTTGAGGTCTACTAGAATAGATTTACATTGTTCAATGTTCCAAACTCACATGGGTTTCTCATACAGCATCTCTGTATAGTATGTGTATTCACTCTCTGTCCTAAACGGCTTGTTGGAGCTCCTGCCCCCCCCCTCCCTGTGAGCCCACTGTGCTCTGATTGGTCAGCTCGCCCACTCTGTTCTGATGAGTCCACCACCGTTACAGCGGAACATCAGTGATTATGTGTTACAATGGCGTTTGTTAGCAACCAGAAAATGACACCATGTGACAAACAGATGAGAATGCTGCGTGGGGTCTGGGTGCCGTGTTGGCGGGACGTTGCGGGGCTCGCTGCTGCGAGGAGCGGACAGTGTGAGCTCTATTACTGGTGTTGTGTGGGGTCTGCGAGACATTGCGAAACTCAGCCTGAGCACCATGGACACGGGCACCCCCCGCCCCCCCCCCAGCGCGTCACAGTTTCGCCGCTGAGAGAGTGTGTGTGTGTGAGGAGCTCCACGGATTGGTCCACAATGGGTCCTTTTGGGTATGGTCACGTCACTGTACCCAGGAAGAAAAAGAGAAATGTCCAACGAGGCGTTCTGGGGCAGCATAGACAGGTCTTTTCTGTGTTAGAGTTTTACTCCCTACAGGGTGCACTTTGAGGGTTTGTGACTCTGCAGACCGTTTACATGCAGAAAAACCTTCATAACACACAAGGGGACGGGTAAGAACCGGAAAAGCTGACATGGGACCTTTAATACTTATTCCCACACTGTGTTTGTGCTCTAGAAAATAATGAATTTCCTTGCTACTGAAACTAATTCTGAAGTACAATTTCAATAGTAGTTTGATCTATTCTCAATTTAAACTTCTGTTGAACAACTTGTCATTTAATAATTTTTCTTTAATGAGGCTTTTGTGTTTTATCTCCAATTACAGATACACTTGTTAGTGGTGTCCTTTCTCTGCCCTGTCCTCTGTCTCTGGAGGTCTAAAACGAACTGATTTCACATCCCAGAAACACGTTTTGTTATTTGGAATAAAGCTGCAGAAACACTGTTAACACTTTAAGACTGAGTGTCCTGTGTGAAAACATCTGCTCTTCCCATTCCCTCATTAGACTATCACCAGAGCAGTTTTACAGGTATTGTTCGGTGTTTTTTACTTCACAAAGAACCAGGAAAGGCACCGTAATTCCTCTATGTCTCATTTGCATCAGTGTGGACCAAAGCCCAGTCCATGAAAATACATTTAAATGCTAATTTCTATTGTTGTTATTATATTATTTCCAGACTTCAGACCCCTGCAGCTCCCACTCAAGAGGTTTGCATTGTAACAAGATAGCGGTTAACTTCTGCATTATCACACTGATAAAGAGCAAAGGAAAAGTCAAGAGCATAAATTGAACGACAGGCTGCCAGTTTCCAAAAGAAGTCATTATGATTCAGACTAATTACATCTGTGCGACCTTCAGTCTCTGAGCTTCAACCCAACAAATAGACGCTCTGCTATCTCACCTCCTGCATATAGAAATGAAAATAAAGTTGTGCTAATGGATGGCATTGACATTGTGACTTATGCTTCGGCGTGACACTGAAAAAGTGTTATAAGAGAAAATCAGATAAGAGTTAATTAACTGATAATGGCTCTCTTCTCTCCCTGATAAAAGTCGATGAATAGAAATGAAAGGCTTGGAGTCAAAGAGGAAGATGGACTTTTTGAAAGACGGCAGATAATATTATTCCTCCTGATTAAGTTTCACATTGTGTTGGCATGAATGCGCAGAATGCTGAGTAATCTTCATTTTGCACTAGTATGAATTTCATCATGTCTGTTTCTATGGAGGAAAACAGCACACCTGTCACAGCTCAGCCTTTGATCTCTTCATGATGACCTCTCTCCTAATCTCCTTCAATCACGCCCATAAGAGCGGAGAGCAAAACATAAAAAGAAAACCAAAAACATGTTCTGTTTCTGTGGAAGTATTTCGAACGAGAACCCATTCTTCCGTCCTGTATACGCACGGCTTTTGATAAACTTTCCAGCCGGGCAGGTCGAGGTTTATCTCCTCTCTCCTCCTCTCTCACAGATGCGAAACAATGCCCTTTATTCCATTACACTGTAAATCCAATGTCACGCTTCACGCTCTGCACACGAGCAGCAGGACGAGGGGATGAACGGGACGGCGTGGGGGAAATGTTGACACAATCCCAACGTCCCAAAGGCCACAGCAGGGGGTCATCGTTTTTTTAAGATTCTGAGCAATTAATCACTAAACTAATGAGGGCTCCATGCAGCCGTTGGGGCATTATGAGACGATTGGCTCCTGGGCACAGACATGGAAACTGACACTTTATGGTTGTTCTAACCTTATATTGTTGTTGCTTTGTAGTCATTTTGTGATGTTTTTTAATTGCTTTTCCCATTTTCATACTCGTTTTGAGCCTCATTGCAGCTATTTTACATAGTGTTTAAGTCGTCTGGACTCTGTATATCATTTTAAGTGTATTTGTGGTCGTGTTCGGTCTTTTCTTTGTTGTCTTTTTGAGTGACATGTTGTCGTTGAAGGCTAAGACCCTTTGGGCCCCTGGTTGCTCTCTAATCCATCCTCACATGAAGTTATTATGTTAGCACTTGTGTCTCACTTGGCTTGTTGAAGTCACGCTTTTTTATTCCTTTAGTTGCCTATTCCAACCTAAGGGTCACACTTGGGAAATCAGTGCTCTTCCTGAGGGAAAGCTTTCGTACACAATTAAGAAATAATTAGTGCTGCTTAAAATGTCGACTTGCTCAGATAACGCCAGCTTTGTTGTCACCACAGAGGGCAATAGAGCACATTCTGTCTCGTAAGAAGGTCTGAGAATGAATGACTATCCCAGACATCCGATGAACGCTGAATTAATAATGGATTAGGAGGAGATAAATATTTAATTCTTTAAATCTGTTGCAAACAGCTTGTAATATATCTCCTGTAAGATTCAAAGAGCAATATGAAACCTTTAAAAAGCCCGGAGCGATGCATGCCTCCGACACTCATAAAGAGCAGAGCAGTGTTCATTGGTTTACAAAATGTCTCACATATGGGACGCACTGTGTTAGTGATGCATGCTGAGGAAGCAGATCATGACTAATTGTTGTATAAACTGGGAAAGAAAACTGCTAATGATCTGATATTGAATATTGCAACATAAAACCGCACTGCAAATATCATCCAACATGTTTACTGACTGATGCACCTAACTCGCTCCAGGGCTAAAACTCATTTTAAATCAAACAAAATGTCTCTTCTCTGATTAATTACATTTCATATTTACACTGCAGATATTGTAAGTTATGTTTTAATTATTCAGGAAGTCTTAGTAGGCCAAGATCTCAACAGAAATCAGGATGTTTTTACTTGAAATATCTCAACATGGAGTGGAATCTTTCTGGTACAGATGCTAGCGCTCCAACACAATGTACGTGATAGGCTAAGGGGCGGGACATCTGTAAGCGGGTTGACCAATCACAACAGAGCCGGCCAGCTAACCAATCAGAGCAGACTGGGCTCTGGTTTCAGAAAGAGGGTGAAAAGAGGTGCTGCAGCACAGGCAGTATGAGAACAATAAAGAGCTTTTTGAACATTAAAGCATGGAGACATGTCCCAGTAGAGACACTGCATACTGATATACACCTGAACATCAGCAGAAGAGGACTCTTTAAAGTAGAGACACTACATACTGATATACACCTGAACATCAGCAGGAGAGGACTCTTTAAAGTAGAGACACTACATACTGATATACACCTGAACATCAGCAGGAGAGGACTCTTTAAAGTAGAGACACTACATACTGATATACACCTGAACACCAGCAGGAGAGGACTCTTTAAAGTAGAGAATCTACTGATATACACCTGAACATCAGCAGGAGAGGACTCTTTAAAGTAGAGACACTAAATACTGATATACACCTGAACATCAGCAGGAGAGGACTCTTTAAAGTAGAGACACTACATACTGATATACACCTGAACATCAGCAGGAGAGGACTCTTTAAAGTAGAGACACTACATACTGATATACACCTGAACATCAGCAGGAGAGGACTCTTTAAAGTAGAGACACTGCATACTGATATACACCTGAACATCAGCAGGAGAGGACTCTTTAAAGTAGAGACACTACATACTGATATACACCTGAACATCAGCAGGAGAGGACTCTTTAAAGTAGAGACACTACATACTGATATACACCTGAACATCAGCAGGAGAGGACTCTTTAAAGTAGAGACACTACATACTGATATACACCTGAACATCAGCAGGAGAGGACCCTTTAAAGTAGAGACACTACATACTGATATACACCTGAACATCAGCAGGAGAGGACTCTTTAAAGTAGAGAATCTACTGGTATACACCTGAACATCAGCAGGAGAGGACTCTTTAAAGTAGAGACACTAAATACTGATATACACCTGAACATCAGCAGGAGAGGACTCTTTAAAGTAGAGACACTACATACTGATATACACCTGAACATCAGCAGGAGAGGACTCTTTAAAGTAGAGACACTACATACTGATATACACCTGAACATCAGCAGGAGAGGACTCTTTAAAGTAGAGACACTACATACTGATATACACCTGAACATCAGCAGGAGAGGACTCTTTAATTACGTGTCCTCATTACTCAGTAGTGTATTTTGTAGTACAGTCACATCCCTCTGCTCAACAGAGTGTGTTGCCTTAAAGATCTTCTGGCTTTTGGTGATGCTTTTTCAATTGAGTGCAAAAGCATGCAGTCTGGCCGATGCCGGTAAGCCATTACAAACCGTCTCCTTTGAATTCTTGCTTTTAGAGGTACTTTACTTCACAATAGGCATCCCTATATAGTTCGTGTAGCGTCCCCTGACTGAAGTGTTCACACATTTGCTTTCATCTTGTCCAAAGGCATCCCTCAAAGATGGGAAAAGGTGAAAGTGACTCCTGGGTGGTGGTGGTGGGGGGGATAAAGGCTTGTTCAAAGCAAAGAGAGTTACTTCCCTTTTTTTGCAGAGTGGCCTGAAATTTCCCGGAAACAAGCAGGTGCTCCCATCTTATAAAGCCATTTTGACGGTTCCTGTTGTACCGTGTGCAGACAGCGATACTCAGTCTCTCGTATCAGTAGGCACAGCAGGTCTTAAGACAACCTCAGAGAGGAGTGTGTCTAAATATACTCCCAGGTAAATCACCGCAACATACACTTCTGCTTTCCTTCATCAAATACATTTCTGACTCTCTTCCTGCACAGTCTGTTCCAGTATTGACTTATAACCTGAAACTGGAGAGCTGCCAGTAATTAATTAACTTGTCCAAAGTGAGGCAAAAACAATTACCCAGGCACCTCCTTGCTTGTCAACAAAGTTGGAAAGGAATGGGCAGCTTATTATGTTCTTGCAGTTAGCCCCTGTGGAGATGATGGATGTCTGTATTTCCACTGGTCCCTTCTTTCTAATGAGTTCCTGTGCCATATTGTAGGCTCATTATATAAAAACAGGATCTGCATTACTGAGAATAATAGGAAATGATAATATCCCGGTAATGAGAATGATTATTATCCGTTAGTGCAAGTTGTGGTTGCTGTTGTCGGCCTCGGTGATCATTTTTGCTTCCTTTTAATGGGGCGCTGTATGAAAGTTATGTAGGGGGATATTCAAATCCGCTGTGTAATATACAAAACCAGTGAGGTTCAATATATTCAGTCTGTGTACCTACCTAACTGCGAAAGCCCCTCCGATTTTTGTCATTTTTTGCTTCCTTCTGCACACATAAATCAGGGTTTCTGGAACTCTGGAGATAGAAACGCAGCATAGTGTGAAGACCAATCTTGATTTCCTGTGCACACCTGCTCAGAGTGCATCACGCAAATGCATCCTCCCTGTTTGTGTCTGCACGTGAGAGTGAGGAAGACAAATGCACAGAGAGTTTCATGCTCATTTAAAGTATCTGTGTGTAAGGCTCTCTGTTATTGAGGACACTCTTGTGCGTTGAGAGAAAAGACAGCTCTGTGTGGCGAGAGGCCAGCGGAGTCAACCTGAAACATAAGATGGTGTTGAAAGAAACAAATTGCTTCTGCTGAGTAAGAAATTGGAGGATTTATTCCCGCTTCCTGAGACAGTTTCTGGTGAACAATCACTCCGTGTCCCCTGCGACCATGAGAAGCAGTTTATTTGTCTTCTTAATCTGGGATGTAAAACCTCCTCTGACTATGAAGTGGCTGCAGAAAGATGCAGATAAAGTTATATTTTTAGCTCATAGCATTGCCATAGTGATGCACGCTCCTTTGTAAAAATAGCTCATGTGTTTTCACTGGACAAAGTCAAGCTTAATAAATGAAATGTGAGTTATTTAATTGAGTGGTTATTCCCCTTTTAACTGAGGGTCTGCCTTGTGAAGATTACAATGCACAGGAGATGCTGGAAGTGTTCCTCACTGCGGCTTCTGTGGATTATACACGCCTTGAGTACTTGCATAAGTGGCTTTATTTTTCTATCCATTTAGCCATGGCTAGCTTTTGCCTACTGTATCTTCACTTAAATTGCTTTTGGCTTCTCGAAATTACAGACTGGGAAAAAATATCTTCTTAACGCAGAGCCGAATCGGCGCTCTCGTTACTGTGAGTGTTGAACACCATGCCCGGCAGTCACATACATAATTGTCCTCTACAGCCTCACCCTCCACTCCTTTTTGACATTAATTAATCTGAAGCAATCTCCAAACTGCCCATGGGGCCAAGACCTCACGCCTCCAAACCTTCAATTCCCATGATTGAATTTCACAGAGTTCATCTCTCCAGCCCTTAACATTGCCACTTCGCTAATGGTGATCCGGACACAAAAAAAGGAAGACACTAAAAAAAGAGTAGAAGATAAAAACTCTCACCATCAGCCATATTCTTTTTGCTATCCATCATGGGCCGTCGAGGGGAGGACAAAGACAAATACAGCCAGTCAGAATCTGGGCAGAAAGCGAGAAAGATGACCGCCATGGACTCTGCTGCTGCATTTTATTATCTCATGCAGTCCATCCATTCACTCTGGACGGACCGGGCCCGAGAACACTCCATCACACCCTTACAGCGCGTTTTAGTGGACTTATGTGAACCGTGACCCATGAGAATAAGTTGAAGTAAGGAAGAGTAAACTTACTTAATGATGTTATAAGTGAGAACAGGGGGTGTAAGATAAACTCAGGGAAGTCTTCTTGCTAGCGGCTCTGAGGCTGCACTTTAAACTGAATGCTACAAGGCATGCTAACACGAGATGCATAGATGTTTAACAGGTATTTCATATTTGTTTTGCTGGTATTTGGTCATATTTTCTCCCAGTATAATACACAACAACTAATGTAGTGATGGTTAAAAGTTGTTATCATCAATACTGACAGGAGCAAGAATGTGTTTTCCAAATGTCACAGCAATCCATCCAATAGTTTGAGAGATATTTCACTAAAAAACTAAAATGTCCCTCTTGCTGGAGGCGATATGTGATAAATGAAGGGAACCAGTTTCTTGGAACCAGTACTGCTGTGCCCGTTGAAAATATGCTTATTCACAACTGGCCGATTGCTTGGTCCGTGGTTTTGTTGCTTGCTACTTTCTCAAGAACATCCAACAAATGTACACTCCAACAATGCTCTCTCCTGGGTCCTCAGACTGCAATCTCTGCAATCTGCCTCAAGGTAGAAAACACTACTATCAGAAACATTGGTGAAATACACTTAGCAGATGCATTAGTTTTTGAAGGGTCAAATTAGCCACTTGCTTTGAAATAACCGATGTATGGCAAAACTTTCATAGTTTGAGTTGCACTGTTAGTTATCCGGCATCTAGCATCAAAAGTGAACTGCATTCAATCTGCCTGTAAAGGGCGACAGTCTCGACTTACGCCTGCGCTGCGTCACACAGCGATGACCTCTTGTTTATCAAAGTTTAGTGAACGTATTGAGTGTCCAAAGTGCCCTAAATTCGACCCGGCTCTCCTCTTGACTCCCTACAATACACCCACAAAGTGTGAAGTAGATCAGATAAACGTTTTCTGAGATATGCAAATGCAAAACCCACATACAGTCTAACAGAGATTCCTTGCTTTATAGTTTGGTGAATATCTGAACTAAACTTTATGCCATCTGGCCAGTAATGGTTGCGATATTTCCCTGGATAAGTCAGGATGTCATTGGGATTCACCCTCTGGGCTCCATGAATATCTGTGCCAAATTCAAACCAATATTTATTGAGATATTTCCTTCTGGACCAAAGTAGAGGACCGACCATTAAACCGAGCCCCAGGGCCATGCCGGTAGCATGCCTAAAACAAAAAGTGAAGTGTCAAAGAATCAGTACATCAGACACTTGGACCGCCTAATAATCTGGCTGAGCCTGTCACCTCCTGAGCCACTGCAGACATACTTCCTCTGACTCTGTGACAGTAACGGCATGATCGCCCAATCCTTCCTCCTGCCGAGCGAGGCAATAAGAAGAGACATCGTGGAGTTCTGGCTCACAAGGCCCGCTGCTGCAGGTCCAGAAAGGCTGAGTAAGCCTGAGAAATCACAAGAGGGATGGATCATTGAGTCTGCAGGTAGGAGCTCAGAGTGAGGGATGACTGCAGTCCTCACAGCTGGCTGGCTCTCACTCTCTCACCCTCGTTATCTTTTCATCCTCGACCTCCATGTCCCCCTCGCTCCTTTTGTATTCCTCTCTGACTCACCTGTACTCTCACCTCTCTAGCACAATCATGCAGATGTGAAAACTTCCGAGGGGTGCCTGTATCTCAGCCCCCGCATGTGAACATGTTGCGTTCAGGTGTCAGGGAGCGTGTGTGTTTTGCTGCTTGGCTGCCTGTGTTTGAGAGGTGTTAGTTGACCTGTTGCTCGAGTACTGGAGAGAATATAAATCAGCGATGGGCTGTTTGAGAGAGGCTCGGCTCCCAGAGCGAGGGCTTGCCCTGCTGTTAACATCTCCCTCTCCTGCATCACTGTATACACATTGCATCCCTTCACTGGTTACCAGTTGCTGCTTGAATTCACTTCAAGACACTGGAACTGGCCCACCGTGCCGTGAAGGAATCAGGCTCTTCCTACATCCAGGACATTTGAAAACAATACTTCCAGCATCTGCCAATCAGCTTGCTTCATCTTCAGCTTTTTTGCTTTAAGTCACTTTGGATACATATGTTAGCTAATTGAAATGTAATGTTACATGAATAGGCATTACAGCGGCACGACATTTAACAGACATGTCAGGAACTATTCTCAAATGAATGTTTTTGTCCCTCTATTATGGCTTTTCTTCCTTTAGACTACAGATAAAAGTTGTCCTTCAGTTTTCTTTCACTTTGACTTTACTTTGGTCAGCGCATTTAGTCGACTACAAAAGATATAAAATCCCATTTCTTCAAAGGACTGAGAGATGAAACACACACACACACACACACACACACACACACACACACACACAAACGCACGCTATTGAGATCTTATTTGACCAGGTGAAATATAGGAGGCTCAATCTGAGACTTTAATTTTGTTGTGGTTGCCTGGCAACTCCGGTTCGTTTGCTTGACATCAAAACAGGAATGCTGAGCAACAATGGTGGACACACACACACACACACACACACACACACACGCACACACACACACACACACACCAGCAGAGACAGTGTCAGCTTGATTTGTTTTGTCAGGAATCACATCAGTGTGTTATTTTACACTACAGGTGAATAAGGTAACGTTTTTACTTTATCGTATCTGTCATATCTACTTTGAAAATACATATCACCATTCTCCGTTGACTACTTCAATTAAGGGATGTTTTCGGTGCTCATTTCCAGGACTGAGATGTGAACATTGGATAAAGCCACTCTGAAATCCTTGTTTATTGTATTGACATCTTAGATCAAATCATTTTACTGAGGGAATGTTGGATATCTCTCTATTGTATGACTTTAAAAAAAACTGCCAACAGCCATGGAAAAAAATCCATGTTTTAGTAATAAAATGTAGAATAAATCAGGCTATGAATGATAAATTAACCTTTGTAAAAACCTTCAGATGATAGACAGGAATGAAAATGTAAAGTTTGGTGAAGGAAAGTCCAACTGAAGTGGAGTTGTTGAAAGGAGTAGTGCCTCTCTATAAAATGTATGTATTGTACATCAGAACAGAGTCTGCACTTGTTCTAGTAGAAAGGAAAAAGTTGTGGAGGTCACCTCACTCTCAGCGGTTGAAAAACTACATTTGATGATGTTCTAACTAACATTAGGTAACCCAGTTTATTGTTTTATCAAGTGCTGTCGGAGCCCTCGGAGCGCCGCACCTTCATCTAATCTGTTGTGATATTTTAAGAAAGCTCCCTCTGCACAGCCGGAGAAAAGAAAGGTTACCCATGCACGCATTTCCCAGAGTTGCGGGGAGGCCACTTGAAATGTAAATCTCAGCTTTGTGGGTAGCTACATTTTTATGAAAATGACCTGATTTGAATATAGATGTGGGTCTACAGGAGCACGTTCCTGCTGAATGAAGAGGCGTATTAACAGGCTGTTGTTGTCTGCCAAAAAGACACACACACACTTGCTGTCAGAGCCTTAAAGCTGTGTACCACACTCTTCATTCACCAGAGGATAAATAGGTAATTGAACGGGGGGGGATGTCACATTTAAAAAACACAATGGCACAACAACACGCTGCTGTCGCTCTGCATCTCCCCTCTGCTCACACTATTCATATCTGACATGACATATTTACTTTCTAAAAGGAGCAATTTGCTGTTCTGGGAAATCATCCTCTCTTTGCTGCTCTTATTTCTGATAAAGAAATGTGTTGGGCCCTGCATAGCAATACACTTTATCCAGAATATAGGATATTCTCTGCTGCTGAACTGTCCTTAAAATAACACTTTAGAGGATTGAAAAGGGGTTTGTAAATGTGAAGACTTTAACTGTATGTCCTACATGAGTTTTACTTCCTGTTTAACATTCAAATGCCCGAGGGGTGGGTGCTTTTCTTAGGCTGATGTTGATCTCTGACCTCCCTGGAAAAGGGAAACCACAGGGGAATAAACTCTTATAAACAAGAACACGTTGAAGCATTAAAACAGACATTTCAAAAGGATATAATAAAAAATCTCAATAAAGAGCTCTAATAGAATATGACAAGTAAATAGAAGAATAAAAGTTGCAGTGCGATGGAGGAGATTAAAACGTTATTCTTTTTGTTTTTTTTAAAGGCAGCGACAAACAAAAGTTTCAGCCTTGATTTAAGAAGTGAGCGTTGCAGTAGACCTGCAGATTGTTTTTTCCAGACATATATGGAGCTACTTCTCTAGATGGTTCATAATTTAGCAAAAGATCACAGCACTAATGCAAATTGAATGAAGTACATCTACTCAAGTTAGATTTTGATAGTATTTCTATTTTCTGCAACTTGATATGTCTGCTCCACAGCCTCAGTTGCTTTGCACATATAATAAACTTATAAAATAAAATATATTACTGTCGATTAAACTATCCAGCAGTTATAAAGTCATTACAGTAGCTCCTCTCTTACTAGCTGCAGAAGTCAAATGAATGCATCAGTAATTATAATCTGGTAATGAACTATTCTGAAATGGACCATTGAGCATAAAGAGAACCTTTACCTTGGTACTTAAAATATATTTTAATGCTGATATTTGTGTGCTTTTATTGAAGGAATATTATGAATGCAGGGCAAATCTGAGATCTACTTTCTTCTTGGTGTCAGTTGGATATTGGGCATTATATTAAGGTAATCAAATAATTAAAACTGACCAGATCTCAGTAGTTTATTCCTGAGCTCCACATGCATGACTTGTATTTGTAACAGAGGAATTTAATAATGTAGTATTATACTTTTACTTAAGTAATGTATTTGAGTACTTTTCCACCTCTGAAGATGTGAACACTTCCTCCCACCCATGACCAAATATAGCATTGTGGAATCAATGATTTGGCAGACTTGAAATCAGTGCAAATCTGAGATCTACTTGTCAGTGTGGGCATCATATTTAGGTAAAGAAGCGTAAAGTAAATAGTTAAAAGTGTCCAGGTGTCCAACCAATGATTTGGCAGACATGAAGCCAGAGCAAATCTGAGATCCACTTCCTTGGTGTCAGTCTGGATTTGGGCATCATATTAAGGTACAGACGCGTAAATAGTTAAAAACTGTCCAGGTCTCAGCCCACTTGTGGCTCTGACTGGTGGTCTCGGCAGTGTATTCCTGAGCTCCACCTGCAGGGCAGCTGTGCCACGTTTCTCCTGTTGGTGGAGAGGACGCGCACTGCTCCGTCTGCACTGTGCGCGGTATCTGCGCAGCTGTGAGAGAGAGAAGCGAGGACACATCCACTGGCTTTCTCTCCCTTTTAGCGCACAAGCTCTCCCTGTTTCAGGTGAAGGACAGTTCTGTTCTGCGCTGTCGTTCTTTGGCACCCGTGTCGGCTTCTCCCCCCTCCCCTAAAGAGCGGAGGCACATTGTCTGTGGCGCAGCGCGACAGTGCGGTGTCCGGTTACAACCCGTGCGCCGCGGAGCCACCGGGACACAGCGCTGCTCTGGGGAAGCACAAATAGCACCGAGGAGTCCTGAGGGAGCAGAGGGATCTGTGCAGAGGAGAGAAGGAGTTTAACAGATTTCTGGAAAGACACGGAGGATATATCATCTTCATCTTTTCTTTCCCAGCTCTCAGCGGGACAACACGCGCAGCTTCGTTCCCTATAGATGACCGGGAGTTGGGCATCTAACTTGGTAAGACTGAGCGGATTTTATTATGGATTGTGAATAATATTCCGATTTAACTCGGGCTTCTGCATCCATTTCCAAACGCGAGGTGCTCTCCTGGAATTTGGAAATAAACCCATGAGTCTTTGCTTGTCATATTCTCTCTATCTAACAGTGAAACCACAAGTTAGGAAAAGTTTAAATATGTTGCAGAGTCTCACAGGATCCATACACTATTGCACAAATGGAAAATCTGAGAATATAATTGATCAGTTTTGAAGTTTTGCATGTTGTTTTGCAATGTCTGACCACTTGGTGGTGCTGGCAGAGTGCAGCCATCTCCACATCCCCATCAGCATTTTTCTCTAGACTACAAATTATTTTTTAATATCTTTTGAAAACGGATAGGGGTCTGGTGTTTTAATCAATAGTCTCTTTAGCATACGTCTCATGCATTTACTGCAGCAAATACATGAGTTGGCATGGAAAATATGACTGCTTATGGTTATGAAAATAAACCTGAGAGCCCAAAAGAAAATTGGGAAATTGTGTTAATATTTGTGAATCACAGTGCTTTTTGTTTGACCTTTGGCTGAGTCTGATGATTCTTGTTCTTGCTGTCACTGTTTTAAAGGAGATGCTGTTGTGTGTGAGCCCTTTTATGAGACGTGCAGATTGTGTAGAGTTTAACACTTGCATTTCATACATTTTTTCCCATTTAATGAAAGAGGCTGGATCTTTTATTCTGCAAATCTCTTTGTTGAGTTTCAGACCTTCAACTGAAACACCTCCAACCTCAGCCTCTCCACACACTGGAGGCAGAGCTGAGTCCTTGGAGGTTTTTGTAGAACTATTTAAAAAAAAAAGTGATTTCACAAGTAGCATAAGAGCATTTTGACTTTTCTTACATTCCAACTGAACCCGGGCCTTTCTCTTTTACAAAAGTCGAATCGTCAGAGCGTCACTTTGTGTGTGAAGAAGATTAGTCACAGCCGATGGTGAAGCTGTATTTGTGCTGTAGGCAGGGGCGCCACCAGGGATTTTGGGCCCCATGAAAAGATATCACATTGGTTACTTAAACATTTTTTTCTTAATGTTCTAAAATTGTTTGGGCCCCTGTCAGTCACGGGCCCTTAGAATCGTCCTAACTTTTCACCCCCTTATGGCGCCCCTGGCTGTAGGTGCAGACATAATATATTTGGTTCATGTTCCCCTCAGTTACCCTGCGGCTCTGTCCTTGGCCCAGAATGCTAATCTCCATCCTTGATCGTGCTGATTGGCTGATTGGTGTATGATTAACCAGACTTTATTTTTAACTAAGTCACTTATTTGGCATTTGTTTCTTTTAAGCCAGAGGCAAACACCTATTTAGGGAACATGTAAACGGGGATGTTGTGTCCAGATAGCATAACAAGCTTGTCCCTTTCATCAGGATTCATTGCTGGTTGTTTTGGTCGTGCTTGTTTTTTCCGGGGCTTGAAAGCTGCACAGTGAGCTTCCTCTGATCTTCTGGCCTCAGTCAGACGCACTAGGATGATGAGTCTCGTCTGTCCTGTCGCACTGTGCCGAGCAATGGAAGAAAAGGGACCCTCATCCAGATGGTAGAATTACTCTGGACTGCAGGCTTTTATTAGACGTCGGATGCTGAAATCCCCCGGAAAAGAGAGGGAAAACAGATTAAATAAAAGAAAGAAATACAAGACATGAAAGGGAGGGAGTGAGGAATGCTCAATCAAGGAATCATGTGGCGGGATGCCTTTTGGCAAAAGTTGCAGCTGAGAAACACCATAGAGATAAAACGACAGTTGCAACGATTGGTCAATTAATCCGTTTAAATTGTTTTAGTTTAAGATTAGGTTGTTTTTTAAGCTAAATAAACTCCAAACATTGTGTCGTTGGAGCTTATCGATGTGAGACTTTGATGCTTGTCTCTGTTTGAATCTTTGTAAACTAAATGTACATCGTTTTGGGACTGGTAGGTCGTTTGAAGACATTGCCATGCCTCTTAGACATTTGTAGACTTAGTAGAATATGTTGTTTCATAAAAAAAATGCACTGGAAACTACTTGAAGTCTGAAAGGCTGAAAACAACCAACTGGATCTCAGATGTGAATATTAGTTTCCTTGATATTTTGTTAAAGTAAATTAAACTTCTTTGGACTGTCTCTTGCATGCACCGAGAGATTTAAAAGTGTCACCTTGGGCTTTGGGGAAACTGTCCTGTACACTTTAATGACCACAATTACTGCGCTAATTGAGAAAATAATTGGCAGATGGATAAATATAGTGCACATAAATTCTAAACGACGTTATCACTGTTGCTCCCGTCCCATAAAGTCATATCAGTGATGAGCAGCAGATGCGGAGGAGCAGCAGTGAAACGATACCAGCCTCACATTCCAGCGTATAGTGAAAAGCTTATGATTAGAGTGATTGATATTTACACTGTGTGGGGAATTTGACACAGCACACCAGCACAAACACGGCAATTAGTCCCAGCCGGAGGGGGGGTCGGGGTCCCTGATGAAAATGACCCCGGTGGTCTCGGCGGGATGTCTGTGTTGCCAAGGCGACCGATTGAATGACAAGCCCATTGTGGTCGACCTTTGTGATTGTGTGTCTCCTCGGGGGGTCGGGCGCTGTGAGAGAGAAAGTGAAAGGCATTATCATGCACGTGTAGAGCAAACAGCCGTTACCCCGTGCTCTTTGAGGCCCTTTGGTTACTGATTTATCCGACAGCAGCAAGGTGGAGCTGCGGGAGAGTTTGTCCGTGCACAAAGGATCAGGTTTAATGGTTACATGCAGAGGTGTAAAGTAACTAAGTATATTTACAGTACCATTTTGAGAGACTCTACTTTACTTTGATTTCCTTAATTATCCTTTTTTAGCTACTTGTTACTTCTACTCCACTTTAACTCAGAGGTAAATCCTGTTTTCTTCTACTCCACTACATGTATTTAATACCTTTAGTTACTTCACAGATGTGGATGAATGATGTGAAATATGATCAAGTGTTAAATCAGACTTTAGTTCCACCTGGAGTAAATTCACAAGCTACCCTGCAGTATACAAAGTCATTCAAACTAGCTGCACCTTTACCAGCTTTGAGAACACTTTCATGATCAATCATTATAAAACATATCATATATATTATTCTGAAATGGACCAATCTGCACAATGACTACTTTTACTGTCGCTACTTTAACTAGATTTAGATGATAATACTTTTCTACTTTTACTTGAGGAACATTTTGAATGCAGGACTTTGACTGTAACAGAGTATTCCTACACTCTGGTACTTCTACTTTTACTCAAGTACAAGATCTGAGTACTTCTACTTTTACTCAAGTACAAGATCTGAGTACTTTTCCCACCTCTGTCCTTGCACACACCGCCTCACAAAGATAAAGTTTATTGGTTTGCACAGATTCTCCTCAGTGGATGATTTACTGGCTGTATGGCTGTAAGTAAACTTAGAGACGCAAACAATAGCTGAAGAGGTTTGCTGTTCTTCCCCGCTGTGCTTTGTCCTGTCAACACCACAGGCTATTTATACATCACAACCACTTTACCATTATCTCATCCCTCCTTGTTCTGCAGCCTCTTCTCATTTCAAAACTCCTGAGAATCATCCCAAATGTGACGGGACGCAAATTCATCTTTTGTGTGATTTCGTGCTTATTTAGGGAGGCGTGTGGCGCAGTGGGTTGTGCGTTGGTGTTGGGATCAGGGGGTCACAGGTTCAAACCCCACTGCAGTCAGCATGTCGTTGTGTCCCTGAGACACTTCACCCCAAATTGCTCCTGTGGGGATTGTCCACAGTATTGAGTATATATGGCGCTTTGGATAAAAGCGTCTAACAAGTAACATGTAATGTAATGTAGCGGCTTTTCAGATACATTTTTGACCCTTGTATAACAGAGAAAGTTTCCAGGGTGTTCGTAAACAACTCTTTGCTTTTTCCACCAGTTGCTATGGATACTCCGAGGTTTCCTGCAGGGGTTTGAGTGCCCTGTCAGTCACAGAAAACAGATAATGTTGGCATAATGAAAGTTTATCATCCAGGGCACTCGAAAGGTCAAAGGGTCGTGGCGGTTGCCATAGAGTTTGCGAGGAAACTATTATGTGGGGTGCACAATGCAACTCAACATAGCATAAGCTGTTTATCCGCACACAAGTCTGCAGCTCAGATAAACATCTCTCTGGCAAGGTCAGCTCTGCGTTGTGGTTTTATTTTGTTGTGTAATATTACCCTCTAATGCTGCACAGCTGGAAACCAGGCTGTTAAAGTGAAAACAGGACAAACGCAAAAACAAAATGAGGACATATTTGTGCGAAGAGGTGGAAATGAAGTGATAAAAAGTGGAAACACAGCCGTTCTCTGATGGGACAGATTCTTGTAAAGCACACAGGGGAGGCTGTTATAATTTCACACTGCATGCTAAACAGCAGAAACAGCACAGGGGCAGGTGTAGGAAAACATTTGAGTTCACGGTGTAGCACAGGCGGCGTTATGTGATCCTGGATGCACCATTATTTCTGCTGCTTGGATCCAAAAGTGGATGTCTGTGGTTTGAGAAAAACATCCAGTTTCATGTCCGCACGTCAAAGGGAATTAAAGCAGCCTTCACTCGCCTGCGTTGTTACACTACATTAGCGCCGTCCCTCTCTCCGCTGCAACCTCAAAAACCACTCAAAGAGCAAAGGAATCTGTCTTTTTTACCAGCCGTACAGGAAGAAGACTCTATGTGGGTCACGATTAAATAATCCCCAAAGCCTCTTTCTCTCTGGGGATCAAGCCAAGAGGATGTTTGAAAAGGTTAAACAGAGATGGATCCAGGCTTCTGTGACAAAGGGAGAAGCGATTATTGTGAACTTATTTAAGTTTGGAGTTTGTTGTAGGCGAGGGGAGGAGGATGAGGAGGAGGAGGAAGAGGAGGATGAGGAGGATGAGGAGGAGACGAGGTGTAATGAGTCGGGGGGGAAACCAGGTGAAAAGAGAGATGTTTAGGGAAGAAGGAGTGAAGAGGCTCGGCTGGTTTTTTGTTTATTGACTGAGTGAGCGCCACAGGGCCATTTGAAGGGAGAAATGACTCATGACTTGTCACCAAACACACAGAGAAACACACTTTCTTTCCCCTCTCTGGGCCGTCACCCCGCTGTATTTCCCTGCAAGATGAATGGATGTGAAGCATGAATGAGAGGATCATTTGATAGTGGCACTCAGCTCGTATATTTCTCCTTTAGAGGAGATGCTTGTTCCTCTTAGAGCAGAACTGGACTGCGAGTCTTTGACACTCGTCGCTATGTTTTACCAGCAGCCTGCACCTATTTGCTTCCTGTTTGTTGACTTGTGAGATGTTGTACTTGCCGTAAGTTTTAATATCTGCAGGAGGTAATGTTGTCTCTCGCTGGCTTGAGTTTTCTTCCTGGGACACACATCGCAGCGTCTTATCTTTACAGAGCAAATCATTATACGATAAGAAGCTCTTTTGATGTGATGTGTTTCTAACTATCAGAGCTCCATCTAAAGCGCGCGCGCTGCCACAGAAGCTGTAATTTGATCAATGAGAGGATATAAATGCAGAAAATCCTTTAATCTTCTGCAAATGAAAACATTTATCTCTACTTTGAAATCATTACGAAGGACTAATCAGAGCAATATCCTCGAAAAATAAATATTCAAGATGCAAGAGGATGCTTCCTCTCAGCAGATGAATGAACAGAGCGCGGTATTTTCCTTTTATCCGACCTTATATGAAAGTTTGCGATAACATCTGAAAAGATAACTATTTGTAGTTTTGGCCAGGCAAGAAAACGGGAGTGGAAGAGAGATTAGAGGAGAGATATAAAGCGAAGAGGGGAGATAGAGGTGAGCAGATAAGAACTTTCTGACACAACGAGGACCTGCGCTGCTTTATGAATGAAAAGAGTTAAAAGAAAGAGGAATTATGTAGAGATGGAAGAGTCGATATGAGGATTGACGAGCAGACAGGCAGAGCGTGTTCCAGGGAAATTGTTAGAAATACACCGACGAGTTTCTCTGGAGAGGCGGCTGTCTAGTCGCTCCCAAGATGCATCTGTCTGCTGGATCCATCTGTCAGAGCCATCCTTAGAGAGGGACGGACAGATGCAGGACGAGAAAGAGAGGAAAAAGACTCAGGCAGAAAGAGAAGGGGGAACTGACAGTAAGGCAACATGGAGGTACACTAAGGGGGCATGTCTCCCCCACTTTTTATTTTGACACTAAAATCTCTCTCCAGCACACTGTCAGCACTCTAAAAGTCAAATGTTGTTACCACTAATGTCAATACGCTCTCCTGAGTTGCTTTCAATTCCTGCCTTGCAGTCAAAGCAATATTTGGAGCTTTCTTTGCCCCGGGTTTCACCTCTCAGGCTGCAAACATGGCTGGAAAATGAATGCATTTCATTTCAGTTTTTTCCATCAATACTAATTTATAATTCTTACATTCTTTTTATTCCGCTGAACTTATTTGACAGCTCGTCACTACACACACTCAGATGCATTAAAAAACATATAATGAGCTTTAAAATATTAAACCTGTGGTTCACGATCTTTTTGCCTCTTGCTAAACAGTTTAGGGTTGTTTGCAGTTTGAGGCCTTTTTCCTCAAAACTTTACAGATGTCTTTATAAGATAGTAGATACCTTTGTGTCATTTTCCTCTTTTCTAAAAATATATGATCTCATCACCCTTCAGACGCACACATATACAGGATAAACTCCACTATGCATGCATCGTGCATAGTATATTTAGGATTTTCTATTTTGTTTGGCTGTATTTTTAATTGCTGTATTTGTACTTTTCGTTAAGTAAAGGATGTAAGAGCTTATTTTGCCTCTTCCTTACTGCAGGAGGTGGCTGGATCTCTACTCTAAACTTCCCCTTATTGCATATTTTTCAAGTTAAAGACTCTAACAAGGTACCCAAATGTTATTTTTGGTAGGTGCCACATTAAAAATGCAGCAATTTACATATTCATTAATTGGGAGACCTTTGACTTGAACCAAACCTGCGCCCTTGAAAGAAAAGTTAGAAAACCCAGTTGCGTGGTTTCTCCTTCACACACACCTGCTGTATCGTTTCCCAGAAACACTGCACACACTCCAGACAGGAGACCCGTGAGTCATGAACTTTACTGGTGGTGTGTGTGTGTGTGTGTGTGTGTGTGTGTGTGTGTGTGTGTGTGTGTGTGTGTGTGTGTGTGTGTGTGTGTGTGTGTGGTGTGTGTGTGTGTGTGTGTGTGTAGTCTACCCCTGCTCGTAGACACAATGCTGCCTCAGTTCTGAAGGTGCGGATGTGTGGTCTGATCCAAACCACCAGCAGTGAATAACACGCCGCTTGTTATTCACTGCTGGATAACGTCTCCTTCTTCCTTTTTATAAACCATCAGGAAGAATGAGCCCTCAGTTAGAAACCTGCCTGGCTCTCTGCCAGCGGTCAAACCCTTATTTTGTAGATTACACTCTTACAGAACACTAAGCTGACTCTTTTCAGCTCATTACTCGAGAGGAAATGGTCATTTGGAGTTTAATACTGTTGAACACAATGTGAGTTTCAAGGGATAATTTGTTATGGAACATTAAGTCTGTTAAAGTCTAGCCAGGTACTAAGCCTCAGTGATACTGAAGTTACTCTGGAGGTGCTGCCTGTCTTTCTTTCCATATACAGTGTTGCTCGTATCATGCTGTTCATGAAACATCAGGGTATGTCTTTCTCAGCTCTGGCTCTATTGTGTTCCCTCAAAAAAAGTGAGTTACGTTCAAGAGTTGTGCTTCCCTCTCCTGCCCTGTTGGGACTGAAGAGGATTGTTTTAAGATTCTCTGGGAGGAGGTTTGTGTTTTTCCCTCCTCTGTCTAAGAGAAAGCTCAACACCAAAGTGCCTGAAAAAACACAACCCAGTGTACACACACCTTTTGCAGTTGTGTTGCCTGAACAGGAGAGATGAGCTTTAAAGGTGCAGCATTGTATACAGAGATAGAGGTGGAGAGATAGAAATAGCACCAACTTCAGATGACATAAGCCAATTAAAATGTCATAATCAGTGGTCAGGGGGACTGCTACACTAACTAGTAGGTTTCAAATGCTTTAATTATCTAGTCACTTAGTAGTTATGTGTGACATTGTATACAGAGCAATAAAGACGTCTTAGGCTGGGAGAGTCAAACAAACTAAGAACCTTTTTTTTCCCAGGAGGCTGGAGTTTGTGCCCGGTGTGAAACCAAAAGTCAACATTGACTTATTTAAATAGACATAGTTTACGTAAGCAAAGTTACGTCACATACAGTATCTCATTCACGCCAGGTTACGTAATAAACCCATAACCCTGATGTGATATTTTCCCAGTTATAACCAGATAGTTTGACACCAAAACCTTAGGTAACTCCAACCTTTTAAAGAAGTTGCATATGCACCTTGATAACATCCATTTAATGTCCTGATAACATTCAAAATGAGTTCACAGAAAGATGATATCAATGCACGAACCCCCAATAATAAGCAAACAAGAGCGAGTCAAAGCAGTAACTAAAACATCTCTGTGTACAAATAAGAGGAGCATGAATAGCTGTTTATTTCACATGCTGCTCCGCTCTCAGGTGCATGTGTCGGGCCTCCGGAGGTCAACAAGAGGAAAGGATCCAGTTTCACTTTCTCAGAGATGTGACTGACCCCATTTGTTGACCTTAAGCTCACCAGACATGACCTGTTACTTCTCGCTGTGCTTTCAGGGAGAAACACATGTAGGTGTGCAAAGAAAGAAGGGACTAGAGACTCAAAGAAGAAAAGACAACTGTCTGATTTTCCTTAATGAAGATACGCCGAGATGTGCTCAGACAAATCAGTATGAAATATATGTTATTGCTGGAAACGTTTCTGTTGTTTTGGATTCAAGCTGTTGCAGAGCTCAGCGAGGGAGGAACTCCTACGCAGAGCATGAATCTCCTCTGGACTTGCCCTACCACAACACTTTGTTGCAGCGCTCTTGTTGTCATTAAAAATAGACCTCTGCCCCTGTGAAGCAAGGCCCCGCAGCATCCTGATCTATTTTGTGCTCCACGCTGTTCCCCAAAGGCTCTGTGGGTAGAGAAGTACTCCTTTCTCTGCAGCAGTTAAGGGCAGGGTCGTCGTCTTTTTATTGACTTTGGAAAAGCACACAAAGGGGAGTTGTATCTCACACTGAGAGGAGGAAACTGTTGCTAGAGACTGTCAAGTAGCTGATGCTTAGGCAGTAATTGTGTGTGGAAAGATAGATTCTCTTGTTTAGAGCTTAAAAAAACTGCTGATCTACAAACTTTTCTGGATCAATTTGAAAGAAAATGGCGATTTTTTTACCGCAACCCTATTTCAGCTCGACTCACCTCTTCACTGCGCTGAGTACCATAATATTAATACAACACTTAAGTCGTCCCCAGAGGGATATAATCGTCCCCTCCCTTCGTCTGATATGTGAAGGTCAGAGTGCAGGGATGTATCTGGGACTGGAGGACAGTAAATGTTCAGTTTTACGGCCGGTGTTGTGTGTTAACGGGCACAAACACCAGCGGTTTCTGTTTCCTGGAACAGTTTCAGTCCCACAGGCGATGGCAGGACTCTCTGACACCCATCATTGTCCTCAGCAGAGCTTAGCTCCCACGCTGTCTCCTCCTCTACCCCCCGCCGGGCCCCATATATAATAACAAACAATTTATCATGGCAAATGTGTTTCTTCTCGGTAAAGGCGTACATAGGAATTTTTGTAAACAGAGCTTTCTTGCTTTGTTCTCCTGAAAAAATCACGTCCAAACAACTGTGGTTATAAAGATGAAAAGGCAGAAATGCATTTGAAGCTGGACCACATATATCTGTATACAAACTGTTCATATGGTGGAAGATTACACTCATACGTTAACATTAACAAGTCATGTTAGCAGGCTACAGTATTGGTCCACAACTGCAGTTTGTAGATGTGTTTTTATGCCAGATACTACAAATCCCATTAAAGAAAAACGTGCAAACTCCAGCTAGTCAAAAACTGGCGTGATACAACTATTGAAAGAGTGTTTTGGTGCTTTTAAAACACAGTTTGGTTGTAGATGAAAGACTAAAACGCATTGCAAAAGCCAGATTTACTAAAGTGTTACAGAGGTTTTTATTGTAATTGCACCCATGTGTGTGATGTCCAGGGTTCATCACTTCTAGTGGAGGCAATTACAGTAATTGGCAGGTTACAGTCACTCCGCTTCATCTTAGATTCTCACTCTTTAGTGCTTCTTAGTCATCTTTTTCTCTTGTGCAGTATGAGTCGGTGACATCCAGATTTCTCTCTGAACTCCTGAGGCGAAATGATGCCTTTCAGTACCTGGGAAAGCCTGTTAAGTGACGGCAAAATGATTTAAAAGGCACAAACGATCTTGATCAAATCATCATATTGAGCTGCAGAGTGTGATTACCCTGAAGGGGGAGCGGATGTTAATTGCAGAGTATGCAGTCACAGGATTTTCTGCTTTTGTTGTATAGCAGTGGTAGCAGAACCCACGAGAGAAACAATTATAGTTATTTGTTCCTGAGCGGCTCGACTATAATTTGGACGAACCTCTCATTTCTGCGCCATTGTGTCAAAAAGCTTCTTTCCTATATTCTCTTGTTTTGCTTCTGTTTCATACACACACTTCCACACACTCAAGAACGCAGCTTGACGGGTTGATTAATGCGGATCATCCAGCTGTGTCACTCCCTTGAGAACAGAAAGCTTTCAGACTTATTGGATTGCATATTTCTACATTTGCAACAAGATGAATGCACACACGGGAAAGAATACTTCTATAGATGGATGTGCAAAGTAAAACGTGGATGTGCATGGCGAGTTGGGAGGTTAAAAGTATCAGAGGTGGGGTTGAGAACACCTGGAGGCCACATGTGGATCACCCCGCTCGGAAAACTCCATTGTCATCATTACAGGAAAGGGCGGAGGCGATCATTAAGTCATTATTTATGTGCTTTCTGCTGTTTTATCCCCTCCAGACACAGTCTCACAAAGCAGACACCCACACTCCCGGCCCCAGAAGAATAACATAATTGTGCGAGGCAGCCAGGGGGTCCCGTCTAATAGAAAAAGTGCCGACATTAACAGTCTGGCCCAGCCGTACGGGCGACTAACACCAACTTTTTATCCCCATTAGGCGGGCTCGTTTACACTGTTGTTTATGTTTATTTACACACCGCTCCCGCATGAACCTCCACTTCCAGATTTTCTCACCCCTTTGAGGCATGAGGTAGCAGAAGGAACTTTTTTACGGCCAATTTCCTCTTTACAATAGCAGTAGTTTGCTTGATAGCCGTGTTATAAAAAACAAACACAACACTTTAAACTCTGCTTCTTCCACAGCAACATTTTCCAGTCGGTAAAAAACAGTGCGGTTGTTAGAGTTATTTATTGTGGATTATCTCAGTTGCTTGTCTGGGCCGCTTGAATCAATTTTCACTCGTTCCGTCAACATTTCACACCGTGATGGACGATTATGATTGCAGTTTACATAAAACCAAACCAGAGACATATTGGGCTGAAAAGAGTCAAAACTCATGGGGTATTGGAATATGAATGTTAAACAGCGTTGCACCTGCAGGGCCGTGTGCAGTCAGCTCTCTGGACACCGCAGTCACACCCCAGTGTTTCCTTTCCCTTGATTTTACTTTGAAAGGTTTGGCTGTTGCTTTTCCAGCTGTGCCTCCCCCCCCTCGCCCCGGGTCTGTTCCCCTGGTGTTTAAAGTCCTGATTCAATTACCTCTGTGGGACCCTCTCCTGACACATGACATGCACACAGCACACTGTGAGGGATTGCAGTGTTATGGCGTGTTATTCACGGACATCTCAGTGTTCCTGCAGCTAAAGGAAAGTCTGATGAAAGTCTGCTATTTTCAGGCATATATTATGGGTATCAGATATATACAAATATATTTAAAACATGTCTATGATGTGTTTTGCTCCAAATACCAAACAGATCATGCATTTTAGACATCCCTCATATCCCTCTATTTCAGCCCTGTTAGAGAATGGATGATTCTCTGCTGGATCAGTTCCGTTGTACCCCCGTTTTTAAAGATGTGGGTACGGAGGAAAAGAGAGAGGCACACCGGGGACACATATTTATGTTTAAAAGACATCAAAAAGTGCATTTTGCATGATAGGACACCTTTAAGACTCTTTGAGAGCTTTTAAATGCTTTTGGATCAATATCAATAATCTGAAACACTGCCTGCACAGAAAACACCGTGCATTGTATAAAAAATCATGGTTGAATAGCGAATTTTAATTTAATTTGCACCTCCCCATATGTCGTTCGCTTGCAGACATCTGCTCTGTGAATCACGCCCCTGCAAACAAATAGGAGTGTTGTTGGTTATCTATGATGGTTCCTAAATTAATGCAAGAGGCTTTCTGTAAATTATTCAGAAAGTTTAATTGGCAATATGTCTTAGCGTCTTTAAGTTTGAGCTGGATTTAATATATTTTAATAGGTCCTTCTTTTTAGCTGAATGCTTTTTTAGACTTCTCAAGGATCTGCAGGAAACATTCTTCTTAGCAGAGCCGCACTTTTCAACCTCATCTCTCTGAAGTGCCTCTAAACGCCTCGCTCTTTTGATTTCTTCCATCTAAACTCATCTCCTATTAATCCTCCCTTTCTCCTCCTCACTCACCGCTGCTTTTGTTCCCTCCTAACCTCTTTAACACCCTTCTCTCCTTTCCCTCGAACCTGCTCTCTACAAGGCTCTGCCTTAATTTAATCTCATTCAACCTCTTACTCTCCATCCTCTACTGCATCTCCTTCATCCTTTGTTCCTCTATTCCTCTCGTTATAACCAGCCCCTCTTCAGTAATTTACTTCAAGTGACCCTAAACGACTTTCTCACCGCTTCCTATTCAGTCTTTTGCTTTTCTCTTCGTGTTTGCGAGGTCAGCGTGACTCTGAAAGACAACGTGTTTCTTGCAGGAATTCACTCCTATGCGTGTTCTTATTCATGGAAACCTTTTCAAATGCATTTCCACATGCGGTCACTTGGACACAAATAATATGCAAAGATAATATATGCAGCAGGCGTGCAGACGAAGTGGCAGGAGTGTTCAGCCGGAGGATAAATCGCAGCACAGTCATCAGGCGTCGTCACGCACGTACACTCTTAAATGTGTTCTGACGCTGTCCACTGCTCAGCAATATCAATCAGTGTAGCGTCTGCATTTCTCACAGTTATACCAGCACCTAACACAGAAGAGCTCAACATCTCCATAACTGTGTCAGTCACCATAACGTTTGCATTAAATAAAAGCAAAAAGCATTATATAAGGGTACAGAAAGCACCTTTAAATTAGTGCTAATTTGCAACCAGCGTGGATATTATAACAAGGACTTGTGTTAAATCAGCTGCATTAAAGTATGGTTCACAAGTTGCAAACAAATCTTGATTCTAATTAGTTAAATAGGCTTTAAATAATTGTGTATGTCAATGAAATGATTTAGTTATCCCCAAAAAACAAACTGAGAGATCTTCAGACTCTATTATCTTTCTGCAGAGATGCATGAAAACGAGACATCCCTTGTATAAACCTTAAAAAATAAATAAAAATATGCAGTGGTTGTTATATAGAAATGATATAGTCAGATCCAAATAGTCCTAAAACCCTGCTGAGAAAAGTTTAGGCTCCAAGCTATTATCTTTCTGTGGAGATACACCGAAACGCCTTCGCCATCCTACACAGAGAAGCTTGCAGAGGAGATGTGCTAACCTCCAAAATACAATAAGAAGTACAGTGTGGAGCTTCATGTGGAGCTAGCTGATTGGTCGATCTAACATCCTGCTTTCTATGTTTTTAAAGTCTGTGCATACACGTATTAATGTGCCTCTTATTACCTCCACCTAGGCAGTAATCTGTTTTCTTTGTCAGCAGGATTACAGCCACTGGACCAATATTCATGAAACTTAAGCGGGTTTGAAGGTCGTATGTTAAGCCAAGGAAAACATTAGTTGAAGCTGATATAGATAATTGAGCATGCATTATTTTTACTTATGGAAACGGCCTTGGCTCTTTAGTGTCCTTCTGGTTTCTCAATTGAACGTTTTGTTCACAAAATAAAGAAATACGCTCTGGATGACGCTTAAAATACCTTGTTTTATGAGTATTATTCTAAAGATGTTTATTTAACTATGATATCAATCAGGAAAAGCAGAAAATAAACACTTAACACTTCATTTTTTGAAAAGATTACTGGATTATTGAAGTATTTGCACACTAATGTTGTTTTAAATATCACATTGCATGGCGCATACTCTGTCCACACCTATACGTACAATATACAGTCCACACCTAGAGGGAAAGACTTATAAATACCATGAAATAAGATCAGATAAGCAGCCTTCAAACTGTCCAAATATACCACAGATAAATATAAAGAGGCACAGATACAAGCGGAGGAACATGCAGGTAAACATAAAGTGATATAAGTGGGTCACACACTCGCTAACAAAGAGGTGTTTCAGCAGTAATGGATACATTTGGGTCAGGTAGACAGCTGTGCACACGCACATGCTTTCAGGTGGTGAGAAACAAACACACATCTGTTTCTGTCCTCCAATCAGACCCGGAAGGACCCGAGGGAGAGAGAGACCACACATTAGGAACGCCCCCGAGGCTTAAAGAAGCTTTAACCAGCACCACAACCTGTAATTGTTTAAATAATGACACAGGAAGGCATTCCCAAATCCATACGTGCCGTCATTTATGGGACATGTTCAGTAAAGCAAAATCAGAAGTTTTGAGTTTTGTTTTTGCTCTCTTTTATATTTTAATTAATCTTATTATCTTCCTTGCTTGGTTTTACCCAAATATGTAATGTTGAAGGTTAGCGGGGGTTCACTGCATATTCTTTCAATGTTATAACCAATTAATATTGTAAAAAAGATGATAACAATAATTAAAATCACTAATAGTACTTCAATTAGTAACTTATCTTAAATGGAGTAGAGTCAAATGAACAATATTGGCTTGCATAATAACGTGAAATAGGAGTAGAACGTAACCAAAATATAAAAAATGTATTACATTTTATATTTAAGTAGTCCACTGGCTGCATGGATTGACATTATGAGTTATTTTACCCACCTTTTCTAATCTCAGCAGCAAAACGAGGCAGAACCTAAACATAGAAGTGGATTAATATATTGCGAGTTAAAGAGTTGATATCCAGCTTTGATGTTGAGCCATCAAAGACGCTGGTGAAGTCGGTCAGAGGTGCAGCGCCGCGCTGTATATTTAGCCGTGAGCTTAAATTAGAGCTGTCACAGCGAGAGACACATGCTTCATCTGAGGGGCGATGGAGCTGCTGATTAGATGCTTTTGTTTCTGCTCCTCGGGAACACTTTGGGTGGGGTTGTGGCGTTATGGGTGTTATGGGTGGGGGGAAAACTTAAAACGGCATAGTAGTTAAATATTGTATCAATACTTGGACGACAAGTACCGATGTTTTGTAGTAGAAAGGATTGATGTTGCAAATACAAATGTATACTTTGGGTAAAATAGCTTTTTTTCAGTCTACTAACTAGATGATGCCGAGTTGAGTTGGATTGGCAAGAAGTTGGCAAAAGTTAAATGGAATTTTCAGAAAACAGAAAGGTGCCAAAACGTTATCCTATAGGTGGTAACAAACAGCATAATTTGCAGTTAAGCACTTAATTTATTGAATTGATTGCTCAGCATATCACAAAATGCTTAACATCGCAATAATACCGTACGATAACTTAAGTATCTTGATGATGTCGTATAGTGAGGCCTCTGATTCCCATCCCTAATGCATGTCTTGGAAGAAAGAACAAATGACAGATGGTGTGTGTGTGTCCCTTTGTTCAACTAGTGTGTGTGTTGGTGTCAGCGTGCCCTTGTGTGAGACTTCATCTCAGTGCCGAGGACATAGAGCACTGTATACCCGCTAATCAAGTTATCCGAGCAGCCTGCAGGTAACACCGGCCCAAACACACGCCACAGTCTACCTTTTATCCCGGAAATCTCGGAGTTCCCCCCACAAAACTCATTAAACATCAACATGAAGCCTGAAGACACACACACACACACACACACACACACACACACACACACACACACACACACACACACACACACTTTACTGCAAAACTGCTGACACACACATTCTTATAGCAATTATAGACACCACTCCTAGTCAGACAGGGGGTGGTTTTTTGATATCTTTGTAGTTTTCCCCAGACAAAAAGACGTTAATGCCACACTGCCTCTGTGATATGTGGCAATTTGCAGCTTCATAAGTCTGTTTGATGTGTGATTTGTCTGCAGACAGACTGCATCTGTGAGCTCTCTCTTCACTGGACTCGCAGACAGACAGGGTGACGCGTTGTTTCCTCTCGTCCCTGTCGCTCTCTCAGATCGTCTGTAGGAAGTGATGACACACTATCAAAGGGATTTCTGTTTGTTACACGGCTCATTTTAGGTCAATTAGAGGAAACTTGTTTTGGTTGTCAGGGTTTCGGGGGGGGGCAACTGTCCCCCAAAGACGTGCAATTAGTTGTTCGTCTGTGACGTCGTCAAATATTTAAAACTGTTTGTGATGTGAAATCATAAAAGCCTGTGTTAGCGCTGTGAGGCAGTTATGACAGTGTTGTTGACGGTGTGTGTGCACAAGCTGTTGTGTAATTAGCACTGTATGATATCATGTTCAGTCTCAGGTAGGCTTTGCATCATGTTGGCATTCTACTAAAGAAAGCATATCCCGGGATGTGGATAAACTCATGAGACACGGATGAATGAAAGTGACTCTGATAGCATTTAGCTCAAATCAACGCTGTGCAGAAGTAGCATGAAGTGTTGCAGGGCGGCTAACAAATAGCATTAGCCTTATGAGCTTGTTTTTTAGCTTTTGTTGTTTTTAATATGATGCAAAAGCAGCCTTGGTTTGCTGAGCCTGAATCTAATGTTACTTTCTCCATGTTATGTTTCTAAATGACTTTCTGGTCAATTAAATGGCTCCATTAGCTAGTTGCAAATAGCATTGTGAGCTAGTTCAGTTTCACACTAAATGCTAACTGCTATGTTTACATTTAGATGCCTTTTTCAGGTCTTTTTGTTTTTAAATGTTACTGCAAAAACCCATCATAGGCTACAGGTACAGATTCAAACGTTAGCTGCATTTTCATTCTTTTTTATTTATTCATAATCATCACTCTTTTTCTGTTGCTGTTATCAAACTGAAATCAAATCAAACTTTATTTGTATAGCCCAATATCACAAAACGCATTTGTCTCAGTGGGTTTTACAGATTAAAAACAAACATTGTATATGATGGAGCAAAATGAGAAAACAAGATATGTGTGTGGAATACAAATAAAACTAAATAAAATAAGATTCAACAAATGTTTTGACATCTACATCCCTACCTGTGAAACTTTGTAAATCCACATTCTGGAGGTGTTTTGGTATGACTTTAAGAATTATTGATAGGTCATGCGTGCCATACCAGATCTGCTCAAAGCGTGTCAGCATGTGTGTCTTATTTATTCACACCTGTGACCTAATCTTCACCTGCTTTACATCCCCCCCGCCCCTCTGTCATCTAATGTGCCATGTTTGATGATTTAGCGGAGCAGCAGCAGTGGATTGGATTAACTGTGCAGTTCACGCTTTCTGTGTGAAGTTTCATGTGATACAGGAGGGCAGAGTGTCATTGATCAGAGGCTCTGTGGAAACATTAGAGTGAGACCTGATTAGTACGAGTGCAGCGTGACGAGGGATCAGCATCAATAATGACAGCGGCAGAAAACCAGCCTCAATTTTGAGTTTCTGAAGTCTGTCCTTCTCTGAAGTCTGGCAGCTTCTCAAGTGGAGGATGGCTAAAAATGTATTGAAAAGTTATAGTGATTAAACCCATGAAATCAGATTTTATTTAAAATAACGTGGTGTGTGATTGACAGCAGGAGGTTGCTCTCTAATTTAAAATCAAATGCTTCTTAAATGAAAATGATCGCAAACAGAACTGCAAACGATGAGAAAAATGAAACCTAGCATCTAAACTGAAATGATATCATTATAATATTTAATTTAGATTAGTTTTTGATGAGTGACAGTTTTATATTAAAGTGTTATTGCATTTAACTCCCATGCGCTGGTTATTTAAAGAAAATAGACTGAGTTCTTGATGAGTAAGAGTTGTATATTAAAAGTTATATGTATTTGCATTTCTTTCTCATGCATTGATAAAATATCTTACAAGAAAATATATATTTCAAAGTTTTTCAATGAAATCTAAAGGCTTCTGCAACAGTTAAACATACACTATACTCAACATAAAAAGAGTATAAGTAAATGGTGCAAGTCAAATGCAGGAGTAAGTCGACATAAGTAAGAATGAGTGGATTTAATACTGTGAAATACATAAAGATAGTGTTACGCCGCTGTGAGTAATTCACCTTTAGTTTGGTTTAATTGTGCTACAATGTTTTCTCTTATACGAGTCAGAAACCCTCGTTTAACCACCGCGTCTTCCTTGGCTCTCTGTCAAATGGTTCTCTCATTCTCTGCGTCTCTTGACCTTCCGTGGTATTTTCAGAGGAGATCCACCTGCTCTAAAGGGTTTGTCACAGCGGTTAATGAGCTCAGGGTGAAGTGCAACGTGATCATTAAGCCCTTGGACCTCTACATGAAGATAATGGCGCCCAGCGATGTGGGGGAGATAGTAACGATGGGGTGGTCTTCTGCTTTTATTACAGTAAAGCTTGGGTGAGATATGGGCTTCAGCTTGTATAAATAGAGTGGTGAATATTCATGCTGCACTGCGGGGGATTGCATAAAGGTCAATACATTATTTTTAAAGAACAACATGGTGGAGATGTGAACCTTCTGCAGAGGTTATGATTGATTTTATGTTGGCTATCATTAGGGAAAGTATACAGTTAAGTGAAGAACATTACACACAGCTCTGTAATGATGGACATCTCCCCATCTATTCATATTTGACAAAAACCGCATGGCCCCTCTCATGGGGGAAAATATAGTGGATCACGCAGTAGGAAATGCAATTACCGCCTTCCCAGCAGAGTCTTAATTACCGAGCCCTGATGGTGAGAGTTAGCCTCTTTTTATAATGTGTTGAATTTCAAAGACGCAGCACAAAATCATTTGATTTACTCCCATCTTCACGGGATGTAAATAAGCTTATTAACCAGGAAATGTGGATGTGAGCGTCCCATGACTTTGAGAGCGGCTACTGACTTTATTCAAATTGAGTCTCTAAAGATACACAAATGAAGTTAATATCCAGTAGTAGCCCAGTGTAGAAATAATTAACAACTATGCTCTCAATCCGGATGGAGAATGCAGTTTAGTTGTATAGGTCCTTTATCAAATATTAATCCAAATATATCGCAAAATGTGGGATCTTGAAAGCTTGATGTTAAAAGAGCAGAAAAGCCTGCATGTGTTCGACCTGAAGCTTAACAAAATGAAACTCAGCTCTCGTGTATGTTACTCTGCATGAAGTATGCATAGTGCATTTTAATATAGGCTACGCGTAATCAATACTTTTCCACTCAAGCGCTCCCTAATTGTACTGCTGACTAATAAAGTCTTCTTCTGGACTCCAACTGGGAGTCAAATGCCCAATTAAAGCCTCCACCCCGGGGCCTGATCCAGCAAGAGATAGCAGACAAATAGGCAGTAAGAAGAGCCAGTGGAGTCCAACGCTCCTTCGTTGAGAATCAGTGCCTATTTTTGGTATTTGTTATACATTTATTTGTTCTAATTAATTTGAGCTGAATGCCACAGTTCCCCTGAGTTGATAGGAGGTTATTCAGATCATTTTTCGACCAATCGGGTCCTTTCTTTAAGGCTTCTTCTCCAATTAGTGCACACTTAATTTCAGCAGATATTGACGGACAGAAATCTGCTCTGAGACTTTTGTTCTTTGCTGTCTTTCCCTTTCTGAGTCAGGATGTTTGATCTTCTGAAAGTAGCTGTAGTGAATACTAAAATCATATTTTGACAACCTGCATCAAGGCAGATTGTAGTGCTACAGTTTTCCTTCCAGAGGTTATGTTTTCGAACGTCAACCTAAAGCCTGCAGCCATTATTTTGTTAACTGATTTATGTCCTTCATACTCCACTCCTATATTACTATTGAAGAGGCGTTTGTTCATTATTGCAGAGGTATTTCGATGTGTGAGATTTGTTTCTGTCAGTAAATATTCTTCTTTTTATGTTGGCAGCTGTCTTTTAGCTTCTTCTTGATCAGCTGATATCTGGAGAGTCAGTACACTTAGTTTCTGCCTCTTCTTGTCCTCATTGATCCAGAGACAGGAGTCGCCTGTGGCTGAGGTGTGAAGGTATAGATTTTGAAAAGTGGCTTGAGGTCTGAGGCGTCTCTATTTGTGAGGAGACAAACTGTCAGAGTGGCGAGTGTATTCAGTTATTGGTGAAACACAAGCCTTCAGACTGCTCAGTATAGCATGCACAAGAAGAAAGGGAGGCTTCGTGTGTTTGCTCGGTCTAGCAGAGACACGATCACATCGGATGCCTGAGGCTCCGTCTCCGACTCTTGCGCCTCTGTTGTTCCAGTTTACCCTTGGGAGACATGTTCAGGGAAACAGAGACTCGAGCAGGCACACACACGTATGTACACACACACACACACACACACACACACACACACACACACACACAGACCACTCTCTGCTGTTCAAGCAGCTGCCATCAACCATCTCTCCTTCTCATTAATGATATAACTTTCTGCTATTGTGCCTCTCTCTGGTGTTAATGGGACAATTACCGAGGCCAGGCACTCAACAGACACACACAGGCCCGCACACATACACACACACACACACACACACACACACACACACACACACACTCAGATAATTAATTGGTTCCAGTGGAGCCAGGAGCTAATTTACTATTCCTCCTGCCACATTTCTTTAGATACAGTAAGAAGACGCATCTCAAGGCAGCTTCCTTATGTCTCCCTCCCCATCTGTAGGGCCTGTATGTCGAAGTATATGTGCGTATGATTTTGTTTTTGAGCCAAAGAGGCGGTTGTTGTTGTTTATCAGGCATATAATTACTGAGCTGTAGGAGTTGGCAGCCTGTTTGGCTTGTTATCTCGGATGTGTTGATTGCAAGGAACATGTGGAAAGATGGATTATAGCGCTGTCTTCTCCCAGCGCTGCCTCTCTTTGGGTTTGACTGACCGGGACTTTGACAGTGAAGAACAAGAATCAAAAGAAAGATAATGATGAGACTGACTTTGTCATATCTAGTCGAAGCAATAATCAACACATTGTTTACAGTAAAAGATGTTTCAGTCACATGCTGACCTACATTCTTCATTAAAACTACAACAACCGCTCCACTGTCCCATGTGTCCACCAACGGAGTTTCACATCCATGAATGTTGAACATTTCATCACCTCTACTTCTTATTGCTTTAGACATGTGTGTGATATTCTCACAACTAGCATTATATGAAATATGCCAAGAACTCCAGAACGTCCTACTGCATCCAGTTGCATTTACAGTATGCTTTTCAGCACCAAACATATATGAGGAAGAGGGGTTCAAGGCTCCATGTTAGCATAGAGTAATATGTCCCAATTGCATCCATATTGCATGCAACACTACTACTAAAAGTAGTACAAGAGTAAAAAGCACAATACTGTATTCACCCCTATGACACACATATAAAACCTACCATTGTGTTGATGTGCATGTACTTTTAAACCCTTTACCTCTGAGGTAGAACATCCAACAGCTCATACAAATGAAATATTGGCACATTTACAGCAAGTATAACCAAAGAGACCGGACCTCCCCTCCAGTGGAATCTATCTGTGAGAGATTTCATCCATATTCCCCCCGTCATATCCTGTCAGCGCAAAAGCTGATATGATTGATTATGATATTACTAATTGGATGATTCAAAACTGCAGAGCTCTGTGCAGAACAGAAGAAAGGAAAAGTCTCCACTCACTGACTTCTCTTCTGAACGAGAGGAATGTACCCTTGGATGGGTGTGATATAGCGTCTGGTTAGCATCAAGCTAGCATGTCATTCTTCTGTGAGGCACTGGTGCCCTTTAGAAAGCGTAGATCAATGAGCTGGTGCTGTGGTTGTGAGTCTGGATATTGGTGCAATCATTTTTGCTTCTTCACCTTTAGCTCTGCAGAGGGCAGGTGTGTTTTCTGTCAGTGTTTAACTTGTGCACAGCTCTAGACGGTGATAGTGTAATTTTGCGCTCAGCGAGACAGGCGGCTACCCGTTAGCCAAGCATGTAATTAAAGCTTTAAAAAAGGCTCGTCTCTTTAGGCTTTATGCCCCTCATAGCTGCAGAAGGTTTGGATTCCCTGCATGTTTGGCGGGTTATTTTGCTGCTGCATTGATCAGATGATACAGCTCCTGTCGTGTGGATCGGCCCTGCTGCCAATACAATGCCCAGACAACAATGGCTTTGAAGTGCACAAATAATGTTGATGCCAATGCAGTTAAACATTAAGAAAAGCGTTATTTCACAAACCCTCAAGGGGGTTGTTTTGATCATCCTCTCATAGGTGCATAATAACCTGATCTTATGCCTGCAAATCAGTTTAGGGTGTTGTTCATCTTGTGTTCTCTCCTTCAGTGCTAGCTGTAAAGTCAATGACATTAGCATTGAAGAAGTACCCCAGCACTTTGTATAAAAGAGTGATATGCAACCTAACACTTGCTGTCCTGTCAGAGAGGAAACTTGAGATGTAGTTTTGGGACACGGTGACACACACTCCCTGAGATTTAAGCCACTGCAGCGCTTGTTGTGACAATGTTCTGCGTGTGAACTGCACTGAGAGCAGCTCACACAGTATCGCCCGGGGTGCTGAGTGTCAGAGACAATGTCTGACCAGCCGATCTGTGCCGGGGCGGCCACACGATTTTTTCACGTGTTGACACAGTGTTATGCACACATCTCTCAGCGGCAGTGGGGCTGTAGTGGTACAGAGTAATGTTAATCGGTGCTGAAAGGCAGAGTGTGTGCTGTCCACAGATTGTGATGAAGCTGAGTTTCTATACTTCATGTGGCTTTTAATCTCCGATAGAGAGTGATCCCCTGTTGTTAGGAGCCATTAAGCATGTTTCAAACTCAGGAGAAATATTCATTTAATGATATACATTTTGAATGACATCTTAGGACCAATCGTTTTTTAGTAAAGTGGGGAAAAGTAACTCCTTTTCCTGTGTACGCAAGACCATAATGCTCGACTGTTTTCCATGCATTACATGATTGTCCCTGTTCACAGTCTTTGTGCTAAGCTAAGTTACTAGCTTCATATTCAGCATGCAGACCTGAGAGTGGTTTTCAACTCAGCGAATAAGCACGTTTCCCCAAAATGTCAAACTTTTACTCTAAGAAGAACACGGTGCAGTTCCTAGAAGAGATGAATACAAATGTAAGGAATTCTCAGTGTATCTATATTCATAATACTCCTGTCAAAAGACGAGAAAGGAAACCAACCAACCTCAGAAATGATTAATTCTCTGAAATTATGAAGTCGGCTGTGCAGCCTATAAGTCCTGACTCTTCCTTACCTTGACCTAAATTTAGAAGCGAGCTGATTTAAAAGCCCTGCTCTGTATTCAAAGGGCAGGACTTCTGTAATGGTCTTCAGTCGCAGGGCAAATTGAACTACAGTACCTCCAGCAATCACGAAACAGCAACACTGCTAATCTAGTGGTGTGTGAGAGCTCTTTCACATGCATGATGTCACTTTTCCTGCCACATATTGCTTGTTGTTGTGCTTTGGTCGTGTGTTGTGTAGAAACATTGGCGCAGACCACAGTCAGGCACGAGGTGATGCATCAGCGCGAGTAAAAATAACGGCAAGGATTTAGAAACTTGAGAGTTTAGGGTGGGACTCGGATAAATTGCTGGGTGTGTTTCAAGCAAGTCATTCAAGTTTCAGCGTGTGTGTGTCTGTATTTCTCTGTGTGTGAATGTGAGGTCCTAGATTTAGCCTGAGAAAAATAGGTTGTGGTCCGGCGAGTCATCAGGGCTGCTAAAAAAAAATAGACGTTCACCTCTGCATAGTACTCAGACTTAGTTTTATCTTTACGTTTCATTGTGTTTTGCAGCATGTTCAAAAAACGAGGTGTATGCAAACATTACTCAGGAGCAGATGAGGGTGACATTTTCTTAAATTGACTCCATGGCTACTTTATTTTACTGTTGAATGTTTAAACAGAAGTTTGAAACGTATCGTGAACTGAGTACCTGCTACCTTTATAGTACAAACCTGGGAGGAAAATGCAATGATTGTGTTTTATTTTTGCATTAAAGTCAGGAAAAGAACTTCCACCAACAGAAATGAACGAGCTCAGAAACAAACATTGAGTAAATCTTTGTGAAAAAAGGAAAAACATAGTACCTGCCATGTTTGTTTGAGTCCAGAACCAGCAGTGTGTTTCTTCAGCTGTATAATCCCCCCCATATGCTGAGAGTTAAAAACACACTGCTCTGTTTTCCAAATCTGCAGCCATCTCAAACAACAGATTGAAATCTCGTAGCGTCGTCACAGAGTTGGGGGGGAAACTGATCCAGTATTTGCTCGATTTCATGTTATTCCAATACAAAGCTGTTTGTTGAACATGCTGTCTAAAGATTGGTTTTGCAAAGACTAAGGGAAACTTTCTTGGTGACAAAGCAGATGAAAGTTCTACCAATCTGTAGAATGAGTACTTTTACTTTTGGTTGCAGGACTTTTACTTGTAGCAGAGTATTCCTACACTCTACTTTTACTCAAAGATTAGGTGTACTTCTCCCACCTCTGACTATACTCTAGCTCAGGGGTCAGCAACCTTTTTGATATGAAGTGCCAAATCCACATTAAGTGCAATTATGAAATCACATCAAATGTCCAACGGGTCTGTAATTTTATTACATTAAAGTGCATAGCAACATTTCAAAGAAGGCAGCCATCCTCATGAAATCATTCACATCTGAGTTGAAATCACTAATAATGATTAAGCACCAATCTTCAGCAATAAACTTGCAATGTGTTAACAGCAAATGTCAAAACGGGTGAATTAAATGTAACAAACAGAAACATTAGCACCAAGTATGCTCCTATCCATATGAAAACATCCACATCCGATTTATCACACAACAGGCAGGCAAGTTGAGTTCTCTGATGTGCTCTGGACCTTTAACTGATAAAAAAAGAGCAGTGTACGGCTTCACAGGGACTAAGACTAAGTTAACACAAGCACTGTAAAACTGGAAGAAAAGAGAGAATCCCGCTACCGCGTAAAGGCGCAGTAACTGTGCAATTATCACTCAGGAACCCGACAGGTGAAGTTTGAGCTCACCTGGCGTGTTCTAAGATTTTAACAGATAAGTGACAGTTTAACTTTACTAATCTTGGTAATGATTATAGGCGTGCGTAAAGTCCGTTCACTATGAGGCAGAGATTTCTTCACTCGGCTCGGGCACTGACAGAGAAAAAAACACAGCGGCTGGTCCTCGTTTCACCACGTAGCAAAGCAGCAGAAAGTCGACTGGAGTTAAAGAGAGCGGGCCCTAGATTATCCTTCTGCGCTGTGATGCATGCATGGCTTCCTTCTGCAGGTAATGGGTGACGCGCTCTGGCAATTGTTCATTTGCCTGGCAATATTTTGCACACTTATTCCTAGTCTGCCACTGGTTACGGTACCGCGTGCCACCATTGGCACGCGGTACCGTAGGGTTGTGTGCCTAGGGTTGCCGACCGCTGCTCTAGCTGTTGTAATACCGTACATTTACCCAGTGCGGGACAAAGGAACAGATTCTGATTCTGAACATGTGTCTATAGACAATCTCCACACGTGCACATTTGATTCGTGCAGAATCATTATACTGAGCTGCTCAGATAAGCTTTTGAATAAAACAGTCATCCGATCCAGGTGCTCATTTTCAATTTCTCTGTTGGAGAGACACAAACATTACCCTGCCCCCTGATCCGGGGGTCGTGGAGCGGAAAGGACCTCGCTGAGGCTCTGATGGCGATATCATCGCTCCGTCACTCTCCTGTCATCCTCCGCTGAGACCCTGGAAGGGAGAGGGAGGAAGGTCAATGACAGGTGGAGGCAGGAAGGGGCATCGCTCCATCAATCATGCTGTTTTACTCAGCAGTCATGCACTCGTTCAGACAATCAGTCTCTCTGTCCGTCACTCAGCTGGTGTGTTATTTCGTCACGTCGTTTGTCACTCAGTCCAGCAGCCTGGGAGTCATCGTTTGGATGGACTTTAAAGGGGACCTATTATGCAAAATCCACATTGTCATGTCTTTTGTCAACATGTGTCCCCTCTGTGTAAAGAGATTCTGAAAGTTTCAGGAAAAAAGATTCTCTCTCTTTTTGTCCTGATCCATTTATATAAAAACCTGTCTGAAAATGAGCTGATCAGATTGTGGCCACTTTATGATGTCATAACGATGTGTTGGCTTGTGTAACCATTAGCCAATCAGCAACCAAGGTAACCCCCCCCCTCACCAAGGTAACCCCCCCCCCACCTTATCACCTGAATCTCCTCCTAGAGCACCATTGTGTTCTTTGTAACCAAATCTCTCTCAGAGGGGCGTGGGGAGGGGCTCCTTATTTTCATCTAAAGTAACAGACAGAGAATCAGCACTTTGGAAACAGGGCTGAAACAGAGGGGATTATGGGATGCTGCAATGATCTGTTTGGTGTTTCAGCCAATCAGAGACAGGCTCTGTATATATCTGAGAGCTGTGATATATTGATGAGAAACCGTATAATAGGAGACCTTTAATTATCGTCACAGTTTTCTAGCTCCCCTAAAGGAAGAAATATGAAGCTCATAAGATGAAGCAACCCATTTATCAGGCTTTATTTGTAAAGCACTTAAACACAAAGACGTTGTAATTAATAAAACACTTGATAATAACAGCGTTCAATCAAAATCAAACATAAACGGAGGAACCGATCATAAATCTCATCTGTGAATTAACGAGATTTATGATGGCGCTTTCTCCGTTCTTGTTCTTACTTTGATTGAAAGTGTTTTGATTTATTTGAGGAACACCATAGGCAGGATCAGAAACAGATATACATCAACATATACAGAGACGACAGACTTAAATACATATACAGATTGCCATATGGATGAATGAAAGTAAAGGTAAAAGACACTAAATAATTGAACAGATAAATATGCTTAACACAGAATTTGAGCAGCATTTTTTCATTCAAACTTTGAAAATGAAATGTAAATGTTTGAAGTGATTCAAAGCTGATTGGATCGTCACATCCCTGCTCCTCAGACAGCTCTGACGTTATAGAAGTGTTTTTATTCTTTTATAATTCAATTACTACGTTCAAACATAATCCGATCACTCAGACGGCTGATCAAAGAGCAAACATGTCCGTCACTTCTCCGTGTTTTCATCTCAGAACACAAGACGCCAGAATCACAGATCCCATGTGGCAGAGAGAGACTCAGAAGAACAACAAACAAAAACTGGCAATAACCCATCTGATAGACAGAGAGATACACAGGCAAACACACACACACACACACACACACACACTGTCTGACAAACAAACATTCAGCTTTATGCTCTGGAGTGTTTTTGTGTGCCCAGCTCTAAAGCAAAGTCTGGTAATTTTACTGGTGTGTGTGTGTGTGTGTGTGTGTGTGTGTGTGTGTGTGTGTGTGTGTGTGTGTGTGTGTGTGTGTGTGTGTGTGCCAGAGAGAGAGGCATCCATCAGCAGTGTGTTATGACCCCTCACACACACACACCCTTCTGACTGTGTTTGGACAGATGGATCATCACTGCACCACTTTGACAAACATGTCTGTATGAGAGCCTGTGTGTGTGTGTGTGTGTGTGTGTGTGTGTGTGTGTGTGTGTGTGTGTGTGTGTTGTGTGTGTGTGTGTGTGTGTGTGTGTGTGTGTGTGCGTGTGACGGCTACAAAGCTGGCGTTTATACTGGAGTGAATTCATTATGTATCTTGTAATTCAACCACCATGAAGTCTCCCTCAGACTAAATCAATAGCGTTAATATGATCCTCTCCACTCGTTACTGCAGGAAGACTTCCATTGATTAGTTAGCTGACACCTGCACATCCACCATGCAAAGATGCAGGTGTGTGATTGTGTGTTTGTGGCTGTATGGGTCTTTTATAACTTTCAAAAACTGCAGCAAACAGCTATTGATTTTCTGAGCTAATCCATTACTCAGCTCACTGACGATGGACGATGCATCAACTTCAGTTTTCTTCTACTTTTTGGTAGTTTGACGTACAATATGCTGCCTTTTTTAATTGAAGGATCTGTCTGAGCTAATATTGTTTGTGCGTATGTGTGATTCAAGGACCTCTCATGGTTTTGGTGATCCACACTATTGACTTTTTGTAGTAGCGTCATTGCCTGCAGACTCCTCTCCAACCAGCTGTTTGGGGCTGAAAATGATCATCACCTGCTCCAGTTAGGACTTTTGTTTCCGCTACATGTTCCTGAGCAGATTAACATGTTCCATCTTGTCTGAAAAAGACTTGTAAATAAGCGCTTCAGGTCGCAGTTACTCCTGTATGATGCTACTAAGACAGAAGGCTACATTTGGTGCAGACAGCTGCGTGAATTAAAATCAGTGTATGTTTCTCTAGAGATACGACTGGGAAACATGTGAAAGATGCTAATGGACTTGCTAGGAGGTGTTGTGGTTTGTAGTCATTCAATCAAACATTACAGCAGTGGTCGTTGCAGAGACACCTGGCAGAGAAGTGCAAGATGCTCGTAGTGTCTTGTCTGGTTTGTGTAGTGCATACTTTTCATATGATTGTAGATAACAGGAGCAGAAATTGAGTCCAAAAGAAGTGTGTACAAAGCTTTTGATCGTGGATTTGTGTAGAAGATCACATTGGTCTTTTGCCAATTTCACATTTAAAAAAGGACGTCTGAGTTTAACATCATCCTGGCAGCAATACTGTTTTGTTGTGTCCCTGCATTTCAGATGACAGCGTAGTTTACACCATATTTTTTTGTCTGTTTGGCTCCCTTTTGCTAAGTGACCTGAATGCACCGGTGTGTTATCCATCACCAGCTCCCGGGTGATTTCAGTGTGTACGTGGGACTGTACCTGCTTTTTTGTGTGTCCATATTTGCAGAAGTATGAAAAAGAGACAGAGGAAAGAGGAGGTGCAGGAGGCGTGTGCTGATGCCCTGGAGATGATTTAGAGCCAAACCAGCGAACAGCTCTGAACGCTCTCCCAGTTTATCCTCCCTCAGGAGCAGTCGTGGCTTGTGGTGAGCTAAAGAGAAAATAGGATCCACCAGAAAACACTTCAGAGAGAAACGACGGTTGGTGTTAAATCACGTCTGTCTGTCGCTGCTCTGCTGCTTTAGAATGTGTGATGCAAGGGAGGCATAAATCAGGTCGTAAGACGTACCATATGCATTTCATTATTTTATTCATGGCTTATTCACAGTATGAGATTTAGGAGTTTGTAATTGTTTCACCATGTAATGTAAGGTTTGCATTAACTCATGCACGTACAGAGATGGAAATATTTGTATATTCATGACATACACATGTAGAAAGGGAGGCAAGCAACCAGGTTTAACTTGGATTTGGAATATTTAAAACATTGGACATAATTTAGATCCTGTATTAGTATTCATCATCAGTTATTCTATTGTTGATATAAAGTTAAATTATTATGTGGTTAAACTAAAGATACCCTGTTTAGTTTTTACCACTAGAAGCACTATGGAGCAATTTGGTTATGATTGGTTCTCTACTTATACACTCCTTTTGCCATATTTTGCGTGTCAAAAAAGTTCGAGGAATAAGATGGAAACCCTGTATAATTTAAAATATTCAATCATTTGTTTTGTAAGTGTTTCATTCTGAGGGAACAGTCTTGAGCCCATTTGTTTGACCTCGAGGAAACACATCGGTGGAGATTTTGTTTTTTTACGTGAAATATCGCAGGGCATCTTTAATATTAAACTACAACCGGGGTTTTAAAACATGCTGCGAATCAGTAAAACATGAATGTGGCGTGAGTGGTGAGGAAAATGATAACATTGTTACATATTTTCTTGTTCTTGAAACAGCATTACAAATCGCTCGTTTATGAGATGCCGGGACTTTGTTTTCTGAGCATGCACGCGTGTTGTGTGTGAAGACATGAGAGGTCGTGTGCAGAGGGAGGGGGGTCAGCAAAGATCACTGCACTCCTGTCAGACAAGAGTGTGTGTGTGTGTGTTTTGTGTGTGTGTGTGTGTGTCGCAGTGGATAGAGCCTTGGTGTTGGGATCAGGGGGTCACAGGTTCAAACCCCACTGCAGTCAGCATGTCGTTGTGTCCCTGAGACACTTCACCTCAAATTGCTCCTGTGGGGATTGCCCCACAGCTTGCTCTCAGCTGTCAGGGAGACGAGCAGACAAAGAGAAGTGGCATGTAAAACGACACGTTGACTGCATAAGAGCACAAGCTGACGTGCGAAGCGTCAAGTCGAGAGGAAAAGAATAAAGAGAGGCAACTGTTGCTGGCTGTCAGCGCTGCGTGACAGGCGTTTCACATTACTGAGGCCACATACTCCTGCCTCTGCATTCACACACTGGACTTTAAGTGTTCTCCACAAAAGGCCCCAAGGTTACAGAGCGTATTCATGCTCGCTAAAGGCAGAGTAAACTTTCCTTTCAAGGAAAAAAAGAAATGAAACGAGCACACACTCTCAGCATTAGGGTTTCCATTTGAAGGCAGGAGCAGAGAGGTGACTTATGTTGAAGCCCTCAGCCACTCAGGGGGGGGGGGTTCAGACTTCAGAGAGAGCAAATGTTCCCTCTTTCGTTCCTTCATTCTTTGCTCACTTCAATTTCGTAGTTTTAGCAGCTTGCAGAAGTTTGCATATTTTGCTTCCCACAACAAACAAGGTGTTAACAGTTGTTTTTTCTTTTTTGCAACCCCTTAAATCACAATTAATTAACTCTTCCCACCTCAGTTTGTAATGAGCTTTAAAGGCCCTGACACACCAAACTGACACCAAAGAACACGTCCGATTGTTGTGTCGCCTCACGTCTCTGCGTCTTGGCCAAAAAGTCGCACTGGAACACACCGCAAAGACTTCAGCCGACGGCCAAGTAGCACGTACGCACTGCGCATGCGTGAGTGGCAATAACTCTCCTTACCAGCAAGCGGCGGTAGTGTGTATTCGTCATTCAAAAGAGGCAACAACCGGAAGACAGACTGCGTGATATATACAAACAACAAATAGCGTGCGTTCCATTTTCACTCTCGTCCATCACAGACTGTTTCACATCGAAAACATGTTTAGTGCGGTACTGGAAAAGGAAAAAGAATAGCCGTCTGTGTGTGCCTACTTCACTTCCGTTTCGCTTCTCATGCACTGATTCGCTAAGCTGAACAGCCAATCAGAGTGATTTCTTTTGCCGACAGGACCCCGATTTAACACATGTTGAATCGGGAGCGGAAGGTGTCGGCACGGCCGAAAAGACACGACGGTGCGGGACATACCAATCTGAGTAGGGCGACAGGACGCTCAACGACGGCCAGACATCTATCGACGGCCGAAGTCGGCTCGGTGTGTCAGGGCCTTAAGACGCAATGTGAAAACAAACATGGATGCTCCAAAGAAGGGGTTTTTATATATTATATTTAGACTTTAACTGATCAATAAGAAGCACCGTTCCTCATATATTGTGTAGAAAGCCTTTATTGAATATTCCTTACAGTATATTGTGAAGGGTAGAGTGATTTAATCGGACTTGTTTTGCTTACAAAACATCTTTGCTTAAGTGCATGATGCTGAATCAACTCTGTCATGGAAGATTGTTCATGCTCCACTGGTTGGACACAAAAGAAAAGCTTATTTCATTTCAAATGTAATAATATAATAATGAGGATCCACAGGTTGAGATGCATAATGCAATCAAACTAAAGTAAAGACAGCTGAGACCCTCAGTGGCTTTACTCCTACAGTCAGGGAGGATTATTCTTCTGTTGCACACAGCATGAATCACTCTTGGTAATAGCATCACATGAATGATTAAAAAGTAATGATGCAGACGCTGTACACTGCTCATCAATTCACCCCCACATAGAAAAAGAAATCACGGACGATTGAGTTGTGAAAACTGCTCTGTTGTTCTTGCAGCGAATGGCTTTTTCTGGGAAGCATGAATCTGCAGCAAGCATCAAATAATAATCACACGCAGCGATTTGAGGGCTTAGTTGTGAATAAAAACACATCAGATTTACAGCAGCTATAAGATTTAATTGACCCACAAGGAGTGCTGTGCGGTGCAGCTCTATACATAAAGCAGGCATATATTCACACAAATAGACCCTTAATAAATGCATGCACTCATTGAACTACGGCTGCCATTCATAATTAAATAACACTGATCCTCTGCATGAGAAACACACAGAGGGCACATGATTTCTGATGTTAGAGGACACACACACACACACACACACACCACACACACACACACACACACACACACACACACACACACACTCTAGGTGTTTGAGGTAATACAGAGCCATGTCTGATTTATGCACCGGGTGACAGAGGTGTGAAAACACTTTTTACCCCCGATCTGTCACAGCTTTCTTTGCACCTTTCTCCCTCGTTTCCTTTCTGTAGAAGAGTGAGTAATAGCTATAGCTAGCTATACTGTAATTCAGTGCTTTGATGGAAACTAAGTGTAAATACATCCTTGTTTAAGATGAGACGATTCGGGTAAACGTAATTTCTCACACACTTTAAGTTGTGTTTGGGCTCCTTGAGACACATGTTCAGTGACTACAGTAAAACAGGCCTCCTTGCTAATACCTCTTGCACATTTACTCCAATGTTTAGTAAGAAAATGAGCAAATAATGAAATAAATGTTGCTTTTTTAAAGAAAATGTCAAGAAAATATCCACATTTTTACCCTATCCTTGTGTTTTGTCCCCACTTTAACCCACATGTGTCTCTTCCTGTCCTCAGGTGTGTCTCTTCCATGCTCTTGGCCCCTGAGGCCTGAGGAGAAGTGAGCCAAGCCCACCCCCCCATGGGACGCCCTGGCGTTACCCAGCATGCACTGCTCCTGCTGCAGTGCATGCTGGTCCTGCGGCCCGGAGGCGTGGCCAGTAGGAGAGGACCGGTGCTGCTGCCCGAATCCCCCTGTCACAAGACGGAGCACCCCCTCGTCCCACACTCAGGTACACACACACACACACACACATACACACACACACACACACACACACACACACACACACACACACACAGGCTTCTTAAACTACACATTAAACAAAACATATTCATTTCACGTCGTTTGATGAGAAGGATTAAACATAGTGTTGCGTTCTTTAACCTAAGAAGCCTAACATACACATGAGAAATAACTTTTTCTTACCTCTATTGCCTGGAACATGTCGCTTTAACCTCATTTTGTAGCATTTTGTAGTCTTCAAGTGCACATTCTAGGCATAACTCTTATTTTATATGATCCAGCTGGAAACATTAAAGTCAGCCTGTATTTAAGTGCAGCTGATAGCTCTTTATTCCTTCCCCTGAGACACAAAGCAGACACAACCTTCCTCGCATGCCTTTACTACAGCATCAGATTTCACCGTCCTTACCCCTCTATCGTACATTGCTATTGAACAACTAAACTGTAATGAAATGAAGTGAAACTTAGTCGAAGGAGAGGGTCAATAGAGATCAATGGCGGTTCTGGCTGCTCTGTGCGAAGCAGCCAGATGTCATTGAGCTGTTTTCAGTCCAGCAGAGTTTCAGTCAGATAATCACATGAGGTTCAGTCTGGGGTGAAATGCAACTGAAGACCAAGGTCAGTGCGCGTCTAAAGATCCACGACATGTATTCAGTAACTCCGCCGTGCACGGACAGCAGGTCGAAAACAATCTGTGGCGGGAAAATGTACAGTGACGTTGTAGTCTTTTCATAAAAACACATATGGTGGTGACGAACGTACAGTAACTCATGTAAGCTATAGAGTATATTAAGCACTTTCCTTCGTAAGCCTTCGTAAGCTTAGAACAAAAAGCGAACTAAGAACGCTACGATAAAATCCGGTACAATCATCAAATAAAGTCAACATTTCAGGTGTTTCTTCAGCAGTTCAACATGTGATATGCACAGTAGTAGATATGTAGGGCTATCGAGTTATGCATATATTGCATTCATCATTATGTATTAACTCAGACAATCATACTACTTATTTTGTTTCATGCCAATAAATACAAGTGGGCAGGAGGGTGAGGGTGACAGTCGTTTAGTTTCTTTTTTATATTACCCACTTGATTATGAAGCAATATTTTTCACTGTTTTCCACATGTTTTAAAGTGTGAAACAACACAGTATTTAGATGCCCTTTAAGTACTCAATATAGGGAGAGTTGTAGTTTCCCCACGACATACCCAGTAATAGAATAGAATTGGGGAGGGATGAAACCCTCTTTAATGGTCACACATGCAGAGCACACAGCACACACAGTGAAATGTGTTCTCTGCATTTAACCCATCCCAGCCCGGGGAGCAATGGGAGTGGGGGGGGAAGGGGGGTGTCCAGTGCCTTGCTCAAGGGCACCACGGTAGGGCAGGAGGTGAACTGGGACCTCTCCAAGTAGCAGTCCACACTCTATATTTTTAAGTCTGGTCGTGGACTTGAACCGGCGACCCTACAGCTCCCAGTCCAAGCCCCTACTGACTGAGCCACCGCTGAACATCCTCTGTCTCATTATAATGACGTCTCCCAGTGTCATTTCAGTCCTGGCAAAATGTCCTTCACTTCTTGTTAACCCTATGACACCTTCCGCTGAGGTTAAGGAGAAGAGGTTAGAAAATCAAAAGAGATTTACGATTTGACCGCAGCCAGCTCTCTACAACCCTCAATCTTCGTCTTTCTCAGCAGCCTTCATCACTTCATTGTTAGCTGAGGTTGCTCTTCTCTCTGTGCCATTTGTGTGCAATGATGATGACTAACTGTGTGAGAGGTATTGGGTCTCTCTAATGTACCACAATGGCCCATTAAGCTCCTGTGGCCTTATGCTTTTGCACAAATATACTGTAGGTGCATTAATAAAAAGGGACGACATTTCCGTTCCTTATCAGACATGGTTCACGACACAAAGTACCGCAGTGGAGAAGATAACAGATTTTTTAGAGACTTATTATGTGATAGTAGATTTTGTCTTGTAAAAGCTAGAGAGTCTGTTTACCCAGCCTACAAATACACTTCAAACTTCTCTTCTGGTTAGAGGCATTACGCTCACACATCTGCATCCAACTGTTAAAAGGTGGAATTAGTGCTCGTAAAATTAAATCGCACCGATGCAGAAACGTTACCCAGAATGCATGTACATTTCATTGCCTTGTTAATGCTGCTGGACCCTCAAGGTTCACCCACAGTTTCCGAGCTCACACGCTGTCCACACACCAGCTTCGTCTGCCTGGTTTTATGGTCATGTGGCGACAGAAAGCATAACAAGTTCCCCTTTAAAAACAGCTTTTTAATGATGCTTTGTTTACTGCCTTCCCAACCTTACTCACGCTCACCTTGTGGAAGCATCGCACCTTTTCCGAGCAGCTGCTAACTCCCATGGTCTCATGACTGTCTCTCACAGCTATATTTATGTTTTAATGACTTTCCTTTCATGGCGTGATCATAGTCTGTGTGCGGTTCAAACACATCTCATTGTTCTGACTCGTACAGTAGCCACAGACCAAATTACAGCCTTTTTTGCAATGAAAAAGTTATGAGTCATTGCAGAATCCATATGCACACATACACACAAACAGGGACGAGGTACCTTTCTTTAAACCTGTGATTATTCTCTTCTGTGTGCCATTGTGCTCTTTGTACTGTAGTGTAATCCCTGGTTGTTGAAAATGTGCAGCGCTGCCATGGCTGCTCTTCAGTGGAGCTGGGAGCACTACAAACACATTAAATACACCCTGCGGAGCACTTTACACCTCCACTCGGCACAGGAGAGCCTTATACTCTTGGACATACATTTAGATATGTGGCTGCAGCATTACAGCGAGAATATGGCTTTGACTTGCACTTAAATAGTTTGACATTTTGATAAATACTCTTTTTTACTAAAATGTCTGATGCATAGAAGTCTATCGTAGCGACAACCAATGATAATGGCTATTTAATTAGCGGATAACATTAAACATTTTACAAAGAAGACACTGCTCTTATTTCTCTTTTTCAGTGTATACGATAAAAACGACTCCTCCCGAGGTGAATAGGATTAAAAAAAATGTAACTTATAGTGTCTTACTAACATTGAGAGAGAAAATCTGAAAGATAATGTTTAAAAAAAGTCATCATGTCATGCTAGCTTTTGGTGAATTTAATCAAAAAATCTTAATTTATTTAATGCAAAATCACATCTTTACCCATCAATTTTCATAAGAATTAGTAAATGAGATGTCGTGTGTAAAAGAGTGAGTTTTGATGAATCTATGTATTAGTGTAAAGGCATTATTTTGTCCACCTTATGTTTTGCTAATCTTCTATTGAATGAGCTGTTGGAAGAACAATAACATGACCTTGGAGTCATAGCCATTGAGGCATTCATTTTTTATAATTTTCTGACATTTCAGAAGTTACAACGTCTATCAACAAATAGGAAAAACATGAGTCGACTGCAGTTGAATGAATGTATTCAAGCATGAGATAGAAAATCAGTCTTTTTGTATTCAAGGATGAGGTGCCAGTAGGTGAAATGAAATAAAGGAGCGACATTCTGCAGCTTCTCCATTGTTCATTTCACAATGCTCACAGTTCAAGCTAGCCTGGTAACATAAATAGTACTTTTGAGCACAGAGAGCCAGGGTCAAAGTTTGTCCGTGTTCCAGAGACAGTGGATCTTTCTCTGTGTGATTGTGGTTGTTGAAGGGCGTTTCTCACATGGCGTTGACCCCGGTGGGATGGTGGTTTTCTGACTTGGCACAACACTTGGCCGACAGATCTGCTACTGTGGTGCGAGGATGCTAACGTCTAAAGACCACTCTCGGTTTGAGAAATGTAGGGTTTGAGAAAGAAAGTGAAGCCTATAGCTCAGCAGCTACGTCTCTAATGTTTATACAGAATATACACTCAGGTCTGAATATAGCTCCAGGAGGGGGCCAATGTAAATGTGGCTTTTATAGAATCATTTAAAGAGGGGTGTTAATGGCTTGATCCCATTTTTAGTACAGGAAGGTCAGACTTTTGGTCCAAAGACAAATACTGTAGGCGGTGCTTTTTAATGAGTTATTGTACATCTCTGTGAAGTTAATGATTTCATGTGAGAGCAAATACTTGAATGTAACAAACACAACACAACAAATCTTTAAAATATGTATTTCAAAATTGCAATTGGCGACCTATAGCTCCCAAATCGATGCCACTGATTCTGAGTGTGTTGCTATTGTAGCTCAAAGCACGTGAGAGGTAGTTTTATTAATGAAGCGTTGTATTCAACAACTGTCCCTGAGTGTAGGCTTTTATAGGTTATAAACCGTTGTGTAAACAAAGCCTTCTGCAGGACATGCCCGGGGCCACGTCTCTGAGGACAGGAACTGCTTTACAGCCTCAGAACGAGCTCACTTTTATCATCCCTGAACGGCTAGCACGCCGTTAGAGAGGCGAGTGAAGGCAGGGAAATAAACAAATGGCCTCATAGCATTCATAAAGGCAACCGGCTATCAGAGATCCTTTAATTGGTCATTTGGGGGTGATTATTTTTAAATTGAAAGCCCTCCCAGGTTTTTAATGCTTAAAAACATTTAGTCGGCTCTATTCGTGCCCAAGGTCAGCTATGTTCCTGCCATGTTTTATGTTAATGTTTCCAGTGGAATGAAGAGGGGACTTTTCCATATTTTTGGACTTGTTGTCTTAGTTTTACCCGCTGCAAAAAAAGACCCACAAGACATTTCCTTACAAATATATTTTTATCTCTTTTTTTAAGTGGCCGGAAGACATCTCCCGCTCCCTCTATAACCGAATGACTGCTAACACATGAGATTAAAATATTTTATTACACACTTATTTGTGGTTTCACGGTGGTTTGTTTTGCATGAATCACTCGATGTCCCGCGGCCGCAGCACACACGGCCACAGACGTTTTGAGGTTGCAGGACTTTTAGCTGTGAAACATGCTTGTTTTTCCAGCTTTAAATAACATAATTGGAGGGGAAGCCTTCAAACACAAGGTCTCGTCTTACTTCGCCTTTTACTTTGGAGTGTTTGCTTTCATTTCAACCTGCTTCCTTGCATCAACTTCACCAAATAGTTGCCATTCTTTTGCCTCCATTACCACATTTAGGGCTGCTGAGTTGGCTGCCACCACTCACAGTCAAACCATTCATGATCCAGAAGTGCTTCCACATGTGGCGGCCATTGTGGAGCTCTCACTTTGAGCGCTGGCAGAAAGAAGAACGGCCTCTGATGCCGGGTGCAAATATTTATATACGCTGTCATTTTGTCTTTGTGTCAGCCGCTCCGTGTCAGAGGCAGGAATAACAAACGGGATGTGAGTGATGGGCTGTTTCTATTTGAGGAGGAGGGAAACAGGGGTTAAGGGGATAAGATGGGACCGAGAAACAGGGGGAGGTGTGTGTGTGAGTGTGTTCGTTGATTTTAATATTGGCTCAGAGCCCCGGCTGCTGTCTGAGTTGTCCTCCCATTCTGTGTGTGTGTGTGCACGTGTGTGTGTGTGTGTGATTACGACTGCGTCTCATCAGCAGCCAATCCCCCGATTCAGGCAGCTGCTGTACACGCATGGCTGTGATGTGATTACATTATCACATTTAAAGCCACGCTGATGGGAACCCATGCTACATGCAAAGCAGGAAATATAGGAAAGGGAGGTTTGTTTTTTTAAGGATAGATATGTTAGCTCGGGGTTGTCCTACTGTTTCATTTTTACAGGATTAACGGAAGGGTTGGTTTGAAGGGATCTTAAAAACATCCCAGGGTGCTTCTGAAGTTCACTTTGTTCTACCAAGACAAAAACAGGTAAAATCACAGGTTGATTCGCACCTATTTTGTATGTAATTAGCTGATTAAAATGGCGTTATCATTGGTGATCGCTGATTTACTTCTATGTGCTGTTCGATACAAGATAGTTAACACCGAGTTGATCCTGATGGTATGGCCAACGATGAGTGTGTGTGAGTTTTAGCTTCCTGAATGTCGTTTTACCATGTATGTGTCACACAGGCTAATCTGAGGCTATGTTGTTAAACTGATTTAGGTTAAGGAAATACAACTACCTGGTTAGGGAAAGTAATAGATAGGTTTGGATTGAAAGGTTGTGTGTTTTTTGTCCCATCTATCACCCCTTACCTTTGCCTTTAAATAGAGTTTCTTTCTCTTTAGACTACGAAACCTTATTTCCGTCAACACTCCTGTCATAAGTTGCTGTCCTCTTTTTTTATACCTTCTTTCGTGATAAATCGTGTGATAAATAACTGATAACCCCCTTAATCCACTGAACCATGTGTTGATGAAGGAACAATTATAATGTTTTAAAGAATAATTTTTCAAGATGGCAAAATGAGTGAAAAATAATGAAGAAAGAAAAAATTGAAAATTATAATAGAAATTGTGATGATCTTTCATCTTTGTACATGGGAAAAACACTGAAATGATCTCATCCTGTCTCTCTAATGCTTTGGACAAGGTTCAACACTGGCTGAACAACATTTGCTTACAGTTAAATGTAAAAAACCAGTATGCATGATGTTCAGTAAACGACCAGTCAACATCGAAGGATCCAATGTGTTTTAAACGGAGCAGAAATAGAACTAGTCTCCCACTTCAAGTATCTTAGAGTCATACTGGACTCGAACTTGACTTTTAAGAAACATATTAAGAAAGTATCAAATACCATTAAATTCAACTTGCACATTTTTAAGAAATTAGACCTTTCTTGTGTCAATGCTGCAAAGTCATACCTCCACTGTATGATTCTATCCCACATTGAATACTGTTTGACAAACTGGTCGTTTGCTTGTGCCACAAACCTGAAACCCATAGAACAGCTGTACAAGAGAGCTATCAAGGTGTTTGACAGAAAGCCACATTCACACCACCTGTACCATCCTTGAGAAACACCATTTCTTAAGTTTTGACAATTTTAAGTCTTTTAAAAGTATGTGCTTTATTTATAAATGTTTACATGGACTGCCCCCCCCCCCCCTTAGGGGAATTAATCCACAGAAAACACACTGGACGCTGAACGAGGTCAGAAACTAGAGGAGACTGTGAAGTCCACCGTAGACGGACCACTTTTGGACAAAATGTCCTCTCTGTTAAAGGCAGCTCTTTGTGGAATAGCCTCCCAAATGAGATACGGGATTGTCCCACTCTCAATAGTTTTAAAGGTCAACTCAAAGAATGGTTAAGAAACCAACAAATGTGCAATCACCGCTAAATGCACTTTAACACAGGGGTATCTCCTCTGCACTTTAGGTAGCTCTTGTATCTCCTCCTGCACTTTATCTACCATAGCTTCTATATTGTACTGCCATGTGGTAAATGCTTGTATGCTGCTCATGCTCTTTCTGCATATCATGTATTTATTTTGCTATGTAAATGTCATGTTCTTAAATGTTTTATGTGACGGGACTACGGATGGAAATTAGCTCAAAGCTAAAATCCGGCATATTTACATTTGAAGCATTAATTGTTAAAAATGTTCATCAATGTGCATTGTCCCTCTTCAAATAAACGATTAAATGAAATGATAAATAAGATAAAAAAATAATAGTATGATTAACAATAATTACGACAACAAATATAAAAATGCAAAAACTATTAAAACAACAGACAACGCTATTTCTTGCACCAACAACATGCTTCTAAAAAACGAATGAAATCATAGTAATAAGTCTCTCTCTGTGGTGAAGCTAACCCAGTCTCCTTCCGTGTGTTTTCTAATCCAAGTGTGCCACAGTTGTTTCCCTGCAGTAAAGCCTCTGACCCCCAGAGACGACTCGATATTAAGCTCCAGCCTTGGAAGGAGCCCTCGCTGGTTATGAATGTTTATGAATGGTCCTTGGTCCCGTCACAAAGGGCCATAAATCCTCTCAGTGCTGTTATGTTCAATTAGAACCTTTACCCCCCTTTTCCACACTCCAACAAATATCCTCTCTTCTCTGTTTCTGTCTCGCACACACACACACACACGCTCACACACACTCCATCACCCCGTTAGCGAGCCTCCCCTGGTGAGTCAGGGAGATTTATGGAGGAGGCGCTGGGTTCGTGAAGCGGCGTCTCCCCCCGGGGGGTGTCACTGCTACATTTGTATTCCAGTGGATCCTCTCGTGAAAAACAAGCCCAGTGGAGCCTAAAGATTGCCACATCCCAAACTTTGTGTCTCCCTACAGAATATGCCGAGCTGCAGCCATTAAGCAAAAGTGAAACCTTTGGGGTGGAGTGTTTTCGTGATCTCACAAATATTTATTTCACCGCTGCTAATGAAAATGTATTATCGCAGTGAAACATGGCATCAGAAGAAGTGAGATTCTCTCCTCTGGTCACTGGAGATTTGAGGAGAAAGGGCTCTTTGCATACAGTGTTTTCTCGCAGCAGATGATGTTTTGTTCGGAGGTCCCTCTACGTGAGCTAGAGGAGGCAGATGCTCTTTGGAAGCTCCTGGTTTTCTTGTTCTGTTTGTGTTGGTTTTGAAATCCCACGTCTGGCTGTGAAACCAAAGGACCTGCTTTTGATGCAGTCGAGGGAGAGCGTGCTTTCATTTGAAGCGCTGTGTGACAGGTGTGCCTGTGGAAGCATGTAATGTGTCACGGAGAGAGGATACTAAAGCTGTCCTCTCTCTCTGTTCCCACCCTGATGGAAAAGCTCCCTGGTAAATTAAGAAAGTCCCTTTGAAATGATTCGTCTGGAAATAACTCACAACGTAGTGATGGATGATTTTAAATCATTGTGGCAATCACAGCTAGAAACTCTGCAGGGGTTCTGGCGCTTTACTCAAAATAGTAATTTCTGGAGGAAAGGTCTGATACTTGTCGAGGATTTTTGGCAGGTAGTTCTATTTTATTGTCCAAAAAATTATTCTTACAATCCCCAAATGTGTAGCCACTAAATAAAATACATATTTTAACATTTCAGTCAACTATAGTCTCAAAGCTTACGCAATGTTTTGGCACCTTGTACTCCAAATTCTGCCAGACATCACTAGCGTTGGATAGTCCTGAGTTTTCCTTGCTACGCTGGCAATGGAGTCTAAGGCCAAATAAAAGTATTTGAGGAAAATAGGGAATTATTAATGCTTTTTCAGATTGGTTTGCTTATACGGCCCATGCTGCCCATCTTCTTACTATCATATGCTGGATCTGCAACAGACAAATCTGAGTTCTCCAGAAAAATTCATGCACCAGCACCACTTTAAATCTGGTGTTTACCAAAGATGTGCTTCAGAGGATGTGCAAGGTTTCTTGGAAATAAGTCATTCAATATTAAAAGAGCATACAAAATCGAAAATTGACCAATTAGTTGACTAATAGAGTAAGAGCGCCAGCCCTGAAAAAATATTGAATACTGAAAGACTTCCAGAATAAGCACATTGCATTCATCGAACGGTATCTCGCTCAGAGATTTCGGAGATTGGATCAGACTCCACTACAGCAGATAGATTTGTGACAGCTTAGGAGATAGTAAGGGGTAGAAAAGTGTTCAGGGATAGAATATGAAAGAATCAATCATTTATTCTCAGACTTCAGAGAAAAACAGAACTAATTTCATAGTCTATGCTTGAGCTGTGTTACAATTATTATAAAGCTCAAGTGATTGTGATGTTATGTTAAATGTTTGTTGTTTGTTCTTCATGTATTGTGTCTTGTGTCTATGTTGATGTTACACATGCTGTGATGCAAGTCAAATTTCCGACTTGATCAGACCATTAAAGTATTATCGTATCGTAAGTAAGTTTTGCAGCTCCAGACATTCTCTTTGATAGTGAAGGTTCAGTACTTATTTACAAGTTATAAGGGCTTCAGTTTGAGCATGTAAAAAGCGACAGGGTGAACACATCACCATAAAGACATAAAGACAGATTGACCACCCTCCACTGAACCTATCGGGTAACGGGCGTTAGACTGGCTGTCCTCATCGCTCCACAGCCACGATTCGATTGGTCAGGGGTTAAAGGGTTGGGCGCCATGAGAAGAGGCATGTGGAGGATAAGATGTCCGTGTCTGTCTGGGATATCTCTCTCTCTCCCTCCTCATGTGTGTTTATATCCACCGTACCAAGGTCAATTTCCATAAAAAGTCTACAGTGTACATTTTCATGAAAGCTGTTAATCAACATTCCTCGGTTTTTTTAGACTCACTTATAAAAGGTGTAAGATGAAGTCTCACTTCTGTTTTAAGGAGGCTAATGGCGCAAAATCGAGGTTCTGGGCCAACAACCGGGCTGAGTATGCTAAACTAGTGAGAGAATCGCTGGCAACTACAACACAATGAACATATTTGACCGTGATTTAATTGTAATACACGTTTCAAAATGATGCCGAAGTAACAACATACTGATACCGGTTAGTAAAAACCATGAATTAATGCTTTGACAAGTCTGCAGTTCCTAAACTGTAATGGAAACTCAGCATAAAGTGAGCCAGGCCTAACAAGGCCTAATGAGGCCTAGCCATACCGTAGTAAGCCGTGCGAGGCCCTGCAATGGAAAAGCGCCATTAAAAGCACTTATTTAAGAGCATTTTAACCGTATTAATCAGTATGTCAATTTGTTTTTTATTCAATATCCTTTTCATCTACTTCGTTATGACTGATTTTCAAATGGGTCTCATGCAGAAGGCAATGAAACGTGCTTTCTTTTAACCTCTTTAATAGCAAAACACTGCAACAAAAAGTGAGACCTTTAAACATATAAGACTGTAAAAGTGGACGCATTCTTACTTTAAAACCTACGCCACTGGTGGACTAACTGTCGCATCTTTTATTTAAGTAAAACATCCCAATGGAAATTACTTTATTGAAAGAAAAGCACTTAAAACCTGTCTTGTGCTTAATATAGTTAAAGTATTTGAAGTAGCAGCACTTATTATGCTGAAAAATATCCTCTGTGAGTGTAATACTGTCATATTGTTGGATCAGTAGATGTTGTATGTAGACATTGAGCTCATTTTGACTGTATCGTAAGTGCGGTTGTGCAGATTAAACTTCAACAAAGTAAATGAATAATGAATGTATCCATATCAAAAATGAATAATAAATGTAGTGGAGTGGAGGAAAACATATTATCCCTCTGAAATTGTAGTGGAAGTCTTACAGTAAGAAGCAAGAAATACTAACTGAGATGAAGGTGAATGATATCATGGACCTACTGCACTGGAACACAGACACTTTATGCAGCCCATTATTTTTAATAAGACCCACCTTTTCAGTCTGTTTCAGCACCTTTACAGACATGTGGACATATCGTTTTGCACCTGCCAATAATTCAGAATTACTGCTCTATAACTAGAGGCTAAAGTCTCTGCAGTTGTGACGGTGAAAACTCATTGTAATGCAAAACACAACTGTGATTGCTCTGGAGTTTGCATCACAACTGTGACTCCACATCACTTAAGGAAGAGAGAAAGGGAAAGAAGAACAAAGTAGCAGTGGAAAGACTTGCTGCCTAAAAAGTGTCTTTAAAAGCAATGATTCATCGACAAAAGCGTCCTTTTCCTATCACATACTCACCCTGTTTACCTTTAGTTAACTTTATCTCTCATGCTTTCTCTCTCAAAGCATAGTCAGTCTTTATATACATCTTGTCCGCGTTTAACACCAGTGAATTGACCCTCATAACATCCATGAAACCTACACAACAAGACTAGAGATTGCATAACAAACGCTGAGCACCAAAGTAGTGAGCATGTTAAAAAACTAAAACAAGAAAACACAGCGTTTAAAGCAATACTTCACTTAAAATAATCTTGTTCTAACTTGAACTTGCATGCATTCTTGCTCAAACAGGCATGCACACTGCTCATCTGTGCAATTTTAGAAGTGCAAGCAGGATAAAGGAATGTTTTAAACAGTACGGTTTTAGTGAAAATGTATGTGTAGTGATTATACGACTGTATGAACGACACTTGGATTATACTGGACGATTTGTAAACTTCTGTGTTGATATAGTTTTGCTGTTGGTAAACCCGGCTCAAATGTTATTAAATGTATCATTCTCCAGAACCCAAGGTAACACGGTGTGAGTAATTCATATTTAAATGATCATTTTGCAGGTGTAGTATTTCGTAAAGACTCTTGAGTAAAGTTACAGCAGCACTTTAAGCACAGCCATCATCACAGCCGTCATCTGCAGTCCTTGACTCCGATTGGCTGACACCTTTTGTGTCCTTTTCCTTTTGTTCGCAGAGATGGAGCCGTGGATGTGCCGGTTCAAGGCCGAGGGCACGGTGGATTACTCCCAGCTGACCTTTGACCCCGGCCAGAACGAGCTGATCGTCGGCGCCAGGTAACCCATCTGTTTTACCTGCTATTTTCTCTTTCTTTTGTCTTCCTTATTGTTGCTTTCTTTTGTCGCCTCTCCTTTTTATTGTCCTGTCTTTCATTGCCCTGTTTTTCCCTGTTTGCTGGTGCATTGCATGAGTAATGATAAGTTTCTAAAGATGTCTTTGAATGCCGGAGAAAATGGCTTTGGAGATCGTTTCCAGGTCCATTGTCTTTGTGTGTGAGTATTCAGTTTCTCTGTGATGACATGAGTGTGAAAGCCTGTAATGACAGTGTGTTTTCTATACTATGTCCATGCATACATAGACAGAAATTACAGCGTGTGTGTGTTTGTATGGCGCATTCATTCACACCGTGAGAGGCTGCTTCCAGATGAAGTGCACTTCTCTTAATGGCTTGGTTGTCAATAGAGAGAAACACTCACCACAACATGAAGTAGAAATAAGAGAGGCTCGCAGCAGGAAGGTGAGCAACAACACAAACACAACCAAAGAGCCCGGGGAATTTACTAATGCATCGGGAACTGAGATGGGAACAGGCTAATCAGTGAGAGTGTGTGTGCAGACGGATGAAGGGCAAAGGTCAGGAGGCGAGTGGGATCTCACTGAAACTTCTGGCAACATTTCAATTAATAATATATTAAACACACACTAGTTTTTTTTACCTGAGAATGTCTTGCTTTTTAGCCACAACTCAGACATTTCTAGAACATATCAGCTGAGACTGAGTTCATTTCTCAACTTGATGAGTGTGAGAGGTGTCGTGTGGATGGATGGCTGCAGGCTGCAGGAGGATGAGTGATAATGGAAGGAAAGAGGGATCGATGTAAATATCAATACAGTAACACACTGAGACCTGGCTCACAGCTACTCTTCAGGAGAATGATAGATCACAGAGAAAGTGTTTGATTGCATGTGTGAAGATTTGAAATTACATATCTACTTTATGGAAAAGCAATGCATGCACTCTGCTGCGAAATACATTTCCAACAAGAGCAATCCTTCAGTCTCTAAAAATATCTTCCGCTGTTAAGACAATTTCCTCTGGACCGACATTATTACTGAACAAACAGTACAGAATATACACTCAAATGGAGAAGGAAGTCACAATAAATAATGTTTCCAGTCCTAATTGTCAGTTTTTATGTAATCTCATTCGGGTAATGGTGTATAATGGTTTTAGTAGACAGGCCGAGACATCGTTAGTCAATAAACAGAATCCTCGTCATGAGAGCGCCTTCATTAGAACCTAATGGTTCTTGAAAAGTTGTAAATGCCGATGAAACGGTTTTGTTTGTGTTGTGCACATTTGAAAGGCTTCAGGCAAAGCAGGATGGGCTTTTATCAGAGCGAGGATTCTCCGTCAGGCTTTGATTTTCTTTCCATCTCTCTCACTGTTTCTGACATTGAAACTTTTTAGCACCTTTTATACAGCCCTGATTAAACTCCAACAACTCCTCATGCCAACCTTAAGTAGTATCAACATTAAAAGCTACTGTTGCATCTTTTTAAACAAGAAAACAACTCATTGTGCACTTAGAAATCTGTTTAAAGGACTTGGGCAGTAAGGCTTTTCGGGAACGTTTTGGAGTTTTATTGTGGGTAATGTAGGCGCCAAGTATTGAGAAGGAAGGCTGATATCTTTGGCGTTCATGGGTTTGAATTCTCATGGGTACATTTCTAAATCGGTGGATATTCTTCCTAAGTGTGTCGACGTGTGAACTGTTTTCACCCCCAACTTGCTGCTTAAGGCATTTCAAGTCGGCATGCTCTCTTCTTGAAGGTAGAAATCCTTTTTATACCGGTGTCACCACGGGCAAGGGTTTGAAGATAAAAGCAGGAGAGAGAGGCGATACAGATAGAGACTGTAATACAGAGCTGTGGCCTTAGAGCAGTGATCCAGTGACATCCACAGAAAATGTCTCCATCAGCTCACACACTCCTTCTCTTTTCATTTCACAGAAACCACCTCTTCAGGCTCAATCTGGAGGACCTGTCACTGATCCAGGTGAGTGCTAATTGTCCGATTCTGCCTCAGTCTGAATCACCGACTTTACCGAGTGAATATGAGCTCACTGTCTGCTCATACATCCAACAAACAGCGTGTTATAGTCGCAGCGTGATGCCAGCTCCCACAACTTAAAGCTGTTTCAGTAAAATGGCTTAGCACCTCACATGTCACAACAACTTCCCATCCGCCGGAGTGACGCTGGGTTTTGGTTCGACAGCGCTTCGGAGGGAAGAGTGATGTAGAGTAAAGACAGCATAAAAAACCCTGCGTGTTTAAATCCAATTTGAAACTCTGTATGACATGCAGCACTGGGGTATTAACATCATGTGCAACTTCTTAAATGTGATTTTAAGTTCTCAAGGTGAGAGAAAATCAAATAATATTAAACATTAAAGAGAAATTAACTAAACTTCAGGGCTGGAATTAATGTTGGCATAAAACATGCATAAATAAAAGTAAGCTCAAGGTGGCAATTATTCTTTTTTTTCAACTTTCTCCAAAGCCCCTTCTCCCACATGTAATGTTTCTCAACATCCTCTTATTTTCCTTCCCTTTATCACACTTTTATGAGCCCTCCCCACATGGAGCGGAGCATTTTGCGACCCACTGAGTGACCATCCAAACATTGACACATGGAGGGGTTTATTTTCTGGGAGGTAGCAGCCTCTGGAAAACCCCAGAGGGAGAGGATGAGAAGGGGAAGAATGGTTGGATCGAACAAAAGACACTGGAAGGAGCTCTGTTGATATAAATCCGCCTGGGAAGGGAAAATGAGAAAAACGGTGCGAAGAAATTAGAGGCTGAATTTGTCGGATAGGAAGGAGTTGGAGGGAAGCGCTCACAAAGGAATCAGGGAGCAGTGATGGCACACAGAGGGAAGAAGAAGAAGAAACCCCCCACGGAGCCACGAGGACTCATGCAGAGCCGCTCTTTTGTCGCCGATCATTGGGACGCCGTTGCTTTTTACACCCGCTCCGTGCCACCCGAGCACCCAATCATCCCTCCTTCTTTATTTCATCCTGCGCTCGGCTGGCGCTGCAGAATCAGAGAGGAGATTCCACCGACCCAATCACCCCCTCATCTCCAGAAACACCGGGGAACAGACCTGCTAATCCCTGCCAGGCCAATTTAAGATGACCTGTGTCTGCTTTGCATTTGATTGCAGAGTCAAGTTCAACTGCTGAGGAGCTATTCCTTTATCCACCCCCCTTTAAAATATGCTTCTCTCCTTTCTTATATCCCACCCTGGCATGAAACAGAAGATTAATTGCACTGAGGTTGCTTCTGTAGCTGCAGTTTTCATACATTTTTCATTCCGATTGTTGTTGGATTTGAAAGAGTTGAATGGATTCCCCCTCTGGCTTCGTTGCTCCACTCACATTACATGCATTGCTGCTTGATCAAATATATTTACAAGGGAATATGGTGCTGAGTGTCAAGCGAACAAAGAAAGCATGAGCACAAACAGTAGTTAGCAGCCCGCGCCTTTTGTGAAAGTTGCATAATTGTGAAACTTCATGAGGGTCTGTTCTTTTCTTCCTCTCCAGCAGAAGGAAAACTAGCTAAAAGCTACGCCCACGCTTGTCTTTGTGATTTCACTCCATCCCCAAGCATCAGCCATGTCAGATAATGCCCAGTGGCAGTGATTTGTTCCTGCTTAAAGGGAGGCTGTACTGTTTGACAGAGCACAAGGCTTACAGCTGCTGTAATACAAACAGCCTATATCACGCTTTAAGAGGTGGATAAAATTACCATATGATCGATGGGGAGCTGATCTCATCTTGTGTGTGCGTGCATGAAACATTTATAGAAAAGCCAAGGTCTTCTGCTGCGTGAAGGCAACATGAATCCCGCCCACTTTCCCTGCCCTGAGTTGGAGTATGATTTTCAGGCAGAAAATAAACTATGAATATGTGGTAGTCTTAGCCTTGTTTTATGGAGGGTTAGAGAGTAGTGACACTCAGTCTGGTAGCTAAACACTGGTCTAAACTGCTCTATTGCACATATCGAGTTAAGTCTCGCAGATCGATAAAGTCTGAGCCCAGCAACCATAATCTCCTCGGTAAATGCCCTCGTAGCTTGGAGATAATAAAACACTGAAAAAGCCATCAGATGATGAGGGGAGAGGACACCTTTGTTAAAAGTGTAGATGAAAACTAAGAGAGATCATTGCACGATTTCAAGGTCTATATCTGTTTCTCATTGGGTTTGGGAGTAGAGGGTTCAGTCACTTAGAGATTTTAAGGTTAGTCTGTTTACTTGACAGCAAGGCACTTGAATCATAAAGAGAACATCTCTCACGTTAAATGAACTTGCTCACATGCACTCGATCTGAATTGCAATCGGGGGCTGAAGTGGGCCGAGTCAGGCCTTGAAACATGACTCAACTCCCTGTGGCCTTGAGTGAAGTTAATATCTGGCTCTTAGAGGGTTTTTTTCTGCCGCTCGAAGAGTCCTACATCTCCCTGTCAACCTTTACCCTCCTCTTCACTGATCTGGAAAACACTGTCAGGAACAAAAGGTGGATCATTTTCTCCTGCTCCACTTTAGTCAAGGACTTACTTCTTCAGCAGTAGACTTTTAGAGCTAGAAAAACGGAAGCCACAAAGCGCAATATCCTTTCTCAATTTACAGGTGAATCCCACTTTAAATCCCACATCTGTTCCTTATTGTCCTTCTGCCCCTCGGACAATCATCTGCTGGCAGTGCCATTATCCAGCGTGCACAGCCCACAGCACAGAGTGTACAAACACTGATGAATTGGCTCCTGTAAATTTGCATTGTGTTCAATTTTCCATTGTGCTGCCAGAGCTGATGAATGGCCAAACCGCTCCATGTACTACTCTCTCTTTGCTTTCTGTGTCTGTGAGCGCCACAAATAATATTATTTGTGTTGTTGAATGCAGGGATCACAGTTACCAGTTATTAGCTCCATTTTCACACCTGGTTTATAACAAGCACACCTTCATGCTGCTCCTATACCAACATGTCTCATTGGAATAAACATACATAGAATGATTCATCCAGTGGGGAAGTTACGTTTTGTGACAAATGCTCTATTGTAAAAAAGTAATGCAATAATAAAATATCAGGAAAAATCACAGTTAAAACACTTTATTTATCCCAAGGTGGAAATTAAGTTTTGTTACAGTTGCTCCATTAAAATAAATTATAATAGAATAAAACTATTTTTGAAAATAAGAAGTAAAGAAAAAAATGTACAATATGAAGATACAAAAAGTAAATGTGAATATTTATAATGAAATATTGAATTAAATGAAGATATGCTAATCAACATAAGAAGTTAAAGAAACAAATGTGCAATTTTTATTAAATACACATCATACTACAATATGTACCAACAATAAATATTTACAAATAATGTGTATTACAAAATATACAGTGATGTATACGTATTAATAAAGATATACACAGTAAAATCCGTATTACAGCTTAAAGTGTTATTAGTATTGCACAGTTGAATAGTTGAATAATTGCGAGCATACAGCCCAAATATCTTTGCTAATTTGTGGTCTCAATAAGAGCTTGTTGGATACTATATCCTAAGAAATGGTGTTAATGTCAGAAGATGTTGAGAGAGCAAGAATCCAATATAGCGTGCGGTTTCCACGCTGAATGGAAAACAGGATGCAGACGCTGCGGCTGAGTTTCAGAGTTACTCTGTGGCATTAGTCAATAAGCACCGGGATGAGCAGGATCAGTGGCATTGTTCACCATTCAATACAGCACAGACTAAATGAGTGGATATTCACTCCAGACACTATCCATAACACTCCTCTTGGCAACACTCACTGTTTAGATGTATACTGTACATTTGTCTTCACTCCCCCTTCTATTGTTGGGTCGTCAAGAAGGAAAAGGCCCTCGAAAAGCAGACAAAAGCCTCTCTCCAGTCACACATGTTGTATTTCACGGGGCCTGGCTCTCTCAATTATACTTCTTCAGACGGACAATTAGCCCGGCTAATCAGTAGCTTACAGAAACGGCTCTCCATAGCTCTGGAAGCATTGCTAATTCAATTACTAGAACTCACTAACTCGGCCATTTACATGCATAAAGTAAAATCGGGGGATTCAAAAGCCATCCCCGTGTTGAATCAGGTTGTAAGAGGCGGAACAGGGGGTCCATACATCTGCGACTTATCTCCTCACGCTGTTAAGATGATTCGTGTAGAGACATGACATCAAGACCAATTTCATGTGTGAATCTTTCAGCAGTTTACATCAGCAGTGAATAGCAAATAGTGTGCCAGCACATCAAAAGGCGAGATCAGCTATTCATAAAACGAGATTAGATTTCCCCGGCAGGATGTGTCCAGCTCTCACTCTCACTCCTCGTGTAAGTAGACGCTCCGCCAGACGTCTCATGGATCTGGAGAGCTGTCAGCGGCGAGCGTGTTCTCCGGACCCTCTTGATGCTAAATGTATTCAGAATCATGTCTGGAAACTGTGCTGTTTTGGAATTCAGCTCCTCTCCTCCTCCTCCACGCTGCCCACACTGTCTCTTTTGTTCTGGCTGACTCCTGATTTGGACTCCGTTGTTTATCTGTCTCATTTTCCTCTCCTCCTTCCCACTCTCGCTCCCTTGGTATCTGTCCTGAACCCACCTCTTTGCGACAAAGCCCCACAGTGTGAGTCTGACAGGAGGCCTGAGCACAAAGGATCATCTCTGAGGATTGCACACATTACAGGGGACAGTAAAGAAGGCGGATACACACAACATAACAGCAGAGGAATCTTTTTTATTCAGCTTTCCTGAAGCAACAAATGACTGCTGACGACTGTGCCAAGTTCCCTCTGCCTCGCTCTGGATTCCTGCATCTAAATCTTGTTTTATCATTTATTTTTTCTTTGGTTTTTGAAAGAATTAGAACCAAGTAGTTGCTGATATATGAAAGGGGGACATTATTACTAAAAGTAAGTCCAACATTGCAAAAACAGGAGCAATCTTGCAGGTAGAATGATTATCAAAACCGTCATAAAGCTTCCATCCTGTATGTAACAGGAAAGCTGTACCCTACATTAGTTTGTTTGAACAAAACAGTTCACTCACATGCTAGTATTAGATTATAATAGGTTTTCCAAGTCATTTAAGGGAATTCTGTGTAGTTCAAACTAAATAAATCATGATTGACGGTAATAGCAGTATATGGATGGGTCAAATAATCCTGCACGGTCTGTCAAAATATGCAATTGGTCACAAAAATACTATTATCATAAGCTTAGATTGGCAAAGAGACCGATGTAAATGAGTGGATACCTTTCTTTTTAGGCATATCAAATTCCCTTAAGGTTGTATCATTGTCTGATAAGCATATCGCCAATGTATTTTTTTTTGGACTTTGCAGTCATTTACTCCCAAATTGTTCCCATTTACATACATAAGTAAGTACAATATTATCATATGCAATGTAAATGCGGAGATTAAGTAGTTGCACTAAGCCATAATCATCATTTAACAGCGGTATATGGCTTCCTTTTCCACTATAGTTGCTTTTCTCCACAGATGATTACAGTGCCATGATGGATATTTATTTTTCTTTTGGGACAATTCCCCACCAATGGTCCGCTCACTAAATTGAATCCTGGTCCTCTCATCTTCTTTGTTTCCCCTTTGCGTCTCTATTTTCGGTACAGAAAACGGTCTTTTGTAAAGCAGCGTCCTCTGATAAAGCCGTGAATTATTGTTTAACGGCAGCGCATTCCAGACATATTTCGGATCAGGACACATCCATCTTAGGAGCACAGATCCGAACAAAAGCATGTTAATGAGCTTTTAATGTTTCCTAATGACACCGGCACTTCTGTTCTTTACTCTGCACCATTTGAGGCAGGGCCGTCAGATAAAAAGGCTTTAGTAGTCAATGATGCCGCAATATCCCCCACTAACAGGCTCACAGACATCACCGTGATGTCCTAAAAATGTAAATAACACTCTGAAAATCTGCTTTGAAATATCTCAAATGGTGATAAATCGCCTTGTAATGATAAAATCAACCATTCTGCACCGATTAAAGTGATCCAAAGTTGTAATTTTGCATGGTATTATGATTGATTTTGCATGAATGAGGAAGGGTTTCGGACCATTAACAGGTTTTTTCTCCCCCTCCTCCCCTGCGATTAGCTAAACTTTTTAGCGCCTACATTGAATTCAGCAGGGACTCGCCGGGCTGCTGCTGCTGTGCGACTTGTGCTGATGTGTGTGCTTTTTCGTCTGTGGTTGCTGAGAATAGCCCGCTTTGGCCTGGAATGTGAACTGACACACACACACACACACACACACACACACACACACACACACACACACACACATGGAGAAGAGAGAAGCCAGCTCACATTAATACTCTGTATCTTATCCTCCCTGAATGGTAGCCCACACCCTGAGCTCTCTCTCTGCTAAGCTGTATCTGTGCAGCAATGTGTGTGTGTGTGTGTGTGTGTGTGTGTGTGTGTGTGTGTGTGTGTGTGTGTGTGTGTGTGTGTGTGTGTGTGTGTGTGTGTGTGTGTGTGTGTGTGTGTGTGTGTGTGTGGGGGTACATACAGGGGTTTCTACGGCTCCTAAACGCCAGCCAGTTGGAAAGCAAAAGTCTTGTGTAAAACACAGAGAGGAGACTCCCAGAGGATTCCCTCAGAGGAAATGAGAGAAGTTTCATAAAACATAAAACAGTCCTGATACCAAGGTGAAATCTAATATTCTCCAACAGTTGGCGATATTTACTGTAGCCCCTCTGAGGGTGAGTTTCTCCCCCCCCCCTGGAAGCTAGCCAGGTTAAGACCGCATGAAACTCTGTGTCCAAGTTGAATATCAATACCAATTCTTCTGTTAAGTATTCTTTGCAGCTGTCGGCGGTGACGTCTAATTCCTCCTGTCACACACCTGAGTGTCTTAGTGTTCCCGTGCTACCCCGAGGCCAACGCTCATTTCATGAATAGAGAACTTTTTTCAATGAGAAAGAAACCCCACAGGTCACGATGAAATTAAACGGTGGAAATTGTGTCTTCACCCCCGGAGACGAGTCGAAGGTTTCATCTCCTCGTTCCTCCCGCATGCTGTTGTAAAATGTAAAAGTCGTTCCTCTGTTTCTCCCTCACATGTAAATCACGTTGACATCCTCCTCTGGGGATTTAAAGATTCCTCCTTTCACCTTCATGCATAAATCAAACTGTGCAAACGTGTCACTCGTTATTCAGGTCTCTGCTTGCTTTTCACCTTAATTGGATTCTGTGTCTGTTTTTAAAACGGCTTACAAACGTGCCTATACTGTAAGTATGTAAATGAGGGATTGATAGTACAGTGAAAATGTCAAAATAACTTACTGTTCGCTTCTGTTTTAATCCATTCCTCCCACTCAAGTCATGAATACATCTATAAATACATCATCAGTTCCAATAAATCAGTGTCCTTTTTGACTGTTTCCTTGTCTTCTCTGACATTTGTATTGCTTCTGCTTTCTCTGAAATGTCTTTGACTTTAAAAAGGAGGGAATGTCGCCCGTGTTGAGAGCCAGACATTATTTTGTTTGGGTTCCCTGAGAGGATTTTAAAGTGGTTCATGTTTGGTGCTTCTCTTTAAACATCTCACTGTTCCTCTCTGTGTGTCGGCAGGAGGCTGAGTGGCACTGCGATGAGTTCACCAAGGGAGCCTGCTTCAGCCGGGGAAAGTCTGAGGTGAGTTTAAGTGATGTTTCAAATGTGTCACGCTGTTATATGGCTTTATCAGACACCTGTCAGTACGTCCAAAAACACATTTCAGTGTTCAAAAAACATCTTGTCCTCAGTCAAAGGTGTGCTTCATCGCAGAGATACTGCAGGTCTGCTACCACGCTCACAAATCAAGACTTCTCTGTTTGCCTTTAATTCAATCAAATAACTATTCATATCGTACACCTCTTTGAATCTTTTTTTAGATGTATTTAAATGTCATTTCATAATGTGTTACTGTTGCAATATAACTTTTAAACTATACTTTTTAAATAAACTTGCCTTGCCTTATGAAACACGGTTGCAACTCTGCAGCTAACTCTGTTTCAATAAAGAAAATGAATGCTAATATGCTCAGAATAATCCCGTTAAATTGTTTGGATATCATTTTCACTCGTGCGGTGGAGGCTGATGGTGACATTGTGGTCAGTTTTGCAGATATTTGATCATAAATTAATACTTTTTTAGATTTATATCCCTAGGAGAGTGCAGAACTGAATGGGAAAACATTTTGCCCCTTAATTTGGATCCTCTTCAAAATGATATGGTTTCTACCTTGGCCCATGCTTCACTCAAAGACTTAGTTTAAAAGAAATCAAGCCAGCTGTTATTTCCTTAATCCGGCTGACAAACAAACAGAAGTTGTTTACTTTTCTAAACTGCAAAGCCGCAGCCTTCAAAACAGGGAATGACTGTTCAATGTTTTCCTGTGGGTTTGGTTATCTATAAAAATAAAACATGAACAAACGCAGTCTAACAGAAGAACTGAAGGCTACAGATGTCCGACTTTCCAAGCAGCATCTGTGAATAGAGAGGCTATAGAGAGAATTCATTTTTAACGACAGATATCACAGAACTCTCTTCATTTTACAGGCAGTGTTGAATCAGCTCCAGAGAACACATCAAATAGCCCAGAGAAATAAAAAACTAAGTGTTGATGAAACCTTTTGAAGCCTGAAATCAGCATGGAGCTCTTTACTATAGCTCACATGTGGGATTATCCTCCTAAAGCAGGGCTTCTCAAACTCCGGATCCGGACCGAACTGCAAATCAATCCGGACCGAACCCGGTGTCCCATTATAAAAAAATTATACAAAATTAAAAAATTAAAACTTTCTGATTCTGATGTAAATTAATGTATATTTTCTTGTGTCTGACGCGTTGTGAGAATGAACGTGCGTATATATTTACTTGTGTGCGCGAGCGTGACATGCATTGCAGACCGCAAGTTAACCTTGAGTTTCTAATGCTTCTAATGCCTTTTTTGCCGAGGTTCAAGGCATTGGCTACAGACAAACAGTGCCATTTCTCCCACTAGCAGTGGCGGCGCCAGGGTATGGCTGGGGTAGGCTACAGCCATACCAAGAAATGGCTTAGCCCCCATGAAAAATTATGTTAAAGTAAGCATGTTGAGAACACGGATTGCGAAAATATACCGGTCGTGTCCACAACACACAAACTGATCCTGCTGTAACAACAAGTGCACGTTACTGATGCAATATGGTTGAGACCATTCGGGCTTATGCTAGAAGAGGGGTGCAAGGAATAGTCTAAGTAGTGGGGGAGTTTTATACACTAAAGGTGTGGAAATTCTCTGGCGTTATAATATCAGCGCGGCCGCGGTCAGATCAAAATGCCTCCGAATGCAATTTGAATAGACCTACAGCCAATCAGAGCAACGAAACGTTGGGTCTGCGTCATGCCTTACTGATTGAGATCAATCGGAACCGCCATTCAGTATCCCCATTGGATCTTCAACGTGTACTATCATACGTCACGTTCACAGTGATCCCTTTTTATTTACTACAAGACAAATGTGCCGTTTTATTTCATACAGTTCAATTTTGATTGAGACAGGAAATAATCTAAACCTTTACGCGTGGCGTTAATCTGTCAAAGGGGGCGATATAGCGTCTATGTAATTACATTGCAAATACTGATTTGAGCCCCACCACTGTATGGGTTAGCCCTGCCATAGATTACCCAACAAAAATACTCTGGCGCCGCCACTGCCCACTAGTTCAAGCCTCCATACTGTATGTATGTATTGAATGTGTGTGTGTATACAGGGGCGCCGTTTGCCGACAGGCAAGGCAGGCAAGTGCTTGGACCAGAAGGGGGCCCCCAAAGAAGGTAGATTAAGAAGATCCACAGCTACGACAACATGAAACACCCTTTAATTTACTGCAACGACATGTCGGGAAACTCCCTCAAGGGGGCCCCATGCATAGCGCGCCGTAAGAAACTGCTTCTTAATTTCAGTTTCCTTGCTCCGCTCCGTTCCGGGGGGTGGGGACTTTACTGGCATTGATCCGGACCAGTGACCTTGTATACAATTCACAAGTGGACCTTTAATAAAAAAGTTTGAGTACCCCTGTCCTATAGGATCTAAATCAACTTGTTATGATGTGAAAAGCTTGACTCGCAAAAAAGGGAGGTCCTATTGTTTTTCTTTTTTGTGCAGGATTGTGTGTTGTTGTATGTGGTTAGCTGGCATACGCTGAAAACAGCTGGGTTCGAGTATGAACTTGACTTGTAGGTGAACTGGTGTGTGTGTGTGTGTGTGTGTGTGTGTGTGTGTGTGTGTGTGTGTGTGTGTGTGTGTGTGTGTGTGTGGTGTGTGTGTGTGTGTGTGTGTGTGTGTGTGTGTGTGTGTGTGTGTGTGTGTGTGTGTGTGTGTGTGTGTGTGTGTGCACCGCTGTATATTTATCCTCCTGTGAAAGGTGGTCAGGAACCATAATGGGCATGCAGGGGCCGGCCAGCCTCAGAAAGCTGCAGTGAATTACAGACCGAAGCTCCGTCAGTCCTGGAGAGTCGCTGCTGTCTCGCAGATTGTTTTCCTCCCTGTTCTCTCCTGAGGGTCGGCTCTGTGATGCACACGCAGAATAGCATTAAAAGACTTCATTCTGTGCAGTTGACAGGGCTTTTTGATGCTTTATTACCTCGCTCAGCGCAGCAATATACCATCGCCTAAGCTATTACACAGATACCGTGCCTGTGCTTTCAGTACATTTACAAGTGATTGTCTTTTCTTTTGTTATCTTCCCTAATGCACACATCCACTCTTCTCTTGTGTATTTGATTTATCTCAACCGGGAGAAGAAAGCAGAGTTAAATTGACTTGACAGGACTTGATTGCTGTTTCTGTTTTGTTCTATAATGCGAGCAGCCTCGGTATTACAGTGCAGACGGGGAACATTTGTCAGGAAGTTTTCGTAAACAAGTCAAGACTGTTAGGCTGTGCAAATATTAAATATTCCCTTATTTACCTTGGAAACAAACTGCAGTGGAGAATTGAATTATGCACCCCCTCCCCTCCTCTCAATCCTGCACAGTATAATCACAGAGATATATGGGCGAGTTTTACACACACACAAACGCATACACACACACTTAGGCTGTGCTTAGCACCACAAACGAGTTGTTTTATGAGTCACCTTCATCTTGATAGGGGGAAATAAAAACCTCCTTCCTCTCCATCTCTCCTACAGTGCCCTAAATCAGACCCTGGAGAGGGGGAGGAAGGGGAGGAGGTGTCACCCCGGGCACCTCAAGTGGCTCGGACACTTTGAGATTTACAAGGTTTTCAATTTCCACGAGGGGTCCCAACCCGATCGGGGCTCCTTTCAGACAGAGGGGACTCTCTGTTTATTACCTTCATCCCAGCACAAAACAAACACCGCTAGTTGACTTGAAATCTGACGGCTGTTGTTCCGTTGATGGATATCAGCGGTAAGCTTGCATGAAAGGCAAAAGTTCACAATGTTTAGCGGCCGTCAATCATTCGATCAATCCATCATCCGTCACGCTTTATTCTCGCACGCTTTTAACCAAGTGCTGAGAGGTTTTTTCTCGAAGCTCAAGCCAAAACCTCAGCGGAGCAAGCCCAAAAGAAAGTGTACTTCAACTCAATTTAGACCATGTAGTAATGTGGAGAGAAGCTTATAGCCGAACATGCTTTAATGAAGAGAGACTCTCATTTCTGACCAATCAAGGACTCAAGGTTTCAAGGCTTTTATTGTCATTTGTGTATGGCTACAGTGTAGTTATGACAATCTTAGGTCACAGGCTCCTCCAACAGTGCAACACAATCAAAAAGTAAATAAAATAAATTGCAGAATAGTCTAAAGTAATTGGAATATTGATAAGTCATTTAGACAAGAGTGGTTTCAATGGACTAATGTCGAGAGAAGCTTGAACCAAACATGCTTTAATGAAGAGAGACTCTCATTTCCGACCAATCAACAAAGCAAAGGCAGTTTTCTGAAGCGATCCCACGCCTGCTTAATTATCTCCCTTCATTGAGACCTTCTTCAGACCTGCTCCCAGTTGAATTAGGATGTGACGTGGCTGAGCTGTGAGGACATTAGCTTTGATTTGACTCTGTCCGGCTCGCCCACGTTTCAGAGTTTCCTTCTGAGGCGGCAGTTGTTTATCTCATGAAGTGTAATTTAGTGTTGAGTGTGCTAACTGTGTGCTGATGTGTTTCCACAGGAGGAGTGTCAGAACTACATCAGGGTGCTGCTGGTGAACGGGAACCGGCTGTTCACCTGCGGGACCAACGCCTTCACCCCCATCTGCACCAACAGAACGGTACCCACATCTTTAACCTGCTGCTTCTGCTTCTTTCTACCATGCTACTTTTCTTTAACCAGCTTCACATGCATGCATATTCTTCTTAAATGTTAGATTACGTCACCTAGAGTGGCTCAGTTTTTGACTTTGAAACATTTGTGTGTCAGTGCTTAGAAATCAGAAATCCTTTATTTGTCACACAGCAGGAAAAATACAGACAAAAGGTACAAATAAGCAGGTTTGGAAGAAGTACTCTGGTTTCTGAAGAAGTAAAGGTTGCAATATTCAATGGTAAAAGTACTCAGTTACAAGTAAAAGTCCTGCGTTCAAAATTATGTAGAAGTACACGTATCAAAAAGTATCAAAAGTAAAAGTACTCTAAATACTTAACGGTCCATTCCAGAATAATATATATTAAATTACTGGATTACGTCTCCAGATATTAGGTCTCAGATATATAAAAATATATAAAAAACATGTCTATGAAGTGTTTTGCTCCTCATATCCCTCTATTTCACTTCCTGTTTCAAAAGTGCTGATTTGGGTATAAAGCTTTAAATAAAAAAAGGAGGGGGCTGAGCTCATGCGGGACCCGGCAGCTACTGTCTGAACTAAATACTGCCGTGATGAAACGCCATATCATGGATTATCAAGGATTATTTCTGAAACAGTATGGAGCTCAAAGGCTTTCTCTCTTGCCGGTTATACCACAAGGTGAGTTCCTTTTTATTTCCTGCTTCTTCACACATGCTCTCCAGTACAGGTTAGCTCTGAGTGTTAGCGATGCTAATGTAAACATGCACCGACCATATTACGTCCAAAACAGTCGGGCATTGTTTCTGATAGCAACGTTTCTGATAGGGCCGTGGGTCCACATTTCAGATATTACGTCATATCGGACGCAAATCTGGATCAGCTCCGTTGTTCCCCCGTTTTTAGAGATTTGGGTACGGAGGAAAAGAGAGAGGGTTTTATTTTCTGACGCTGCGTGAGTTCCCTGACACACCGGGGACACATCCTTTATGTATACAAGACATCAAAAAGTGCATTTTGCATGATAGGTCCCCTTTAAGTAAAAGTACATTTATGTCAAAATACTTCATTTCAAATAAAAGTCCTGCATTCTGAAAAGTGAAGAAGTATTGTCAAGAAAATGTAGCTAAAGTATAAAAAGTTAATTATTCTGCATGACAATGTCATCCATATGTCATATATTATTATATATGTGGCAATATTAGATTATTACTATTAGTATATTGGTATTATTCACTGTTGTTGACAACACATTACGGTGTTAAAAACGTTTTGTAATATATTGCATAGTTTGACTTTTCGGTACCTTAAACAGTCAGAGATGCTTTATGTCTTAAGTGTATAAATAACATGTAAAATATTAAGCGTTGACATTAATACTGTGTAGCAGCCAGTAACAACCTGAGTAAATACATTTGCTTACTGAAAATCTTTACAATAACAACTATTACCACAGGAGCGCTCCTTAATAAGTCATTATCCTTCAGCTCGGGGATATTTCATGCCGGGTGAGCCTGTTAACAAATATGAATTGAATTGTTATTGATCAAAGTGACAATGTCAGCAGGAAGGGCCAAGGTTGATCAGCACATTTCATCAGGATGTGACGGAGCCGTGCTCTTCGTGTCACACCATGCTTTCAGGTAGACTCATTATGAGATGAATCTTATTAAGCATCCAGAAGTTGTGTTTCCTCAAACTTGTTAAACATCCTAATCAAAATATTGCCTTAAGCTCATTGCTCCCGATAATATGCCGATGACCTACGACTAATTATCCTTCTGCCATCTGTGCCCTTCTTCCTGAGTGATTGAAGTTATTCTTTTTATCAAATCATTCTTCTTCTACATTTTGGTCTAATGGGATGTGTTCACTCTTCTCTCTTTAATCTTTCTACACAGTCCTTTTAATCACATTTTCTATGATTAATAGTTAAAAGAGACTTATTTGTCATACATCTATAGAGAGTCATAACGTTGTTTTCCTGGCCTCGGTGCAAAACAACATCATTAACAAAAACTGCAGCAAGATACACGACAAGGTACAAACATATAGCACAATAATGCAATAATAGACTGGATATAACCAGCAGTAAAAGCCATTTTTATTTATATGAAGTCATTGCCTTTCATCTTTTGTATTCAAATCTCTTTTATGTGTCTACAAAGTCCTCTAAATCCCGTGTTTTTAAGATATAGGATAAGAGAGATTTTATTGTCATACATCTACAGCATATACAGTGCAATAAAAAGTGTTGCATCACGGTCCCAGCGCACAAACAAAGGAATGAACATAAGTTGCAAGCTAGTAAAAAAATATTGCGAATAAGAAACATGTTATGCAATAAAAACACAAAAACAATGCATATAAGTAGCGTTAATACAGGTGGTGCAATAAATGTAAAAAAGTGTATACTGTGCAATAACCTTAAATAATATCCTATTCATATTGTGTTAGCTGTAATTTAGCCTTTCAATAGTGTTCAGATAATCAATATATTTTATCTTCACGGTCAACTTTGATGTTTTCACTGTTTTAGCTCTGTTTTGAGATGTTATATTGTATAATTGTTCATTTTCTACTCTATTTCTAACTATGTGCAATACTCAGTTTTACATGCTGCTGCAACAAAAACTATTCTCAATTTGGGATTAATGAAGTATATCTTATCTTATTGTTATCTTATAACAACAGTAAAAGCAGTTTATGTTCCTGTAAGGCAAGGCAAGTTTATTTATATAGCACCTTTCAACACAGGGCAATTCAAAGTGCTTTACAAAAATGAAAGACGTTAAGAAAATGGCATTTCAAAACAGTCATTAAAAAGCAAAGATAAGTAAGTCAGTGAAGGCCGCACAAGTTTCTTTATGCACTTTGTAACCTGCTGCTCCTTTGTTAACCCTTAGATCAGGGGTCTCAGACTCCATTTACCTGGGGGCCGCTGGACGTAGAGTCTGGGCAAGTCTGGGCCGCTTCAAGTATTCCACAAAAAATGTATTAAAAATACAACATTAACAGTTCTTCAACATCTTCTTAACATGAACGGTTCTTCACAACATAACTATTCACAGTTGCTCTTGCCTACTCCTTGCTGGTAGAGACCTGGCAGCGCTTCCTCTCACACAGCTGAGCCACATTTGGTTTGAGGGAGGAAGCAGTTGAAACCCTTAGTATGGCTTGAAGATGTTCATCAGTAAGTCTGGACCTGTACTTTGACTTATTGAAGTTCATGGTGGAGAAGAGCTGTTCACACATATATGTGCTCCCAAAAAGGCACATTCTGGAAAGCTCAGGGAAGGAGGGGGGCAACTCTCTCATGAACTGTCCAAGCTTGTCTGCTTTCCCATTCACTTCCCTGAACTTGGCTTTGAGCTCAGAATTGCACTGCAGGTCAATGAGCTCCATTTGAAGCACACCAGGGGCATTTTCCACATCAAAGGAGAAGGGGTCTGCAAAAATGTGGAAAGTGGCTCTGTGTGTCTTGAAGTCTGCAAACCGGTGATCAAATTCCTCCTGTAGCTTCACAATGGCATCAACATACTTCTCACCACTGAATGCTGTGCCCCTGTCCATGAGAGCCTTGCGTGCTGGGAAATGGCAGAGGTTTTTCTGAGGGAGCTGGGCTTTCCATAACACCAGTTTTGTAGAGAATGCTTTGACATTGTCATATGCTGCACTGACAAGCTGGCCCTGGCCCTGCAACTTCTTATTCAGTGCATTCAGCTCCTGCGTGATGTCAACAAGAAAAGCTAAGTCCATGAGCCATTTGGGATCACTCAGCTCGGGAACAGCCATCCCTTCCTTCTCCAGCATGAATACTTTCAGTTCTGTTCTCAACTCAAAAAACCTCTTCAGGACGTTTCCCCTGCTGAGCCAACGTACCTCTGTGAAGTAGAGCACATCCTCATATTCTGACTCAATTTCCTCCAAAAAAGCACGGAACTGGCGGTGCTTTAAGCCCCTGGATCTGATATGGTTGATGCATTTCACAACGACAGACATTACATTGTCAAACTTCAAGCATTTGCTGCAAAGGGCCTGCTGATGGATAATGCAGTGCAGAGCAATAGCCTCCTCCACACCCTCCTCCTCCAGTTTTCTTTGAACAAGTGCCACCAGCCCATTTTTCCTCCCTGTCGTAATTCCAACAAACCTCTTCCATGGCAGACCGATATCCGCAATGGCATCACACAGTTGCTGGAATATCTCCTGAGCGGTGGTCTGGCCATGCATTGGTTTCACTGTCAGCAACTCCTCTGTCACTTCAAACTTGTCATCAACACCACGGACATACATTGCGAGCTGAGCGGTGTCATTGATGTCCGTGCTCTCATCAAGAGCCACAGAGTATGCACAGAAAAGTTTGGCTTTGTCGCACAGCTGATCATATATGTCACTTGATAAGTCAGAAATGCGCTCTGCCACTGTGTTAGCTGACAGGCTGATGTTGTTAAACTGACCCTTCTTTTCTGGACAGACTATACTTGCAGCCTGCAACATGCACTTTTTTACAAACTCGCCTTCCGTAAACGGCTTTCCCGCCTTAGCAATCATCTCACTCACCACATAGCTAGCTTCGACTGCTAAATCAGCCTCATTGCTTCCTTTCTTGAAGAGATTTTGTTGCTTCCATAGACATTTTTTTAGCTCTGTGACTCTTTTCTCTCTCTCGTCTCCCAGGTATTTTGCATACTCTGCATGTTTAGTTGAGTAGTGACGTTTGACGTTATACTCCTTGTATACAGCGATTTTCTCTGTGCATATAAGGCACGTTGCGTTTCCCCTGTACTCGACAAAAAAATATTCAGTCTCCCACTTCTCCTGAAATTGTCTGTGGTCATCATCGACTTTTCTTTTCCCTGAAAGTTTTGATGAAGACATGACTGGGCGATATATTTTCCTTCCACTCTGTGTCACTTTTGGATCACTCTGTGATTGATTCCGCTGCGCGCATTTGATTGACGTGTGGCGGAGTTCTCTTGGAGGGGGGAGGGGCGAGGGAACTGTCCGCAGCAGTTCCCTGCCAGCAGCGGGATCAATCCAAAATAAAATTTAAATCTAAAAGCGCAAACGTAAACGCGCGGGCCAGATTAACACTATTACGTGATATCAACAACCGGGCCATGAGAAACTGTCTCGCGGGCCGCGTCTGGCCCGCGGGCCTGGAGTCTGAGACACCTGCCTTAGATGCATAAGTGGGTCTTTTTTGACCCGGTGAGGTGGTTTTCTTGAAGTATCTTTGTAATTACATTTTTTTATCATTTCATATTCCAGCTATTCCTCAAAAAACATGTTTTGGATATCATGCCATTCACATTTTAAATTTACATTTTATACATTTTAAGAAATTGTAGTTTTTGTATTTCTACCCCAAGCTTCCATAAGTGGGTCAAAAATGACCCGCATGCATTTTCTATGGGATCCTATGGGAACCTTTGATTCTTATCACCTGTTGCTGTCAGGAATACATTCACTGTAGGACACACAGACTACATCACAAGTGACACCTCTCAGGAAGATTATTTGACACAGCAAGATCTGAAACCTGTCAGTATAATAATAATAATACATTATATTTTTATAGGGCTTTTCAAGGACTCAAAATCGCTTTACAATATAAGGGAAGGTTAGGGGGGGGGTATAGGACTATCAAACTTGATCAACCGGCATGGATTGATGGGGGGTGGGCTATGAGTAGACAAGAGGAGAAGAGATGAGTTTTGAAAAGGGACTGGAATACAGTGAGGGTCTCAGAATAGCGGAGATCTTTGGGACAATATGTTCAAAACGTTTTTTTTCAAAATGTAAAAAAAAGTCTAAAATTATAAATAGTGTAAAATTAAATATAAAATATTTCTAACGTGAACCAAAATATAATACTAAATATCATACAAGTGATTTTTCTTAACCAAAAATGGCATAAAAACACATATTATTCTAATACGGGTCCTTTTTGACCCACTTATGGAAGAGTGTAGGGTCCAGTCACTCGGGCATCTAAGGGTTAACAACAGTGTTTTGAGCTAAAACCCATGTTTCTCTTGGTAATAACAAGTGCCTGCTGAAGGTAAGTATGGAGCAACATTTAAAATGTCAGATTATTGCTTACCTTATCAAACTGCTCCTTCAGTGGGATCTGGAGGCAGCTGCAGTTTACTACCATGACATTTGTTTTGGTCTAACAGCACTACGCCCAAAGGTCACAGGCTCATAATGTCTGTTTACTGCTGTGAAAATACATATAGTTGAAATGCCATGACATTATTATCGCAGTATTTCATCAGCCGCTGTCATATTTACCCACTGAATGTCCGTTAATGTGAAACACTGATCGGGGCTCAGGACTAACGCTCAGACAGATTTACGATGGTTGGTGATGGATGAACCGAGGAGCCGCAGAATACTCATTTGAGTTTAATAAGTCCTCCGAGGTTATACATTAAACACATGTTAATTCATCTGACTTTTAGCCGAGCTGCCACTGATGGTGACGATGAGGATAATGAGAATACTGCAGGGAGGATGTCTTTAAATAAAAGATCACAATAATATTCCTCCATTTTAAACTCTTAGTCATAGATCCCATTTTGTAGCATTCATTGTAATTATTGTATTCTCTCTATATATTGATTGTTGTTATATGAAGTAGTACAATGCACACATGGCTTGATAGTAATATCATACAATAATCTTTTACATTTTTCGTACAACTTTTCTATAATTTCTGTAAATGAGCAACTGTAAAGAAACCTTACTCCTGTAATGACTTATACAATCAAATGAGTTTTTTCGTTGCACCTTAAACAAATGTATTTAAGAAAATGGCCAATAGTAGCAACAGAATTTCATAATTATCATTGATTATCAGAATTGGTTTGGATTTCTGTTTAACTCAACTTTGACTGGAGATGCTTTTACAATAAGCACCATCATTTGGAATAAAAATAAATAACGATAGCTGTTCAACATAGTTTAAAGTTTTGGGTAATTCACACTTGCTGCTGAGACATTTCCCCTTTGTTTGCAGTCTCTATGCTAAGCTGAGTTTATCGCTGGAGGCACTGATTCTGAAGAACACGTGTGATGTTTAAACATTATGCCTAAACTTATTACTAAGTATGTTCAAGACTAAGACTAACGTTACCCCTTCTGTTTCGCTTACGTGACACAAAGCTACGAGGATGTGTCGTTTGAATCCACAGGGGAATATCAATGAAAATCCGGTCTGATGTAAAAAGCTTATGGCTAGATTTCCTGTCATTATTTGAATTTAAAATGCAGCCTTAATAGCGTCTCAGTGGCAGCAGACATAGCACCCTACTGTGAGCGCTGTCTCTTTCTAAAAGTCTCTATCAGAGGCATTCAACGTCACTTCACCCGCACAGCTGCACCATAGAGAAGACTTTCACTCCTCTTCCTCAAAATGCAACGGATGCACTGCAGTCCGTCTATCTATCCCTCCTCCTCCTGTTTATCTAAATACTCCCAAAACGCCCCGCAGAATGAGCCCCGTCAATACAGGGCTTTCATCTCGGTCCGGTGGACACACAGGGCTGCTCTGTTGTGCTTTTGGTCGGGAGCTAACAGGACCTTTGAGCCAAATCGACCGTCTCCAGGAAATTGGCCGAAGACGAGTCTTGCCCCCCGAGAGGAAGAGTTGTCTACAGATTATTCAAAATGTGTGGAGGAGGGATTGAATCTGTGCTGTCACTGGGAGTCCTCTGTGGAGCTGTGATTGATTTGACATTACATTACATTTACATTACATGTCACTTGTTAGACGCTTTTATCCAAAGCGACTTACATACTCAATACTGTGGACAATCCCCACAGGAGCAATTTGGGGTGAAGTGTCTCAGGGACACAACGACATGCTGACTGCAGTGGGACTCGAACTTGCTATCCCCTGATTCAAAGACCAGCGCACTACCCCACTGAGCCACAGCCTGCCAGACATCACTTTAATTATCATTTGTGGATTAAAAAAAAAGAACTCCCATCTTCTTTTACTTTCCGTCAGAATTGAAGCTTGTATGGAAGCACAGACCAGGAGCTAATCCTCCATACTATGTTTACTTGTGCACCATAAAATATAATTACATCTTGGATTTGAGAAATGCATTGCTTCCTTTTTGGGTCTTCAAGGCTGAGTCACTGAGCTATGACCTGTCCTTTTTTTTAATCGAGGAAAAAGTGCAGTAAGCCGGGGTCGTGCTGTAAAGTATTTTTAAAAGCAGGGAGTTTTTTTGGCATAATATCAAAGGCAGAATCCGAGGGACGACTGCGTCTCACATCAAGTCTTTTTCTGACCCCGAGCAGCTTCTCAAAGATGTGGTTAAATAATGTTATAAGCAGACAAACAGCTGGATGTCCTGCAGAGACAACAGCCACTAAAACTCTTTAAGAGGAACTCCATTTAATAATCCAGTTTTAGTTATTGCTTCGCTGACAGGCTGCTGCTCTGTGTGTGTTTTTATGTTGCTAATGATTCAAAATGCGTTCTCTGATTATGTTCTGTGCTCCTGAAGGTTTTGCTCGTATATATATCGCAGTGTGTGTTTCTCAGTAGATCTGAACCAAACAAAACATAATGAGATTGGGTGTTTTTTAGTCTGTCTGCCTCATTTGCATATTGGCAGAACCAAACAAAACACCTCTCCGGTTTGCATTTTAATGTTGCGCTTTGAAACTCTGTCCTATATTTATATGCAGGTGTTTTGACAATGAGGATAAATGCATCTTTCTTTTTGTTTCTTAACTCAAGGCGAAACTCATTGTCTCCATGTTGTGTTTTGGCAATACCTGTCAGTTTCTGTTATTCCTCCTTCCTGTCTATCTTTAGATTACCTGGAGTTAAACTCGGGTAAACATTCAGCGCGAATATCACCTCATTTCATTTTTATTTGTTCCGTTCATGGTATCCACAACTTAATGTATAACAAGTATTCACAAAACCGTACCCGAAAAGGAGCAGGGAGAAGAAAATAATGTTACTACCTGCCCCTTTCTCAAAAAAGTCTGTCCTTCATATTTTCTGATTCACAGCCAATCATAACAGTATCGTAGGAAAATAAGAGAAACACAAAAAGTACAAAAAAATACTTAGTTCCCACTTGACAGAACGGAAAGAAACAAAACACCAAAATGATCACCTGCATGTGTGAGTGTCCCCTTGTTAGAAAAATCTCACTCGTCCCGGCTTGAGCTTCAATCTCAGGATCCATGTATTTGTGATCCTCTCCAGAATGGAAGGAGTCATCACATACAGAGCATCAACTAGTTCCTGAACAGTGTCCTTCACATGCTGATATACAAGAGAGGGAGTTACACAGTCACAAGATGGAGGAATAGAAAGCAGTATTCAATGTTTAGTTCAGATGAGCTCCACGTCAGAAATGATCATGCTTGTCATATGTCTATCTCCATAGAGGCTGAATCATCATGTAATCACATAGCTATCATATGCCTAAAACAGTCCTGATGCTCTTCTAGGTAATCATACATCCTGTCATGTACTCAGCTACAGTTGGGATACCTTTGTTATCATGTGTACTCTGATATTGGAAGAGGACATTCTGTATTTTCCCCCTAAATTGCACTTTCTACCCTCTCCTCACCCTCTTTTTCTCTGTGTTGCAGCTGACAAATTTGACGGAGATCCACGATCAGATCAGCGGGATGGCTCGGTGTCCGTACAACCCGCTGCACAACTCCACCGCGCTCATCACCTCCAGCGGGGAACTCTACGCCGCCACCGCCATGGACTTCTCCGGGCGAGACCCTGCCATCTACCGCAGCCTGGGGGGTCTTCCTCCTCTACGCACCGCCCAGTACAACTCCAAGTGGCTCAATGGTAAGGGACTGTCCAATTTGTATGTTTAAGCATCTCACTTTCAGCTGGTCTGCTCTTGTTATTAATGAAACTCATCTATTAGTAACTACTGTCTATCAAATTGTAATGATTGTAATGATTGTATGTATTACTTCATGAATGTTACTTAACAGACTGGTTTGTCCTTTGTTCATGTATGTCTGTAAGACGTTGCTTTTGTCGGGACCCCCTCGAAAACGAGATGGTGCATCTCAAGGGGTTTATCCTAATAAATACATTTCTTCAAATGCTTTATACCAAATGACATTTAAAAAGAAGTAAACTGAGCATTTCTCATCAATATCCTAGAGTTCGCTGGTATTCTGATACACAAAAGAGATGTCTTTTTATGTAAATGTGTGTCAAAAACGTACAGAAAAACTGACATCTTACAAGTAGGCCAGATATATAAATAGACATGTTATTTAAAAAAACGAAATATGTGCTTCTCTCCTGGGTGCAGGGTAACCCACAGTAAACCAAAATACATCAAAATAGCAGCGCAAACACTACTAGACACTACTTGACTACAGTAAACTATGTGTTTTGAAGAATACATTGATACCAGCACACGTAAAAAAAATGGTATTAACAAGTTACATTTAAAAACAACAATAGAGCACACTTTGTGATTTGCATGTTGCTTTATCAGATTTGCTTTGTGCTTTGTCTCACAATGAACACACAGTAGCAACTAGATACACACCTAACAATTCAAACAGCAGTGGAAGAAGAACTCAAACCTAGAAAAACTCTAGTCTGTCATTCAAAATGTTACTAAAGTAAAAGTGTTGGCATCAGTGTATGTACTTATAGTCGTTCTCCTGCACCGCTGAGAATACAATAATGCATTTCCATTACGGTGTATTAATTATAATGTCCTACAACAGAGTAGATATGTTCATAAGATAACACAGGCTAGAAATATATATGATTAATGATAATGTACATAATAAATAGCATAAAGTAGATGTTTTTATTCATATGTCACCCTTCACAGCTCTTGAACTTGAGCTCTGCAGCTTTTGGTGATTCATAGTTTTGCTCAATATTTAATCATGGCAGATGTTTGTCTAACACGGGAGTATTTCTCCAGAGAGAAAGAGAGGACCCTCTCTCTACACTTTCTTCTTCTTTCTTCATCTTATCAGTACAAACTATTTCTAACGTTTCTAAGCAACTAGCAAATCTTTATATTTACCCCAGCCTTTTCTTTGAGGAGCGTGAATTGTGAAATCGTCAGAAATCGATGTCTCCTCTCGCTGAAAAGTTCAGACTGGAGAACATCAGGGTGTCCAGAGGTTCAATCAGTGTGTTGTCAGCAAGTGACTTTTATCTGATTCACATTTAAGCTAAATTGAAAAACTAAATTAAAAGCCACCACATGCATCTCAGCAACCTTCTGGGAAAAGGTTTAATAATTAATTGTATGGCGAATTGATTTTTCTCCCTTCTGTCTCCCCCATGCACTGCCCTCCGAAGGTGCAGAGGAGAAATGAGGAGGGGACACTTTCATTTAAAGGAGGATTAAATCACTGTCAGAGAGAATAAAGTGTGCGGTTTACATCCAATCATGTCATACATAAAGATGGAGACGATGTGGTGGAGCTGGCGTGTTTCGGAGCTATTATGCTACACCTGTTTTGGTCATTTCTCATCCTAACCTTTAGGATTGGGGAGTGAGCAATGAGTTTTCTTATTACGGCACAATGTCATTAATAACATGGCCTGTGTTTATTAATCCTGATCACCTGCTGTGGTGTGGGCCTCTCACACACTCACACACACACACACACACGCACACACACCGCGAGTCAATCAGTCATTGCACTCCCTCTTAGCATTAAATAATGTTTCTTCTTCCTTTCTCTACTCTTCATTTTTCGTGACCTCTCCTCAGTTTTTCTTTTTTCTATCTCATTTTATTATTCCCTATGTTTGTCCTCATGAGACCTACATTGTATGGTGTTTTATGTTATTGTTGTATTGCATTTTTATGTATTTGTTTGTATATTACACTCTGTCGTGTCTTTTCCTAATGTTCCTGTAATTGTATTTATCTTTTTAACAGTAACCTAAAACACTGTTATACAACGAGTCAAACATTAAAGATCATGTTTAGATGAACAGATAGTGATTAAACAGGTTGTTAAATGTTATAATGCCACATAAGTTATATTTATTTATTTTTTTAAGCATAATTAGAGCAAGGAAGCTTTAAAAATAACATTGGATCTGTGTAATCCAAGCTATAAAATATTGACGGTCCCTAAGTGAAACAAAAAAAGGCATTTTAATTATTATTTAGTCTCAAATGTATGCCGAATTCAAGAAGGAACCATGTTAACTAATAAAATATATTTAGTTATATTGCAATATGTGTGTGATTTTGTTATAATCTTAAATTTAAACTTTGATTTGATGTCTTCTCCCGCCGCAGAACCCAACTTCGTCTCCTCCTACGATATCGGCAACTTCACGTACTTCTTCTTCCGTGAGAACGCGGTGGAGCACGACTGCGGCCGGACGGTGTTTTCCCGCGCAGGAAGAGTGTGTAAGAACGATATTGGCGGACGCTTCTTGCTGGAGGACACGTGGACGACCTTCATGAAGGCCCGACTGAACTGCTCTCGACCCGGAGAAATCCCCTTCAACTACAACGAGCTGCAGGGAACCTTTTACCTGCCGGAGCTCGAGCTGCTGTACGGCATCTTCACCACCAACGTGTGAGTTACAAACGCTCAATCATTTAAAGTGCAATCCTTAGACAGGATGAGGATAAGTGCATTGTGACACACTGGAAAGCTTTCTGGAAATAGGGGCCAGACAATAAACAGGTAGCATTCATAACTTCTTTTACTTACATGTCCAGAATTGGAGAGTTTTGTATTAAACAGAAACATTTACAAGCAGAAAAACACCAAGAAAATACCCTGAAACTAATCTGCTTAATGGTGCAAAACACTAATTATATCACTCCAAACTTGTTTTTTCAAATAGTAATGATATTATATAGCTAGATATATGCAAAGAGGAAAGGGATGGAATGAATAAAATGCATTTCAGAGTAAATTAAACTTGCGAAAGCCCCTGTCACACTGTCCCGAAATTGACACCAGATGGACACACGAATATGGAATTGTGAATTTGGCACGAAGATGGCCCCGAACCACACGAAGGCAACATTTACATTACATTTAAGACATACAACCGCAACGAAAGTAACAAACACAATGTAATATCCTTTTCAGTTTTCACACACATTGGGTTATTTACATAATATGTTTAAATGTAATAAAACAACCAGATGGACACACGATAAAGGAAATGTTCGAATTCGGGCATTTTTCGCCCCGATGGCACCGATGATCAGACGAAGATGACACGATTTGACAAGATGCCGTCACGGGTGCCTTACGAACGGCAAAATGGACACACGAATTCAACACAAAAATGAACCTTCGCAAGGTCCTTCGGCAATTTTTTGGCATGCCAAAGATTTTGCCACCGCTCGCGAAGTTGCTGCCGGAGCCTGAGAAACTCCACCGGCGGTCATACGATGGCTTAAGATGCCCTCACGAATGCCCCGATGTTGTTACGATCAGAGCCGAATTTGAACATTTCCTTTATCGTGTGTCCATCTGGTGTCAATTTCAGGACAGTGGGACGCGGGCTTCAGAGACATTTAGCGTATTGAGATTTGACATATTCACCCAACAAATGCAAAGCAAAGAAAAACAATGACCACACACAATTGAAGCAATAAAACTGATTTTGTTGAATCCTCTAACATCTCCATCTACAAAGTCCTTATTCTGTTCTGTTATTTGCACACACCTCTTTGAAATGAATGCAGCCTTTGTAAATAATTAGATGAAGTCAATTATCGAGCCTTCAGATTCAAGTTTTCAAAAGTTATTTTCCAAATAACACCCCAGTCAGTGTCTCTCTTTGTCTGAATGAAGCAAAAGGAGATCAGAGAGGAATCAGATGAAAACTTCTTTGTTGATTGTAATGCACCTGCAGAATAGCTTCATGTATAATTCACCGTGTTGTTGGCCCCACGTTGTCAGCTGAGTAAACAAAACGCACTTGGACTGCATTAACTAGACACATGACCTTTGTAGCTCGCTCACACTGAGCATATGAAGTTGAGTGATATATGACAGCGATGTTTACATTATAAAGTGCATCTAAATTTGAATTTCCAGTAGAAAAATCCACCCATAAACATTCAAACGTGACATTTAAATCCCATGAAAGAAACATATCATCACTTATTGATGTTGACACTGTGTCATGCACATTTGGGGAAAGAGATGGGATGCATCCATGGATGGAAAGCAATATTTCTATTGTCACAAACACCCTTTTTTTTTACTTTCTCATTCCTACACTATTATTAAAAGCTGAGTAATCTATTCTTTATGGTCATTGCCTTCCCACTGCTTAAAAGAGTCCTTTGAAGGGTATTGGAAACATTCCCCCTGCAGGCACAGAGTTTAATGAACAGCCGCAGTGGATTATAATTCAGCGCGCCCAGTTTAAGTTGAGAGTTAATACTCTCATTTTTTACTTTCTCTTCGGACGGAGGACTTGTTGAAACTGACATCTTAAAAAGTCAAAGCTGTATTTCAGGCCTGAGATCTACAGTTAATCAGACGGCCCGGCAGCTTAATTGTGTCCTGTGGCTAGATTTATCATCCAATAATAACAATCACTTACGTCTGTCGGTCCGCCGTTTGATTTGTATTGTTGGGTGGGAATAAAACAAACACACAGAGGTCAGATTTACAAACACAATCTGAGAGTTATTTACTACTGCGTTGGTGTCATTTCCTAAATGATTTTCATCCAATGCTTCCCTCCTTCATCCATCATCCTCTCACTGTTTCGTCTCTTTTTTGTTCTCCGGACATTCAGAAACAGCATTGCTGCGTCTGCGGTGTGTGCCTTCAATCTCAGCGCCATATCGCAGGTTTTCAACGGGCCCTTCAAGTACCAGGAGAACTCCCGCTCAGCGTGGCTGCCGTACCCCAACCCCAACCCCGACTTTCAGGTAACAAAACACACTGAAACGAGCTGAATCCAGATCAAATGCACGCTGAAGGCTCTGTGAGCATGTTGTCTCTCAGTGATCCTGCTGTAATGTTAAAGGACACATGTCATGCTTTTCCGGTTATTACCCGTCCCCTTGTGTGTTATGAAGGTTTGTATGCATGTAAACGGTCTGCAGAGTCAAAACCCTCAAAGTACACCCTGTAGCGAGTAAAACTCTAACACAGAAAATACCTCCCCAAAACGCCTCGTTGGAGATACGTCATTGTCCATTGTTTACTTCCTGGGTATCGTGACCTAGGAATGGCTAGTAGCCACATACCATACATATACGGCTGTACTGACGCCAACTGACGCTCCGCTCAGAGCCGAAAAAACACTGTGTTAGACATGGGCGGAGCCTCTCTGGTGGTTGACTAATCAGAGTGCCCGAGCTGACCAATCGGAGCAATCTGGGTTCACAGGGAGGGGGTGGGCAAGAGCTGCAACGAGCCGTTTAGTGGAGAGAGTGAATACTGCTGAATACACACACTTTACAGAGATGCTGTACGCGAAACCAGTGTGAGTTTGGAAAAATGCACAGTATCTATTTTAGTAGACCTCAACAATGGAATTATGATCAGTGGAAATGGCCATGACACCTCTCCTTTAAATGTTTGTTGTTTGTTGTTCATGTATTGTGTGCTGATATTTGTCTGTTGATGTTGATGGAGCTGCTGTGATGCAAGTCCCATTTCAGACTTGATCCGACCATTAAAGTATTATCGTATTATCGTATTATCGTATGAAGAGTCCATTTTACAAAAGGATTGCACAGCGTTTGCACCTGCTAAACCTGCAAAAAATACGTTTATGAAGTTCCGATTCTTAATGATCTTTTGTTCATGCTTGAGGGGATCTAAACCCAACACACTAAGCTATATATATAACTATTTTTTTATCTTTAATACTTTTTATGCATGCTTTTTTGGATGGCGCAGCGTTTGCAGCTCCTAAAGATAAGACAAAAAACAAATGGGGTGGTTTGAAAAGTTGTGCGGACATAAGAGGAGAGAAGATCTTTACATGTTCTTCCACATATACTCTTTTAGGCAATGTAATGGGCGGATGAGTTTGAGGTCAGAGCAGATCATTAAAAGATAAGAACAAAAGAAACTATGCCAAGAAATGTTATTGATCGGTGCATGCATGATTTATGGGCATTTTATAATTAAAAAGCATGGGTGGATTTTCCTTTTAGCTTATGGCAATGCACATCCATTTATTCTATATATGTACATTCAATGTTATGTTTCCTTATCATGCAAAAAAACCTTTCTTTTAATGTGTTAGTTAGCAGTTCTTAGTGCCAGCTATCTTTTAAACTGTTAACAAAGTCTGCTTCGAAAAAGAATGGAGACAAAATTGGGACTATTTGAAAAAGTGATCGGGAAATGTCTCCACCATCTCCAGTTGAAATGAAACCTATTGTGCAGCTGCATGCATGCTTAAGAACAAAAATGCATGTGGTGTATGTGTATCCCATTAATTTCCTCTCCTTCAATCACCGCTCTCTCTGAACACATTTACCACCGCTCGTTATAAAATCCCGTCCTTTTTTACCGTGGCACAATCGTTCCTTTAAGGTGTTTCATAGCCTCGTTATCTGAACTCCGGTCCCCTTTCTAATAAACTGTCCATGTTTCGCACAAGTGGCACTTTATGATTATGTTTTATGCCTTCAGTCTTAAAACTGAGAGCAGTGCCAGGTCACTTTATTCAGATTTTAGTCACTGCTCTGCACTGAGACACAGAGTGAATGTTTTATTAGCCAGAGAGGCTCTCAGTGTTAGCGCTCTTAGCAGATAGCGAGGGAGCTAATCCACGCCGCTCTCCGTGAGGGATTGAATTCCCTCTGAGGTCTCGCTGCCAATCTGTGACACACGCTTCACTTCCACACATGTTTCCCATCACGGGCCCTCTATCATGTTTCTGTCAACCCAGCAGCCCGCGGAAAATGCTATCGAGAAGTCACACACACATTATCTGTAACGACATGCGTGTGCAGAAGAAAGGGGATGCTGAAAAAGTGCTAGCTGTGACAAGAAAAAGCATGGATCTATGACTTAAAGGCGCTCATATCTACGTGTCTGAAATCCCCCTACCTTCAAGCCATTCCTTCTATCTGACCACATATGTATTCTGCTTAGCATACTGTAGGTACATCAAAGAGCAGTTTCTATATACCATAAGCTTTTATGAGGCTGTGTTCCTCAAGGATAAACCAGGATCAGTTCTCCCTCTCCATCCTCATCTCTCTCTTACGCTCCGGCACACTACCTGCCCCTCACTAGTGGACCGATACACACTTTATCTAGGTTTCAGTGACATCTTCATCAAGCATTTGTCAATGTTGGAGGATTAGATTTACGAGCACAGGATTTATGGCCTGCCTCGTTCTTTTTTTACCGCCCCTTTGTTCACACACACCTACATACACACACAACTGAGGGAGACTATCACCTATAAAAGCCACATACATATCCTCTGTACACAAATACGCCCTCAAAAATAGGAGGTTGTTGATTGCTGTCAAATAGGGATAATTATCACCGTGAAGTCATCGCTCAACCTCATTGATTGAGGACTTCATTCCCATTCTGTCTGCAGAGAAAAAACGCCCCTGTATTTGAACCTCAGGGATTGATACTGGCTGCGAGTCATGTTCGTTGAGTTTAAGGAGCTGATACCGTCTGTGTGTTGTACAGGATTTCTGTCACACTGTAATTGCTTAGTTTACAAATGCATTCATTATAGATGTCCATACAGAAACAATACGTCATTAACTTTTTAGAAAATCCTTGTTATTAATGACACTAATGGCCTTTAAGTGACATTGATTCAGCATAGCTAGCTGGCCATGTTGTACATTATAATCCATTGAATATTGACAAGACAAAGCAATAAATACAAATGTATAGTACGTGAAATGATAGGTTGCATTATACTAATGAACCTGCCTTTGCAAATTAGTTTACGTTACGGTACAACTAACGCCAGATCCATGCAGCAAAGCTTCAAAGTTAATGCCAGCTCGCCAACCCTAAATCATGTAATGTTACAATCCATAAAATATTTGCAATGTAAAATTATAAATTAATGTATTGCTATATAAGTACCTTCAAATTAAAGGCAAAATGTGTGGTTTGCACATTTCTTTATCAGCTAACGTTACGTAGAAACAATGCAAAACCGTCTCAAATCATTTAAACAGAAATCAGTCTTTTCAATTCAGACAAAGTTTTAATAGTTACATCTATTGAAATATTGAGCCATTAATACTTGCACACTGTTGCATATAGTACATTTTAGTTATAGTCCAAGCCAAATGCTGCTGGAAAGTTTGATATATTTCAGATACAACAATCAAGAGTACTTTGTGCTTTCCTTTCAATATTTCTCTGAGGCACTTATCATCCTGGCGCAGGGTGCTGATGATGAGTGGGAGTGTTAGATGGGCCCTCAGCCAAATGGAGGTTCTGTCCCTCACCTTGACTGTTCTGAGGAAATCACCACATCCGTCTCTCTGTCCATTCACACATTTCACGAACCCTCGCTGGTCCGATCATAGCTTTGTCTCCGTGTGACAGAAATACAATCAGGCTCACACTTGGACACACACATGCACGCAATGCAAGGCCAAACCACGAAAGGAAACCTTAGACATATGTTATTATAAAACCCTCACCACACACACACCCGCTACATTTATCCCATAAGCAAGAGGCACATTTAAGGAGTGTTGCTTTCCCCTGTCCTTCAGGGCTTTAATTTCCCATCTCCTGATGTGGCGAGGGCGCTGATCCGTTGCCCATCTCAGAAGTCCACCATGATTCTCTTCTCTCAGCCCAGGGAAAGGCGAGGGATTGATCTGTTTAAAGTGTCCGTTTCTTCTGCAGCTAGTCAGCAGGAACTAATCTGCAACCAAGGTCCAGTCTCAGCTTAGTGTGACGAGTCTGCGCTCGGTTAGCCCGGAGCAAAACAGTTCAAAACAAAAACAGTGCCAGTCATTTGGGTTAGTGTAATTGTCGTGCACGGCTTATTTTAGTTTTCTCTGCTCCGTGTCTTGGAGACTGTTCTTTGTGGACGGGGCCTCGTTCACTGAGAAGGACACACATGGTTAGCTGTAGTCTTCCAGCTCTGCCTCAGCTGGCTTTGTGCTGCACTTAGTCACATTCTGCTTGGTGGAAAATAGGCTCTGCATTCCCACGCTAAAAAGCATGAAAAATTTCACGATTTGACATATTTCTAAGGTAATGCAATGCTTTTTAAAGGGTTTGAAGAAGTGAAGGATATATGAAACACACAAAGCTTATTGTTCAGTACAAATTGTAACAGTTGTCTGCTGCACTTAGTCACATTCTGCTTCCCACTCTAAAAAGTACGACAAATGTCACGATTTGACATATTTCTCAGGTAATGCAATGCTTTTTAAAGGGTTTGAAGAAGTGAGAGATATATAAAACACACACACCTTTCAGTACAAATTGTAACAGATTTTCCCTGGACCGCATGCTACAGACACATAAAGGGAATATTCCTTTCCAGCACTTTCTGTTTTAGTATGCAATTAGCGCTTCATAATGCAGCCTTTCTCTGTTTAATATTCTTTATAATGCTGGTTGGAAGCTCTTTCAGCTTGGAAAGCAATATTCAGATTGCCAAACACTCAATTACTATTTCTTTCACATATAAAAGAAATACCAACTAAATAAATTAACACTTTCTATTGTTAAAAACCATCACAATAATACTCTTATTTCTCACCGTTAACTCCCACGTTGACACTGTTCTTTTTATTGCACTTCTTCTTATTAAAGGAAGTCCGGGAAATATCTAACATATTATATTACACATTATAACAAAGTGTTGCAGCACGGACGCTGCTTCAGTAGAAAAACTACTGGGACTCAGAACGAGAACTTAGAGTCAACACAACCTGATAAACCAAATGAATCTGTGTCGATGAAATCTACCTATTCACGTGAGATGTGTCTGTTCCTGTAATCTCTTTTTTTGAGCGGTCCTTTGTTCGAGCGATACGCCAGCATTTTCTGTAATAACATGAATAGCAATATTAAAGCTCTGAAGATGAAAACATTTTTAAATTAGATTGTAAAAATGAGCAATCAGAGCTTTATTATTAGGGTACCAACAAAACTCACCAGCAATATATATGCATATGAGGAAGAATCTAATAAAAAGAGATAACTACTTGCTCAGTTAAACACTCATTCAGTCTTCTTGACTACAGTCTTAAAGTCGTGAGGATAGAAAACTATTACAATGATGCTGCAATCGACTTTATAGCCTCGTCCATTTAATCATTCAATCCCTCTCTTTTCATATCTCTGGTGGAACAAAAGTCTTATTAACGTAGCTTTTCTTCCCACAGTGCTCTGAGCTTTTATTAATGCTTTCCTTCCTCTCTGTTTCCCCTTCACAGTGAGCAGAGGTGGGAAGTAGTGGAGTACAAATACTTCGTTACTGTACTTAAGTACATTTTTCTGGTGTCAGTACTTTACTCCACGACTTTTGACTTTTACTTCTTGCATTTTGAACCCAAATTACTGTACTTTCTACTTCTTACATGTTGAAGACAAATACCTGTACTTTCTACTTCTTACATTTTGAACACAAATACCTGTACTTTCTACTTCTTCCATTTTCCAAACAGGCTGGTTCCTTTAGTTTGAATGTGTGTTTGGTGGCGTGATCATTATTATTTAGAGTCATTGCGTGCCTATTGATTTGAACACGATCCGTGTATCCATCATTTCCTGGTCTTCTCTAAAGAAGAGGGACCAATGAAAACGTTGTCATGTTGCCGTTGTTCAGCATGGAAACATTCATTAGCTAACAATGACATTATTGTTCTATTAATATAAAGGGAGGTCAGGTACTCTTTAAAACAGCTGCTAGTTATGGGTACTTTTTACTGAAGTACATTTCAAAGCCTCTTTACTTTCACTTGAGTAAAGAAGTTTAGTCAGTACTTCTACTTTTACCAGAGTATTTTTAAACACGAGTATCTGTACTTCTACTTGAGTAAAGGATGTGTGTACTTCTCTCTCTGCAGTGCGGCACCATCGACTCCGGCTCCTATGTGAACCTGACGGAGAGGAACCTGCCGGACGCTCAGAAGTTCCTCCTGATGCACGAGGTGGTCCAACCCGTGGTTCCCGTGCCCTACTTCATGGAGGACAACGTGCGCTTCACTCATGTGGCGGTGGACGTGGTGCAGGGCAAGGATACGCTGCTCCACATCATATACCTGGCTACAGGTGGGTTTATAGTGTGTGTGCATGTTGTGTTTGACTTAGACTTTGAGACAGTATTTGTGTCTACATGCTGTACATATTTCTGTCTCTCTTTTGTATTAATTGCAATATTTTGTGTGTGATGGAAGTGCCAGCTGTGAATATGTGACTTTTTATTGACCCTGAAAACACTTTCTAAGTTTGAGCAATGGCCTCCTACCTACCAAAGAAGTGTACATAGTTATAGACGTGTTGAAGCCTTAAACATGAGCATTTTGGTTGTGGCCATCTTAAAAATGACCATACAGCAGGGGTCTCCAACCTTTCTTCATCTGAGAGCTACTTTGAAAAAATGAAAGTGGCCAAGAGCTACTTGCATCACATCGCTTACATTTATTCACATAGCCCTCATCAGTTGAATTAAGCTATACTTTTGTACACGTGTGAAATTGCAATACCTAAAGCTTATCACAAATCTTAACTTCACATCAAGGTCCAAGAAAACGAAAATGTCTCACATATTATTATGGCCCACATAGGAAGTACATCACTGCAAATTCACATAAATGTCCTTAATCACCACCTTACAAGCATTTCACTCTTTTTCACAGTTAGTGAGATGAATGGAGCTGCATGGAGTCCACCATAGAGGTGTATGCTGGAGTGTACCCACTTAGGTTCACTCTAATAGAGTCATTTAAATGTTCATCAGTCGGTCTTGTTCTGTATTTAGATTTCAATCATGTCAGAAAAAGCTGATTCACAAAGGTTTGTAGAGCAGAACCAAATAAAGCAGAATTTTCAGTGCTGCTTGGTGATGTTCTTATAGTTTTCTGGGTCTACAAGGCTCCAGAAATGTTGTGAGTTTTGCTGAGACTTAAGCTGAACATGATTTTGGAGATTTATAACCTCCATCTCCATCTCCACAGGATTGACACTGAACAGTTCAGCCATCTTCTTCTTCTTCTTCATCTTGACATTAAATTATAAACCATAATAAATCAATTGTATAGGTCTAGCCTCCCTATATCTGTGTGAAATTGTTCCATCCTCAAAAACTAAAAACTAATACTTCTGCAATCTAGCTGCAGCTTCTAGCAACGGTCTTCTGTTAAAAAAAAGACACTGAATGTCCTGAATGTGGCATCTCACACACTGAACACAGCAGACAACAGGAGTATTTACAACAGCATATACAAACTAAAATAGTGCATGTGGGTGCACACTTACATTCTCTGTCTTACTGTTACATAAATCCCATGAATGTATGAGATTAAGTTGGCTTCATCATATCTCAATCAGTGATTAAGTGAATAATAAAGTTTCTATCGGGTCACTATCAGCCATTATTTTCAGGGAGGGGTTTGGAGGAACAGAGGAGACGGTGATCGCGGAAGCTTTCCTCCTGCCTTCACAAACTTTACACAAGTATTTATCAACTGAAAATAGCAAGAGGACATTCATACTCTGCAATCCAAGACTTGATTAAATCACCAAAAAGCTCGCGATCTACGTGTTGGAGAGCCCTGCCATACCGTATGTGGATAGAGTTTGGGAAGACTGAGACCCAGCTTGGCCAGGTACCGTTAGCAAAAAGTACAGATAGAGTAGTTCCTATATGAACATCATGCTGTTGAAACAAGTGATAATTAGATAATTGAATCATTCCAAAAATGGTAGCTAATGTAATAAATCAAGTGAAAATTATAGGGTCATTTTCTTATAGATTATGCATACTTCTTTTTGCAGACGTAGGTCGTCCTTTGGGTCCCACATTATGTCCTATTTTGCTTATCTCACACATTTCTATATCAGTTTTTTTGTGCATTCACAGGTTTAATATTGAAGGTTGTTTGCCAGCATTACCTGCACTGTCAGCCAAATCTGCTCAAATCACACCTACAGTCTTGGAGCAGCAGATTAGCATAGATTAGCATTTTAACTCTTAATAAATAATACCCAACATAGCTTTTTAAATTCAAGCTTTAATTTCTAATATTGTGTCGTGCATACTGATTGTTTTACATAAATACATTTCATCTAAAAGGAGTTTTAAGGGGCCTTAGAACCTTGAAAGTGCAGCCTTTGCACATAAAAAAGAAGACAGAAAGAAACCAATAGATGTGTTCTTCTGAGGAGGCATCAAAGCTCTGTCTTCTCACCCCAGTTTGATCACTCCTTCCCTCCATATGTCCTCCACATGCACCGACAGAACACACATCACTCTCATGCAATCACTCAGCGAGAGATCGTAGACACCATGAAACAGCCAACAGGCGTGTGTCAAAAGGAAACACACCGGTAATTAATAACACACACACAGACACACACACACACACAGTGTACCCTTCCATGTTATCCCTTTCCAAGCTGCATGGCACCACCTGCTTATCAGGACTCTGTTTGATCACATTGGGATGTTATACTTGGCAAAGAAACACTATCAGACACCAGCGTATGGTGTGTGTCCGGTATTATGATAAAGCAGACAGTATGGATTATGAAGGATGTTCTGAACAGAATTTAAACGTAGTGTGCCCCACTTCACCGTGCTAATGTACCGCAGCCCCGCTGGGAAATGTCAACATGATCGTCCCATTGTTAGTCAATGTTATTTTAGGCTATCACACACTCTCTCACACACACACAGCCTGTTCCAGTTCACCGGCTCCATGCTTGGCATCTCCCTGGAAAACTCCCCTCTCATTGTTTGCACGGCGCTGTGATCAATGTAGCGTCGGAGCAGAGCTGCCCACACTGCAAGTTCCCCAGACACTAACCAGACGCTAATGAAAACATCTGAAATCCTGCCAAAGCTATTGGGTAGCGCACATACTGTACCTAATCATGCTATTATTAACGCTTAAACGCACCCTGCTGATTGGGGTCGCTGTGGAAAACCTGAAACCTCCAACTGGGGGTCCGAAAACGTCCAGGTGTAGAGTTATGTTATTCTCCCCCACCCTCATTAGTCATTTCAGCTCTGCAGCGTTTTTCTCTTGAAGCTAACAACATTCAGTTAAATGCAAAAGACATTCTTGAAAGTTTCTTGGCCAAACAAAAGAGCAATTTTCTAGCTAATTCCACAGCGGAGAGCTAGTGGAGGAACGTGCCTCGAGAGTAAAGGAATTACTTTCTCATTACATATGACTCATTGAAAAAGTAATTACATTGCTTCAGTAATTATTCACAAGAGTTTCTCAACACATGTGGGATTAAAGAACAAGACATGTAAGATCCAGAACTAGAGCTCTCAGTGTGCAGACATGGCCTTTTACATATGTGAAAATAAGGCATATATCCCCCCTAGTGATTCGGATCCGCTCCAAAATGTAATGGCTTCTTCTTTTGCGTATGCTATTCCACTTATTTCCACTTATTATTTCACTTTAGGCAACTAGAGTATTTGTTTAGGTAGTAGGGAGAACATATTGTGGTTTGGGTCAAAATAACAGCATTTTTAAAGTGCTAGTAGGTATAGCAGGTCCCTTCTGACCCATAGAAGCTAATATGAAGCTAATAACCATTGATAAAGCCCATTTAAGAGACCAATAACATTAACCAGCTCTCCATGAAACAAGAAAGGAAACAACAACCTTATTATCAGAGTTCTGAAGGTCACCTGATCTGGTAATTCTCATTACTGTAACAAGTGACTTAATAATGCCCAACACCGCTCGGGGTGATACTCAACTTTTACATGCCTTACTTTGAAACTTCGTATTAGTAATTCACCCTGCTTCCCTTTCCAACGCTGTGCACCCAATTACTGTTTCTTCACCCAGGGGACTGCATGTATAATAGATGGTGTTTGTTTTAGCCCTCCAAAGAGAAAATGCCCCCCAACTGCATCACACCTTACATAAGAATAAAGGTCAGGCGTGTTCACAATGACGTGGGTTTCAAAAAGTATAGTGGAGTATGGCCCGCAAATGAAACGTGAGTTTGTCTTGTATTGTACTTCTTAAATATATCTGTAAACATATATTACACAGTATGTTCATGTGAGCCCACTTTCAGTCAATTCAAGTTAAAAAGATGTTCTATCAAAACTAACTTGATAAAAAAAAGCCTAATTACTTATTTACATAACAACCTTGAAATACACCCTTCCTATTTCCTCTTATGATAAGCAATCTGAGGCTTCTGTTTTAAGGAATGAGCTGCTAACAAGATAAATGAAACCCTATGGAAAGCTGTCATGTAGGCTGCTGCATAATTTACTTACATTTGATGGATTTTCCTAATTTATAACTTAACTTATGAGGCAATAAACCTGACCTCTAGTGAGTGGCCCAGCCCTTCGAATATTTTCTGTATGTGGCCCTCGGTGAAAAAAGTTTGGACACATACCCCTTAAATATAAGTAGGCTAGAACATCATGTATTCAGCTGTCATACTGTACCTGTTCCCTGTCTGCAGCACTGCATGTTGATGGCAAAAACAAGCCTGGCACATCAGCCACCTCCAGTGTTTTTGACAGTCTTATATCACAGCTTCTTTGTTAGGAAGCGATTGTTGTGTGGTTCATCCTGAGTTCACATTAAAGTGTATATTTTGTTGTTTTCCCTGTATCAAACTCTGCTATTCTTACTAGTTCTTTACTGCAGATGAAACACCTGCTTCTCTCTGTGACCGAATCCTCTCTTCCCCCCTCCTCCTCTTTCTCTGGGAGCAAATTCATTTTATATGCTACACAAATATGGCCAGGATCCGTTGAATTTTCTGAATATTGGGTTGCAGATTAACATATTCCAAAGGGGGGTTCGTTTAGCATGAAACACTTGAAATAACTAAAGGATAAGTTAGAAAAGAAAGTAGAAAGAAAGAGAGGTCAAGGAAAACTATTTCTGCTAAAAAGTTGTTTCTTAAGAGATAAGATAAGAAGTACTTTATTGAACCCAATTTGGGAAATGTTTGTGTTGGAGCAGCATAAAAGACATGGCATTGTACAATAACAATTAAAAGACAAGAAATAAACAAGAAAGTAGAAAATATACATGTTGAATTTACAAATGAACAATAACAAGATATAAAGCAAGGTATTATATATACATAAGTATGTGACAGATGGAATATTAAACTGAATGTATTAATGCATTTTTGTAAAGCACTTTGAATTGCCTTGTGTTAAAGGTGCAATATAAATAAACTTGCCTTGCCTTTCTACTCCAGATTACGGCACTATCAGGAAAGTGCTCTCTCCTCTCAATCAGTCCACGGGGAGCTGCCTATTGGAGGAGATCGAGCTGTTCCCTCCCAGGAAGAGACAGCCGATCCGCAGCCTGCTGATCCTGCACAGCCGCAGCGAGCTGTACGTGGGAGTGAGAGACCAGGTCATCAAGATCCCACTCAAGAGATGCAGCTACCACAAGAGCAGAGAGTGAGTATATGAGCCTATTATGCAAAATCCACCTCTTCATGTCTTTTATGCATAAACATGTGGGAAACAAAAGTGTAAAGAGATTCTGAAAGTTTCAGGAACAAAGATTCTCTCTCTTTTTGTCCTGATCCATTTATATCAAAACCTGTCTGAAAATGAGCTGATCAGATTTTGGCCACTTTATGATGTCATAACGATGTGTTGGCTTGTGTAACCATTAGCCAATCAGCAACCAAGGTAACCCCCCCCCACCTTATCACCTGAATCTCCTCCTAGAGCACCATTGAGTTCTTTTTAACCAAATCTCTCTCAGAGGGGCGTGGGGAGGGGCTCCTTATTTTCATCTAAAGTAACAGACAGAGAATCAGCACTTTTGAAACAGGGCTGAAACAGAGGGGGATTATGGGATGCTGCAATGATCTGTTTGGTGTTTCAGCCAATCAGAGACATGTTCTGTATATATCTGAGACCTATAATATATTGATGAAAAACAGTATAATAGGAGACCTTTAATCTCAATGGAAACGGTCCAAAAAATATGCACACGGAAAAACTTTTAAAGCTCCGTCCCTCCAGAAGATGCTGTTTATCTGAGAGAACCAGGCCTGTGTGTCGCTCCGATTTTAAACCCTGTAAATCAGCTTTTGTCTGAGCCACTCAAACTGCCCTCTGTCCGTCCGTCGGTACATTATCTTCCTCACACACACACAGTTCTGCTGCAGCTGTGTGCGTGTGTGTGAGGCAGATATATTGTGTTTCTGTCGGTCTTGAAGACACTACGTCCAAAAAACCACAGACAGAGGCCCGGGTGTGAAGTCTCACCACAAGATTGGGATCTCGTCCATCATCACACAGAGAGGATTCACACCTTCCTTATCTCTCACACAATGAGCTGTTATTGGCACTGAAGAGTTAAGGCTTCATATTACACCTGTGGCTCTGTGATATGTGCTGCAGCATTTATGGGCACTTAATCAATCCCTTTTTTTAACAGAGTGCAAGAGAGTCAGATGAACTAAAAAGATAAAAGAAATAAAACCAGTCATGCGTTACGTGCCGGGTCAGAGACTTCACTTTCTAGAAGGGTCATCCTTTAACCCTTTAGATGCTAGTTTCCATTCTTCATGATCTAATATCAGGACAATATTTAATGTCGTGGTGACTTCATGTCATGCCACAGTCTTGCAAGGGTTTGGTACTAGCTGCACAGACATTTTTTATTTATTTTTTGGATGTCTTTCGCACATATTTCCAGATGAGAATGAGTGAAATTTGGGAAAAGGGACTCAGGGGTGGCTTGGGCCTCCAGTACATTGAATTTAGTGTCAACAAAGAGTAAAATAATGCTAGTATTCTGTGCTGCAGACTTGGCAACTTGCATTGTTTGCATCTCTTAAGGTATCAATTGTTCACCCCCCTAATTATCATGACACACAGGATTTGATTCGTGACTTTGGACATTTGGTAGTACAGTAATTCCCTACTGTCCTTAACTTACTGTAGTTTTCCAAGTAGCAAAAAGGCATTAATACGTTATGTGCAGGATCAGGTACCGTACTTTCAAAAAGTGCCAACCTTTAACCCCTTAGATTCTTGTTTACACTCTTTATAATCTACAATAAGGACAATCTATGTCTTAGGGTCTTGATGACATGCTTAATCCTACATTTTGAAGTGCCTTTTGCAACCATTTTTAAGGTGATGAGATAATAATAATAATAACAATAATAATGCATTTATTTTATTAGGCGCCTTTCAAGGCTCTCAAGGTTGCCGTACAAACACATAAAAAACAAGATACACAATACATAACACCAGCATAAGAGACATAAACAAGACAACGCAGTATATAAATCAATCAAAAATGAAATAAATAAAACAGAGGATGTGTGATGGATAATGATCAGGGTGGATATGCGAGTGTGAAGAGATGTGTTTTGAGACGTGATTTGAAAATGGGGAGAGAGTCAGTGTGGCGGATGTCAGGTGGGAGGGAGTTCCAGAGGCGGGGTGCAGAGCGGCTGAAGGCTCTAGACCCCATGTTGGTTCAACGGAAGGGGGGTGCAGTGAGGTGGCGGGAAGCAGAAGACCTGAGAGTGCGGATGGGTGTGTTGATGTGCAGGAGGTCGGAGAGGTACAGAGGAGTGAGGTTATGGATTTGACGGGGAGCCAGTGAAGCTGCTGAAGAACAGGAGTGATGTGGTTAATGGAGGGGGTTCTGGGGATGATGCGGGCGGCCGAGTTCTGAACCAGTTGAAGTCTATGGATGGATTTGAGAGGGAGACCAAAGAGAAGGGAGTTGCAGTAGTCAATGCGGGAAGTGACCAGGGTGTGAACAAGGATGGCGGTGCTCTTAGGGTTAAGGGACGGGCGGAGGCGGTTGATGTTGCGTAGATGGAAATAGGCAGACCGAGTGATATGACTGATGTGAGATTTGAATGAAAGTGTGCTGTCGAGGATGACACCCAGATGCTGTGAAGCTTTGTATTCGAGAAAGTCATGCATCACCGTTGTAAATCTGCATCAATAAAGTACAAAAAACCACAGCTATAATGCATTTTAGCTACAGACACACAATGATCCACAGTATCTCCCACTGCATCGTTTCTGAGAAGCAAACTTCAATTGGTCCTTTAACTTCTTTCAACTCACATTACTTTATTATGCGTATTGTGATTATGTATGAAGCTCATATTATGGAAATGTGCAGAACTAGCATTTCTTGTAACAGTGTTTTATCAATATACATATTTAATTTTCATTTCCTTTTGTTCTTTCCTCTGCCCCCTTTGTTTTGTCCAGTGGGAATAATGATAGAGACTAGATGCAGGGGGTTGTGGGGGATTTACATTTCGAATGTACCGCACACAACAACAACATAGGAAGATTACTTAGTAAACCACACAAAATAAAGGAATAACACCATGACAGTACAGTGAGCTTTACTGGGTTCATTTCTTTGAGGTTTACCTGTTTGAAATACTAGAAGGCTACCTCTCTGTTTGTCAGAGTGTCTCACTGACGGGTGGTATGCAGTCCTCTTGGCCCTGAAGCCCCTCTGTAAGACATGTATCATCTTGTTCTTTCTCCCTTTTCATTTTCTACTGCTGTCGTCACCCCAAATATCCTTCAATAAAGTCCAAAAACTCTTTGTTAGCCGCCCAGACGCTACGTCAGCCTCCTTGTGTGTGCGTCAGAGTGTTTCTGCATTTTCACATGCATGGGTGCATATGATCTTCTGTCCTTGCCTCATTGTTATGAAACCCACGGACAACTTTGGTTACATTTCACCAGGGGCGCGTCAGGCTCTACTGATGCTCGTGGCTCAGAGATATGTCATCGTGCTGTCACCACAGACTCCTATTTGCATGAAAAAAGTAACATCAGGCTATTTATTGCACTCAATAAACCACCTGAAGCAGATACGGCAAAGACACATCCATCTTTGCTGCAGTTTTCTCAGAAAATATCTGTTGGGCTGATAAGCTCCTCTCTGTCACTTGAGGAGCTCCTGAATTTAATTTGTTTTGCTCTCGCCTCTCGTTCTAACCTCCTTTTTCCTGTTTTCTCCTATCCTTTTTCATGTTTTTTACCATTTCTTCCAGCCTTTCCCTTCTTTGTCTCGACCCGGTGTTAGATTTAATGTCCTGTCTCGATGCGAGCTATCTGTATTCACATGTGAGCGGTTAATAAAAGCCCATTAAACTTCACTGTTCCTTGCAGAGCGTGTATCGGGGCCAGGGACCCGTACTGTGGCTGGGACCTTTTATTGAAGAAGTGCACCACGCTGGAGGAGAGTGTCCGGATGAGCCAATGGGAGCAGAGCATCTCAAAATGTCCTGTGAGTATCACTCTATACTTACTTCGCTGTACCTCGTACTGCCTTTACTTTCTTTACTTTAAACCTTAATAAAAATTACCCTGGAGTTCAGCTCTATACTGAACTTAACTTTAAATAACTGGTTTGTAAAGGGAGCACTCAATTATTCACCTCTGACTACTCCCTCATTAGCAAAACGGCTCGTCCATTTATTTCAACGTACCACATTTCTGAGCAGTGTTAGGGGTGTTTTAAACCTGCATTTCACAGACATAATGTTCAGTTCTGTTGGCCTCCATGCCCTTTTATGTGGCTTCATGTTCAGAGGCATATTTGGCAGTCAGGCCACCGAGCTCCAGTGGCATCTGTCATCATATCTGTGGCAGAAACCTGGCTAACATCCTCACATGATTCCTGAAATACTGTAGGCTGCAACAGACATACAGTCATGCAGGCATTGTGCATTCACAGACACACACATCATTGTTTTGCCAGGTTACTATTGAATGCAATTGAACATCTTGATTGCGCAGGAGGCTAAAACCCCTTTCTGAGAATATTTATATTGAATACACTGTCATAATAAATTCTGGAATTATGCTTATTCTGTCTCTTCTTATATATTTTATTTTACATGACATTGAAAACGTTAAATGTTTATATAGATATGGATTTTATCTATTATTTTATATGGAGAAATATATGACTTATTGAGCATTAGACGTGAAGGATGCGGATGTCTTCATCTTTAAGCTAACTGACCTTAAACTACTACTTTAAATGCATGATTTAAATAAACATAATATCCATATTTCCAACAGCTTGATAGCCATCATTTTGGGAACTATTCACTTTCCTTTAAAATGTTATTTATTTGCACACATCGGACTGCAAACTTTTAGTTTTTATAGAAATCAATGTTTTCATTAATAAGCAATAGAGATGCTGGTACGTGGATTCCATTATGTTTGAACGTAACGCACTTTAACAATGTTTGCCCGTCTCTGCTAAACTAACTTTCTCTAAATTATTCCTTTAAATCCAGGATTTAATTAAAGATACTTTCCAGCTGAGTGTAGCCACCCATTTCTTAGTTTTAAAGTATTGGTCACACACCACTGCCCACAGCAGTAATGCAATATGTATTTACTCACTTAACCTACCCAGATCCATTTAGCGCGAGCATGAATTATCTTTGGCAGTAATCACTTTGTATTCTGACGGAGATAAATGGCTTTACAATGGGGCTCGTGACCAAAATGAGAAAAGTGTCTGCTTGCAACAACTCGCTGCCAAGATGTGAAAACTGAAAAACAACACGTCGTCTTTTATCACAGTTAGTGTCTCACTCCCTTTGAGTCCATTAACAGTTTCAAAAAAGGCTCAACTGGCTGCATTCCTCCTGCAAAGTGGAAGTAATGGAGCTGGAGGCCAGTCAGGTTTCACACTGAGGAGCGTCGTGTGGGAGATGAGCTTCTCAACGCCATCTGGCAATCTCACACGTCTATATGGAAACAAGCAGAAATTAGTTGTTTTAGGGAAGTGTGAGTCACCGTTCTGTATGTTTCCTCAACTAAAATAGACATTTCCACTCAATTATTTTGTTGCACTTTGCTTAAAAGTCATTTCATTCAGCCCCCACTCTAAAAACATGATTTGACAGTATATACAAATATTTAAAAAGAGACAGCTTTAGCAATTTCAGCCTGCTCCTCTGCACCAAAGTGCTTTTTATCGTCCTCTAGAATTACTTTATTATTCTGCTTCTGTTGCCTTCTCATTTTGGTTTCCAGATTTTAATGAAAGAAATGACACATGCTCTTCAGAAAGCGTGCATCTCATATTTATGGTCCATTTTATTTATAGTCTGAGCTGTAATTGATTGTTGAAAGCCCTACGATGTTGTTTCTCTCTCCTGGTTGCTTTCTAGGCAGCCCACTGCTGTCTGTCTATGCCAAGTGTCCTCCATTTAGACACACAGCGGAGTACAATTACCAAAAAGTGCGAACAGGCCCGACGCTTTGTCTGCTTCTGCCAGAGCAGCTGATGATCATGCTCTCTTTTCTCCGCGTGTGAAAGTGTTTTCTGCCGTTTTAAATCACCCTGAAATGCAGCAGTGACACACCTCATATCATCTTAATCTCAGGCCGGCGTGTTTTTGAGTTTAGCTCGCTCGCGCAGGACATCTCTCCTGTAATTCATGGCTCCTGTAATATCTGAGCCTTCCCGTTTCATTCTGTTTTTTCCTCAGATATCTATTTACACCGCCACTTTTATTTCCTCATATTTTGAATGTGTCCGTTCACAGCCTTCATTTGCCTTTGTGAATCTCTATTTCTGAGTCTCATCATGTCCTCACACAATTTTCATATATCTTCCAGCTTCCACCTTTTTGCTTTTCGCATAACTGCACCATTCAGGATGTGCTGTAGAAGATGTAATGCTGTTATTTTTGCATCAGGAAAATGTATTTCTGTTTGTAGCCGTGGGCTCCCAGAGCGATGCATTCCTGAGAGCATCAGTCTAATGCAATGAGCAGTTTTCAGAAAACCCATTGCTCTCAAATGTTTTATTTCTGGCCCTTCTCGTTGCTAACAGGTCCGTAATGTGACGGTTGATGGAGGCTTTGGCGTCTGGTCAGGATGGTCCATGTGTAGCCATAACGATGGAGGAAGCGCGGGGTCCTGTTTGTGTCGAACCAGAGGCTGTGATAACCCGGCCCCTCAGTGCGGGGGTCAGCACTGCTATGGCATCAGCGTGGAGGTCGCCAACTGCTCCAGGTACGACTTGTTGAGACATGGCTGACCTATTGAACTGGTTTTAAAGGAACAGGCCCTAGACCCAACGTTTCAGGGGCCAATCTGGCCAAGAGGTCACTCTTAAAGACTCGTACCGACCAGGAAGAGACTGAAAATGACCATAAAACACATTAAATGTCTACAAAGAGACACGTTACAACCAGGAAGAGATTTAAAATGACCAAAATGAGACATCAAGAGACATAGAATGATTATAATGACTATGAAAAAGTGTAAAACCACAAAAAAAGATTCAAAACGTCCACACAGAGATACGATGCAACTACAAAAATGGGCAAAACAGACAAAAATAACTACTAAAGGATGAAAAGCATTATAAAGTGACCAAAGACGACAATAAAGACACACAAAATGACCACAAATGAACAAAACAATGACAGACATGCATAATGATTAATACTATAGTATAAACAATTAACGTTTATTTTTTTGTTTATGTTAATCTGCAGAGTGTTCATTTTCCATCTCTCTCCTGTCTCATGTACCTCGCATCAATTATTGAACTCATTTCCTGCTCCCTCGCACCTACTCTGGAGAAGTTAGATGTATATTCAGTGTCAGTCATTTGGGGGTAAAAGGTGTTGATTGGATGCTGTTTCAACACTTCGTTATTGAACCAGAGAAGCTGCTCTGAATCTACCATGAACTTAAACAAAGGAACCAACATGTGAGTGGAGGATGAGGAGAAGCAAATAAGATTTATCGACACATTAGTGCTCAAAACGCTTTACATTACATATTACACATATCAGACAGTGAATACAGCAAATTAGGGTGGAGTGTCTCGCCCAAGGACACGAAGTTATGGGTACTTTTTACTTAAGTACATTTCGAAGCCCATACTTCTTTACTTTTACTTGAGGAAAGAAGTTTAGTCAGTACTTATTTTTAAACACGAGTATCTGTACTTCTACTCGAGTAAAGGATGTGTGTACTTTTGCCATCTCTGTATTTACCTCTAATGTCTCGTTAATAACTATAAATTGCTCTGCGTCTCCATAGAAACGGGGCGTGGACCCCCTGGACTTCCTGGTCTCCGTGCAGCACCACCTGTGGGATCGGTTTCCAGGTCCGCCAGCGATCCTGCAGCAACCCCACCCCCCGCCACGGAGGACGAGTGTGTGTGGGCCAGAACCGCGAAGAGAGGTATTTCACACACACACACACCACACACATACACACACACACACACACACACACACTGTTGGGAAAATACTGAATGTACTCTTCCAATATGAGAGTAACATGATAACAAAGGTATCCCAACTGTAGCTGTGTACATGACAGGATGTATGATTACCTAGAAGAGCATCAGGACTGTTTTAGGCATATGATAGCTATGTGATTAACATGATGATTCAGCCTCTATGGAGATAGACATATGACAAGCATGATCATTTCTGACGTGGAGATAATCTGAACTAAACATTGAATACTGCTTTCTATTCCTCCATCTTGTGACTGTGTAACTCCCTCTCTTGGATATCAGCATGTGAAGGACACTGTTCAGGAACTAGTTGATGCTCTGTGTGTGATGACTACTTCCAGATTTTGAGAAAAAGTCAGAATTTTGAGATTTTGCAAAAAAGTCAGAATTTTGTGATTTTTAGAAAAACTCATAATTTTGAGATTTTGAGAAAAAGTCAGGATTTTGAGAAAAAGTCAATATTTTTGAGAAAAAGTCTGATTTTTTTGGAAAAAGTCAGAATTTTTAGGAAAAAGTCAGAATTTTGAGAAAAAGTCAGAATTTTGAAATGTTGAGAAAAAGTCAGAATTTTCCGATTTAGAGAAAATACAAAAGTATTTTGTACATGACAGGATGTATGATTTCCTACAAGAACCGGTATTCCTCCATCTTGTGACTGTGTAACTCCCTCTCTTGTATATCAGCATGTGAAGGACACTGTTCAGGAACTAGTTGATGCTGTGACACACACACATTAACACACACACACACACATTAACACACACACACACACATCCTCACATGACTTGACCAAAGCGATTGTGTTTATGTGCATGTTATAAAAAGATGAAAGCAATTTTCTTGTGTAATTTGCAACCTGCAGTCATGACTTCTTTCGCTGTGACTTTTTCTTCATTTTGTTCGTTTTTTTCCAACTTTGACAGCCAATTAAGGAGAGACTGGTATAGGCCTGCGCTCGGGTAATTATCTGGCTTTCACACACAGGCCCGAGTCTGCGACTCTGAAGCTTTTGCCGAACAGTAATCTCCTTTTAAAGATGCTGTTTGTTCAGTCTCTAAGCAACCTTCAAGGCCTGAAAAAAAATCAGTTTTACGAGGAGAAAGTATGTGAGGAATCACAAAGAGACACTCAAAGAAACTCAGGTAGGGATGGTCAGAAGATGAGTTTCTTCATCTCAAACTTCACCTCAGTGTTTGCTAAAAAACAGACTGAGGAACGCTGACATCTGTGGTGTCTGAAATGAAAGATACAATTCATTTATATCCAAATATCTGAGCCAATCCTCATCTGTGTAACCAAGTGAGGCATCCTGCTGATGCTTTCATCCCTCTCCTGCTGTTAACCAGAGGTGGGGGCAGAAAAAGTGCAAATAAATACAGTTCACAGTGCACAGGGAGGCAAGAGAGGAGAAATAAATTGTAGCCAAGGCAACAGAAACAGTATTGCGACGGGTCAGTAATTGGAAACGGCCTTGGAGGATGAACCTTACATTACATGCTGTTGCTCTTTTCTCTGCACTTTTTCATTTTCTTTAACCTCACACACTTTCCTCTCTTGATGCTCCTTGTGGATGAAATATGTGGAGTAACCAGCACAGTGCAGATACTCAAAAAATAAAAAATATGCTGGTTGGCTCTTAAGACTGCGGGAGGCCAGGAGCACGATTTGCCGCCTCCTCCCTTTCTTTAATCGCTTTTGTTTCATCTCGCCTTCCCGCTTTCACTACTGCTCTGTTCAGCTATTTAAAACACCCTAGGCCAGTTAGGGGCCAGCTGTGAGGGCTGGAGAAGGGGAGGAGTGTGTGTGTGGTACAGAGTGTGTGTGTGTGTGTGTGAGACAGATGGACAGTAAGGCAGAGAGAAAGAGAGAATGTGCTAACAGATGAAATATACTGTGTCAGTTTGACTCTGCCTCAGGGAGAAATGGATAGGGGATGCTAGAAAATGTTTGTGTGTGTGTTCAATATCCAGGTGTGTGAGGTATGTTTATGACCAATATTGCAAAAAAAGAGGAAAACTTCTTCTTGAATTTTTCTACGCTGTGTCCAAAAACTCCCGGCACATCTGTTGTTCATAGCTGCCCATGTGTGAAATTGGTCTTCTGTACGAGTGAAAAGGACCGACTCTTCATCAGCTCCTGAGCTCTCAGACATATTTTTAATGCCTTGAAACGCTTTTATGTGACGGTGCTCAGGCTTCCTCTCAGAGGTTTGAGGCGTCTGCAACAAGCCTCACTCTGTTCTTCACATGAAGCCCTGAGGAACCTGTTCGGATTAATGCACAGGACTTATGTTCAAACATGCATTTACATGGAATAACCCGGGCGTATATCAAGAATAACACTAGGCAAGGCAAGTTTGTTTAAGTTCAGCACATTTCATCAGCGCAGCAGTTCCAGGTGTGTTACAAAAGCACAAAGATAACATTTTAATACAATTTAAAACTGTCAAAAGCCATAAGAATACAAATTAAAAACGCTAAAACATAACAGAAATTCAAGAATATAAGTAACATTGCAGTGTAAGGTGTGAATAGATGTTACTGTTGTACTATTCAATGCTATGGTTCTTAAATAATTAGCTAAACTCTAAAAGTCGGACCAGGATTTGTTCTTAATGCTTTTACCAAAGTAAGTTTAAAGGTGTCTGAATTGTATTTAACAGACACATTAGGATCATTCTCTTTAATGTAACTTATAAAGGAATTGGAGTTCATTCAAAGGAGCCGACTCTAACACAATTTTACCCAGTTCCTAATACTTCAAATCCAACAGCTTCCGTAAGCGGCCTATTATTATTATTATTTTAAGATAAAGCAAATGTTTTGAAGCGTCCGTGCACGACAGCGCTGTAGGCTTCAATCTGGCGGCTTAATGCCTTCATTTGTGAACCTTCTGTTGGCTTTTCCCTTATCATCGTCCACTTTGCTGACTCAGCCTGAAGCGAGTAATTAGGAGCGTTTTAGTCTCATCAGCTCTGTGTATTTTTAGTGTCAACTTAAAACGGATAAGGAGGAGAAAATGTGTGATTAAAATGTGTGTGACGATGATTTGGAAATCCGCTTCACATTGATCGCAGCAGTTTTCATTGTGCTGTGGTGCAACTAGGGTATTTTGTGCATGAATGTGTGTGTGTGTGTGTGTGTGCGTGCGTGCGTGCGTGCGTGCGTGCGTGCGTGCGTGCGTGCGTGCGTGCGTGCGTGCGTGCGTGCGTGCGTGCGTGCGTGCGTGCGTGCGTGCGTGCGTGCGTGCGTGCGTGCGTGCGTGCGTGCGTGCGTGCGTGCATGCGTGCGTGTGTTTTGCTGCTCAGGCTTGTGCAAGATTGTAATCCACACACTCTTACTTCTCCACACTCCTCTTTCCCCGCTGTATTATCCCGCTACTAGCTTGCAGATTAGTGAAAGTGGGAAAAGAACACACGGCTCTGAGGGTTTTCACACCCAGGGTAAACAGCATGTAGCTTATGATTTTTGTCATGAACAATAGCAGAGTATTTGGGAGCAGAACAATGGAAATAACCCGCCTGAGCCTCTGGAGGAAGGGTGTAAAGTTTAAGCTATTTGAGCAGGAGAAGACTCCAAAGACTCTCATGTGCCAAAACAGCAATAAAAGCAATTTTATAGTATGCGTAGAAGTTGTAAAATAAATGATATGGCTCTAATAAGGCTGGCAATCCTCTGTCGTTATTGTCTAAGGAGGACTGAGTAATTAAGTATTTTAGATTTCGCAGTAACCCTGTCTTGTAAAACGATATAATTAGAGATGATGCATGCATCTGTGTGGCTTTTTGAATAGGCTGCATCGATGAATTATGCAATATGCACATTCATTAACATTTGGAATGGGATTTTCTTAGATGTACTTTTTATGCCACAGTGGTCATTATGCTGGGCACAGAGAACACCACAGGCTGGTTCATGTGCAGGACTCAGTCAGATGTTCAGCGAGGCCACATCAAACAGATATGTTGAGGTTTTTTCAGGAGTAAAGTTTACATGCCTTTGCAGAATCCTTGCCTTGTGGTATGAACTCTTTGTAGCTATTTGCAGTCAGAGGCAGGCTTTCAAAAGTGTGGTGACGTCTAGTGCCCTTCACATTTAATTTGAGTTCTCTGTGAGATAAAGTAGCTGTTTCCCAGAGGGCACTGAGATCCAGTAATACAAACATGAAGTCAAATGAACTAAAACGTATCTTATAGCAACTCATCTCAGCTGTTTTGAGACTAAAATACACAAATAAAGATTCACTTTTTTCCATTTTTTTACAATAACAATGGATGAAAAGAGATACCAGTTTATCTTATACACTTAACCACCATGTGTAGCTTGTATATCCAGGTTTTGAACCAAGGAAAACCCATCAAAATAGCTGATATATTATGTTCCCATTGCCAAATGACCAGTATGCCTTTCTGTTTTTATTTCTGCAGTTGACGTCATTAAGGCAGTGTTTGTAATCAGTGGAAATGTGTTGTTGGTTAGTTCTTTTTTGATATCTGTTTATTATTCAGTCTTTCTTTTTCAAACTCCAAACAAGAATTGGTGATTGTTGAAACAAGTCTAAAAAACACAGATTTGAATCAGAGTTTGAATGGAGTGTGTTTTGTGATTATCAGTGAGGTACACTTGCTGTTTCTATTAATGGAGGCTGGTGGCTTTGGGGAGATGATATTGATTGTATGTTTCTTACATTAATATATTAATATAATTGTATAAATCCCTGTAGATGTTGTTGATGATATGTTAAATTCAACGTGTCGCCAATTATAACCTTCCCACTTATTCCTGCACTTTTCTTGCACCATTTTGTCCCTTGCACTATTTTACCTCCTTTTTTTGACCTTCAGTATATTGTATGTTGTACTTTTGGAAGAGCCTGGGACTTTATCATTTAATTGTAAACAGCTAAGTTGTAGCTATTGTATATGGCAATAAAGCTTTAGAATTTGAAGACATAAGTCACATGTTAGTGAGTTTTTTCCAGCGGGAGAAGGGGCTTTTTTAATACAAAGTTCCATAATGATCTTTTCTCCTCCCCCTCCTTCAGGTACTGTAACGAACACCTGCCCTGCCCCACCCATGTCTACTGGTCGGCCTGGTCTGCGTGGGACCGCTGCACCCAGCCCTGCGGCGGAGGCATCCAATCACGACGCAGGACCTGTGAGAACGGAGACGAGTGTCCCGGGTGTGGTCAGGTATGTCACGGAAACCCACAAAAACCCCCTCACACGCACCCAATCTCATCCGTCACCCTCCCTCATTGTTCAGGAACTCAGCCGCAGACATTTGATGCGACGAGCGCTGATGAAATGCAACATCTAACACGACCAAATCCCCCGGCTATATTTACTCAGTGGCAGCAGCCATCAGATTTATTATTACCGAGACGTATTTAATGCCACACACACAGTAATCACTCACATATGAATAGGCTTATTTCTGCACAAAAGCTGCCTGGATGATGCAAGGAAGTGTTGAAATACGAGCGCTCTTCTTCATGACAGAATTATGTGATGCCCGGGTTATTTCTGGTGCTATTTTCACACACATACTCATCTGCAATCCTGGTAAAAATATAGCGAGAATGACCTGATAGCTGCTGCTGCTTCTTGTGTCTCTCTCTGAAAAAGGATTAAGGAATATGGGTCAGGGTCTTGTGGATGCACAGATCCCTGAAGTGTGTTTTTGTTGGTTTGTCTGCGGTCTTTCTTCACAATTTCTGGCAGAAAATTAGATTTTTGGATACTCTAAAGAAAAACAGATGATCCTTAATCCTAGCTGTTTTAATTGTGTGGTTCAGATGTCAGGCCTGTTCCCCAGAATACATCCAATACATGGGTAGATAACTGCATTTTCAGAAAGATATATTCCTTAATATCGCAATTTACATCCGTAGAAAACCCGAAGTGATACAAATACACGGCTGATGGGAAATCAACATCAATAAATATATATGTAGACCTTAGAAAACACTTATAGCAAGCCCTTCAACAATGTAAACATGCATACATTACATTCATTAGGTCCTTATAAATAGATCCTATAGGCCCTGAGCACTCAAATGTGCCTATGTAGCATGTTTTATTTGTAGATGAGCCTTACATAACATATACAATAACTTGATATAATATATTCAGCACCATCCACAATAGTAAATACAATACATTTATAAGACGTTAGGTCCTCAACAAATCATGCAATTTGTTCAAAATAATTCAGTTAAATGCTGAAAAAGTATTCAAACAACGACATCATATATACATTTAGCTAAGATATTGCCTCCCACACGTTGTGTATGGCTCATTGTGAAGCTAAATAACACACCGCCTGCTTTATGGAACATCCCACACATGGCCTTGCAACCTCAGGAGGATATATACTATCTGATAATTACCCACGACACATTAGTAGCTGCTGAGCACCCAAATGAAAAGACTATCCTCCCATTAGGTAGCATTTAACAGTCGCACCTATCATCCGCTCCTCACACACACACACACACACACATCAGATGGCAGCTGTCGTATTTCTGTCATTGCGCCGCGACCATTTTCCTCACAGAGGCATCCTGGGAATGCGTCCTGGATTCAGAAAAGGAAACTGATGACGAGCACGAGGGAATCTCAGAGGCTCGTCTCCAAAAGGGAACGTCTGTCTTTGGCTGCCAGGGTATTTCTGATGTGTGAGGAGGAGAGAGACTCAGAGAGCAGGAGATGTTAAAGATAGTTTTTACTGGTGTTTAGTGGGAGTCTGATTACAGACAGTTACATTCACTTACTTTTTTGTTTAGCTTTGTTTCTTCGTCTAGCTCTTGTCCTCCTTCACTGAGACATGGACTTAATTGGGGCCACCAGAGTTGTAATTACATGCAGAAACCTTCAATCATTTTGGAGAGCACTTTATTTGGACAGCGGCTAACTTGTATTAAAGCTGCATACATACTCCGATCAAAGACACATTTGCTGCCTTTTGATATAGTTGATTTTACTCTGATAAGGTGTTAATTGCACAGTGTTTAACAATTGCTTCTGTGCACATAAAGCCCTTTAGATGTAAAGATCAAGTGTAAAAACCACCTGTCTCTCTCCATTATAAATAGATATGTTAATTCATTACAACACTTGAAGATGAAGGAATGTGTGGATACGTCCTTTTAGATTCATCAAAGATCGGTATTCCCAAAAAAAGTGTCATGGAGTGGTTTTTTTAGCCGTCTGTCTTCTCTTCCCCCGGACAGATCCATGTTTAATTAAACAGAAGGAGACCACACACACACACACACACACACACACACACACACATATAAATATACAGGTTGCAGCTTTCATCACAGCAACCTTTTTAGACCAGACCCCCCACTGAGAGCTGGCGAGATGCACGCTGTCTGACGTGGGAGTGGGAGTGTGTGTGTGTGTGTGTGTGTGTGTGTGTGTGTGTGTGTGTGTGTGTGTGTGTGTGTGTGTGTGTGTGTGTGTGTGTGTGTGTGTGTGTGTGTGTGTGTGTGTGTGTGTGTGTGTGTGTGTGTGTGTGTGTGTGTGTGTGTGTGTCTTTCAGGATTAGTATCACTGCAGCCACCTGTGATCAGATCCCGGAGTTTGGCAGGCATTAATCGTCGGTAATAAGCGAAACATCTGCTTGGTGGTTTTTTTAGAGGGATGTCAAGCAGAGAGAATACGAACTTTTGGAACTTATTTTGAAGAGTATCTCCGATGGATTCAAGTCAACACTTTCCGACATGCTGTTAAGTGAGTCAGTGAGCAAAAAATCCTCTCAGGTTTTTGGATTCTTTATTGATCCCTGAAGAAAAATCTAGCTTATATTCCCCCCTGAGCTCTCAGCAGAGTAACGTAAAGAATAGCTCAAGTGGAGCTGTAGGGATTCAGGTCAAGGACAATGTGACGATTTATCAGAAAACATACTTTTTAGTGCTTGTGCGCATACATCTGGAGTGCTAACTAAAGCTAAAAGTGTCCCAGACATCTATAAGGAGAATGAAGTTCATTTTTATAGCTCATTTCACCAATCCAAGTGCAAGGCATCAGAAACACATTATCAACAGTCATTAAAAAGCCAGTAGAATACAAATGAAACGAGCTAACATTAAATGAGAAAGGTAAACAAGAATACAAAGCAATTTTAGATATGAAAAGCCATTTGATTGAATATAAGGCAGTGGAAAAAAGAGCTTATATTCAAACAGAGACTATTAGAAACCCAAACACAACTAGTAACCTTAGTAACAAAAGTGTCTCTAATACTCACTGTGCAACCCTGATTCCTTAAAAAGCAAAACGCTGCATGATCTAGTTGCTTTCTTTGCATTAAACCTGCCCTCACTTTGCCCTTTGTGTCATTGGCCTGATCTCAGCAGTCTTATCATCATGCTGGTCCTGAAGGGCTCTCCGCCTCATTTTGCTGATGCAAAAGGCCACACGACTGCAACTTCATCAGTCTGTTCCCCGAGCACCTCCTCCTCTCTCCCGTTTCACTGTATCTGCATTACAGGTCTAACTCCCACAGGAGACACAAATCTGGGCTGGAAATAAACAAGGCAGGCTCTGGTGGCCCGGCGGGGAAGAACTGAACCACCATGCAGCATTAACTCCTCTGCTAAAATAGAAAATTGTTAGAAAAATCTCACTGGTCACCGGCTTGAGCTTCAATCTCAGGATCCATGTATTTGTGATCCTCTCCAGAATGGAAGTAGTCATCACATACAGAGCATCAACTAGTTCCTGAACAGTGTCCTTCACATGCTGATATCCAAGAGAGGGAGTTACACAGTCACAAGATGGAGGAATAGAAAGCAGTATTCAATGTTTAGTTCAGATTAGCTCCACGTCAGAAATGATCATGCTTGTCATATGTCTATCTCCATAGAGGCTGAATCATCATGTTAATCACATAGCTATCATATGCCTAAAACAGTCCTGATGCTCTTCTAGGTAATCATACATCCTGTCATGCACACAGCTACAGTTGGGATACCTTTGTTATCATGTGGACTCTGATATTGGAAGAGGACATTCAGTATTTTTACAACAAAAATACATGCTTTCGATGTTAACCTCGGATTGAAAGTGGAACTCAAAGTATTTTTCCTACCATCAATGAAGCCGTGAGTCTATTTTCATGGAATGTTAAAGAGATTATTAATGTGAAATATGTATTTAGTAGTTAAGTGTAGAGTTGCTAAATAGATTAATATATCATTGAAACCCACATGCTTGTTTTCAAGGGTGCCTGTGAAGTTCATTTGAAAATAATTATTGTTCAAGAGCAGAAATGGTTGAGAGAAAGAAATACATCCAATAGCTTTTTATTAATAATGGCGCTACTGTCAGCTTAGTTATCAGCAGAGAGGACTCATTTCTGACCTTCAAAGCAGAAATGAAAAGAGATGAAACTCCCACAGACTTGTCTAATGAACATAATGCCTCACGGTTAACATATTTTATCGATTTCACAGAAAAGAAAATGTGTACCAGATCCTGTAGAGTTGATTATGTGCTGAGAATAAAGCCATGAAAAACATGTTGTAAGCTGCAAAACGTACATCTTTTGTGCAAAATGCCAAAGCTAGATCTTTTGTCAATTGGTTCGGGTATACACTTCACTTTATGAAATTAAATATATTCAAATAAATCTCATGTTCTGCATTCTCAGGGTCTGCCTACACAGGTTTAGAGACATTAATCTACCTACACAGGATCGTTCTAGCTTAATACTACTAGCCAAAACTCCACAATTTTACCTTATTGTGTTTTTTCCAATTTTATTAAACGATGCATTTCTCCTGACTGCTGCAGATTCTTCGATATCCTGCGACTTGACATTCACTCCATTCAGTTTAATAGCATTAGATGAAAGAAGACTTGCTTCGGGGGCTTCAAGCAGATATCCGTCACTGTGTTATTTCCTTCTTTATTCACTAGAGTACATCAATATCCCTCACATCCGAGGATCAGAAAAGGAGCATTATACCCGGCTGAACCGCACATCTTGACTCTTGCCTCTCGGAGTTAAATAAGTCAAATATGGGCCATGCAGAGCTGACGATGCACAGAGCCTCTTAATGACACACAGAGCTGTTCTATTTACCTGCCAGTCCGAAGCCAGACTGCCAAATGAAAGTTAAGTACCCGGCGTGTGTGTAGGCAGAGCGACGTGTGGACACAAGTGTGTGTGTCTGTATTTTCCAGTGTTACAGACAGTGTGTGTGCAGCCAGTAGAGCTGCTCATGGCCGACAGCGGGCGTGATTATGGAGTCAGACACCAGAGCCAGAGAGGAGTCAGAGTTTGACAGAGTGTGTTTAGGTCGGCGATGCTAATTGAGGATGTGTCATGGAGACTTGAGGAACATTCGGTCTCCGTCTGCATTGAGTCAAACACCAAAGACGAAGATAGGAGAGGATTAGTCACTTTCATATCTCACATCTGAACATTTACTTAAACATTAGGGTGTACGAGTGTGTAGTCATCCTCGGATACACACATGCCTTCCTCTCACAGTCCAGGAAGAAATATAATGAGTGTAATGATGGTCGAAGGCTGCAGAAGCACGACTCCTTATTATTCACCTCCCACAGCGAGATGGACACACAAAGAGACTTTTGTACACACACACACTCTTCCTTCCACACACACATATTTCACCCTCCACTCCACATTCTCCCTTAAAAATACGAAGAGCTGAGGGCTCATACTTCCCCTCAACTCAGACACTATCATGACTGTCTCTCTCTCTCTTTTATTTATTTTTTTATACACTCTCCTCTCCTCTCTCTTGTTTCCCCTCGGCCTTTAACACCTAGAAAAATGAGCAGAAAGGTCTGTGGATGGAGACAGAATGAGATAGGAGCCGCCTGAATCCACAACTCAACCATGCATAAACTTATAAACATGCATGCGCTTCACACACACACACACACACACACACACACACACACACACACACGAAAGTCAGTTCCAGAGTGCCAGTTAAGTCAAACTTTTGCTCCACAGACCGTCACTTCCATACTGACCGTGTGTGTGTGTGTGTGTGTGTGTGTGTGTGTGTGTGTGTGTGTGTGTGTGTGTGTGTGTGTGTGTGTGTGTGTGTGTGTGTGTGTGTGTGTGTGTGTGTGTGTGTGTGTGTGTGTGTGTGTGTGTGGCAGGCAGTAAAGATGCTATCTCCCTGAGCTCCATCCACAAACACATTAGGTGCTGCACAGCATAAAATCGCCGCGCTCTCCATTTACCCATAACGCATTTCACTCCTCTCTCTCTGGGTGGGTACGAGTCGAATTCAGCGGACTAATTAAATCCAATTTTGTGTTCCACATGCCACTTGTCACATCCGGCTGCTTTCCGCCATGTTCTCACTTTCGGTTAATTTCCCTGAAATTGAAATGTGAGCGTAGAACGTGGTTAAAGCTTTCTGTTGTTTCCTCGTGTTACATTGTCTTATTAAACATATCAACTGGAAAGGAGAGATTTAAATAGCTTCTTTTCTGCCCCAACAGTGAATCAAAGTTCAATTTGAATACAGCACACCTCCTTTGGTTTGTTAAGAGTCACATTTACATGGCCGACATGTAATATATTCCCAGTCTGACCTATTCATTGCTCCGGATCACTGGGTGTCATTTTAATGCATTATTTTTCGTCCCTGTGTGTGTTGGGTTTATGCGTTTTTATGGACAGCACTATTGATGTTTATTTCACATCCTCTGGCCTTTTTTTAATGCATTATTCAACACGCGTTGTAAAAATTGCCACTCATAAAAGGAAAGGGGACTGTTTTGGTTATAATGCCAGATTTTGTATTCTCCTGCGTACCCACTCCAAGATGCTCTTTTATTGCATGAAAAGACAATAAGCACTGTCCTTCAACGTTTGTTATTGGATTGAAATAGTCCACAGCAGGGGTCTTCAACCTTTTTTTGTTTATATCATGGAGCCCAAGGTGGTACTGCGGAGATAGTGGAGACCAACAGCTTGTCTTTATGGCTCTACGTCAAACTCTCACGTCCAACTTTAATCCCTCTTCCCTTCAAAAATAATAAACCTGTCCCAATTTCCGATGTCACTGAACACCCAGTTGAACAAAGAGGAGGTGCCCTGCAAATGAAAAACCATTGGTGGCTGAAATCTTGAAATGAAATTGAAATGTGTGAAAGGTTTGTCGATTTGTATTGAAGTTGCGGTGCTTGGATTGTCTTACAAGGTTGTTCCTGTGCTTTTTATATTCATTCCATCAGTAGAACATCTTTTATACTCAACTATTACACTGACTGACAACCAGAGGTGGTAGAAGTACTCAGATCTTGTACTTGAGTAAAAGTAGAAGAACTAAGATCTTGTACTTGAGTAAAAGTAGAAGAACTCAGATCTTGTACTTGAGTAAAAGTAGAAGAACTCAGATCTTGTACTTGAGTAAAAGTAGAAGAACTAAGATCTTGTACTTGAGTAAAAGTAGAAGAACTCAGATCTTGTACTTGAGTAAAAGTAGAAGAACTCAGATCTTGTACCTGAGTAAAAGTAGAAGAACTCAGATCTTGTACTTGAGTAAAAGTAGAAGAACTCAGATCTTGTACTTGAGTAAAAGTAGAAGTACTCAGATCTTGTACTTGAGTAAAAGTAGAAGAACTCAGATCTTGTACTTGAGTAAAAGTAGAAGAACTCAGATCTTGTACTGAGTAAAGTAGAAGAACTCAGATCTTGTACTTGAGTCAAAGACCCCATTTACACACAAACGAAACGCAAACGAACCGAATACGATATCAAAATATTCTTCCATTCACACGAGACCGCTCGAAAGCGCTGGAGACGCTGTAGTACATATGCCGGGCCTGTAAGTGGCGCTGTACTTCCGCCACAAAATACACCAAAAGCTGCGAAGAAGACCCCCGAGCATGGTTGCCATGGTCCCTTCTGTTTATGCCCCGCGGTGGATTTAGCAACATGTAGTTCATGTAGTTCTCCATGTCCACTTGTTGCTGATGGTTGTGGTAGAGGAGCTGTAGATGTTGCACTAACATCTGTAGCATGGTCAGTAGCAGACAGTAGCTACTGACCATGCTACAGCAGTGAGCAGCAGAGGTGGGGAGAGGTGGGGCTATGGCTTCATCGATATCAGGAAATGATCGTATAGGTACACACGGAGCCGTTTGCCCCCCCAGAGCGTTCCGTTTGCAGATCTATCCACCTTGGGACCCGTTATCGTTTGCGGGGTCCGTTTCCGCGTTTCCGTTACGGCCTCATGTGAACGGGCTATACGAAAGAGAAAAGTAGCGGATACAACCGTTTGCGTTCTCGTGTAAACAGCACCAAAGTAGAAGTACTCAGATCTTGTACTTGAGTAAAAGTACTCAGATCTTTTACTTGAGTATAAGTAGAAGTACCTGAGTGTAGGAATACTCTGTTACAAGTAATATCCTGCAATCAAAATGTTACTCAAGTAAAAGTACAAAAGTATTGGCATCAAAATATACTTAAAGTACCAAAAGTAAAAGTACTCGTTATGCAGATTGGACATTCAGAATCATATATATCGCTTTAGTACATTACCTGAGTAAATGTACTTAGTTACTTTCCACCACTGCTGACAGCTTTACTTTAAGCTGCATATAGTCGAGGTGGAAGTCTTTGGAGACCTTGAATGAGGTTTAGCTTTAAAGCCAGTAATTATCTCCTTAGCCCCTTTGCATCCACAATAATCCAGAGAGCAGGAGGAAACGCTTACCAGACACGCCTCATTAAATATTTACTGTGTTTGGCCACCATCAACACCTCTAACAACAAACACCCTCAGATCGTTTTTACCCACACTTCCATTCACGCCATGTGTTGGCTTTTTGCTTTTCTTTCGCTGTAGGCTGCGGCGAGACGCTGAGCCGGACGTTTTCCCCGCTTCCTCTTTGTTATTGGCTGATAATGAGGGTTTTGTGGCTGCGTGATGATGTTAAATAATAATGTGTGGAGATGATTACTGCGCTGGATGAAGAGAGGCAGGAAGTGTGGTGGCGGTGACACAGTCATTCATCACGGGACTCTAACAGAATCTAAATCCTCCCTGTGTTTTTAACCTTGGCACCCTGGGGGGGGAAGGGAGAGGAAGCAGAGGCACAGAGGCAAACAGAAAGTGAGTTATCAACAGGGTGTGGAGAAGAGGGCGAGGAAATATAAAGATCAGAGGCTGGGAAGAGAGACCGAGAGGCAGAATGGTGAAAAATAGCCCTGCATACTATGGGATGTATACCGTTGACCTGTCATCCCATGTGGCAGGCTGACGGATGTGCAGAAAGAAACTCTTATCTTATTGTATCGAGGTCTGGCAGTCACTCAAGACCTATTCAGCATAAATAAACAGTTTCTACGGTTTCATTTGTTCTCCACCTTCTTTATTTTATTCAGCCGGGCACAAAAAGGGGTCTTGAACTATTATCCCCCTGAATTGCATCATCATATACAGCACCACAGAAGAAGAAGATATTTTTTATATTCCAGAGTAGCAGAGGAAAGATATACACTGATGGCTCTCCTGAATGAGACTCACATATCATCCTGTTGGAGCGGCAGCGCGGTGTTTCTCATTTTTACTGCCTGCTCTGAGCCAGGCGCAGGGAGGAGAAGGAGATGCCGCTATTTTACTCTTTAACGTCTCTATCGCTTCTTTATCATTTTCCTCTCCCTGAATTAAACGGGATTATTGGAATGTTAGGGCTGCACGATTTGGATATAAAAACTACTTGTGATTATTTTAACTGATATTAGTATCGCAATATGCATCGAGGTATTGATCATGTTTTGTCACGATTATTCTTATTGTCATTAAAGATTTGTCAAAATGACCTTATGTGACGTCTCAAAGACTATCTTTTATCAAGTAAATCGAAACCATTTATAGGTCTATGCTGCATCGAAATCCCTCATTCAAAATAATATACACACATATTTATATATATTGCAATGCAAACAGATTTGTGCAGTACAATTTTTTAAGATTTTGACTTATTAATCAGTAAATAATAGCCATGTTGACTTGCATACATGTTAACATGGTTAATATGTGATATGGCCTCATACAGATGAATTGTAGGATCACTTCTTGAGGAGATTTCACGATCAGAGGAAGGTTTTATTCATTTTTTAGCTCTTGAAATCTTGCTAAAATCACATATCGATGATCAGTAATGACTGTAGTTGGTTCACTTGCTTTTACTCCACCAATTGCCATCTTTTTAAAGAGCATCAGTCCGGTTGTTCGGTCCACGCCAGAGTTGGATTCACAGATTTTAACCAGCTTAAACAAATCATTACTAACTGGCCAAACGGACCTGAGTTAGTTTCAATGAATCAGGCAGAGGGGCAGGTCTTTTTGGGCCATTTTTTGGTTTATTGGTGAGGGGTTTTCTGGGGGCTGAGTGGTCCTGGATCCAGCAGCTAAAGTCCATTAAACCAGCCAGAACTGGAATGGAAAAGGCTTTGAAGGATGAATAAATAAAGCTTTGAAAAGGCTGTTTATTCCCTCATAGAATAAGCCGTTTCATTTCCCATCAGTCACTGCTGAGAATTTGAAAGGCCATTGTCCCGTCCATTGTTGTGTTTGAGGAATACATCACATATTTCTGTCTGAGCTTGTCATGTTTAATTATTGCTTTAATGATTTGTGATCATCTCCTCCGACGCTAGACGAGGGAAACTCACCTGCCTGAAAAACGTGCTCGCCATCACAAACAGGAAGCTGGGAAGGGCGCTTTAGATATGATATTCCTAACTGATCACTATTACCCTCTTAAAAATAAGGACAATCAGAAATACATTTGTAGATATAGTAAAAGTTCTGCATTCAACATTTGTATTTAAATTACAAAGGTATTTGCATTAAAATACACTTAACATACAAAAAGTACTTATTGTGCGTAATGGTCCATTTCAGAATCAAATATATAAAATGAATTGTTTATGACTATTGATGCATTAATGTCTTCATCCCAGCTGCTGAAGGTGGAGCTACAGTTATTCTGTTTACTTTATATACTGCTGCTGGATATCTTAAGCTATAAATAAATATCAAAGTTTATAGACATTTTCTATTAGTAAGTAACCAAAGCTTTTAAAAAATGTGGACACATTTAAATTGCAGCCGAGTAGAAGAATAAAGTAGCAGAAAAACTCAAGAAAACGACCTCAAAATGCTACTTGAGTAAATGCAGTTGGTAACATTCGACCTCTTTTTCCCTCTGTTTTTACAGGAGTACCAGTCGTGCAACACGCTGCCGTGTCCCGACCTGAAGAAGACGACGCCCTGGACTCCCTGGACGCCCGTCAACATCTCGGATAACGGCGGCCATTACGAGCAGCGTTTCCGTTACACCTGCAAAGCTCGCATCCCCGACCCCAGCCTGATGGAGGTGGGCCGGCAGAGGATCGAGATGAGATACTGCTCCAGTGACGGATCCACCGGATGCTCCACGGACGGTGAGTGGAGCAGAATAGTGACGGGCAACAGGCTCTTTGAAGGGAGATCTTATGGCTCCGTTCCTTTCCGAGAGCCGTTCAAAAGAGCCGTTCAAAAGAGCCGTTCAAAAGAGCCGTTCAAAGGAGCCGTTTTTTGTTTTAAGGGGGCGGGGTTAAAAGGTTTATCTGCTAAATAATCACCAAGGTTCAAGGTTAGTTTATTTGTACAGCACATTTCAAGACACAGAGGCAATTCAAAGTGCTTCACATAGGCATTCAATAAATTAAACAAACACACAATCAAAAAAAAAAAAAAAAGGCAATTCATAAAAGCGATAAAATACTGGCTGCAGCTAAAAGTGCAATGATGAGGCACGGTTAAAGGGTCTCAGGATAGGCTGCATTAAAAAGAAAGGTTTTTAACCGTGATTTAAAAGAACCCAGGACCATGATTGACTGTATTGCCAGAAATCTACTTTTACTCACAGAAAAATGTATAACTTGCTACAAAGGCGAGTGGATTTATGGCAGGCAGTGAACCAACGATGAAAAGAACGGGTCTCACCAAGTAGGACTCGGTTCCCTTCGTTCGCACCAAAGAGCCGTTCAAAAGAATCAGATCGTTCGTGAACGTAACATCACTAGAGGAGAGAGATGTTGTCTTTCCAGATATCTTCTGGATGTTTCTGTTATCTCCATCTCTCTGCAGGCCTCCAGCCATTCCTCCTCTCTCTCTCTGTTGTTCATTAGATCCTGTCGAAACTTTTCCATCTCTGTCTTGCGAAAAGTTTGTTTTATCTTAATTAGCTCTGGTGTTACGATCCCATCCCAATCCACTTTATCAGAGGATCAAAGCTGGTTAATGAACTTCCAATCCACAAAGCCGATCAGCTGTTTACGACTCATTTTAGCTTGAATCTTCCACACACACACACACACACACACACACATGCAAAGTGCATTTACAAGCTCTTTATCCGCCGTCCCAGCTTCTCCTCTCGGCCTCCGTCAGCCTCGCCCCTGGTGAATTAAACGCTGTAAACGTTCGTACAAACAGGCGGCTAATTGACAAGTTGTTTATGTAGTCAAGTGGAAGGATACATATTAGAGAGGAGACAGGCGGGGTGGCACCACACCGCAGCAAAGAGGCTCCACATGCAGCAGTTAAAGTTTGTTTATGGTGCCTCTGAGGGAAAGGCGGATATATATTATTTTTCTTGAAGGCTGTAGCGCTTGGTTTTGGATGCGGCAGCCTCCATCACTTTAGCTTCATCTGTGTGTGTGGGTGGTCTGTCGCTGCTCCACTCACACGCTGTGGTAATCTCAGAGGAAAGCCCTAATGTACGATAGCAGCGGGATTCTCTCTCTTCTGATCTCTTATTTCTGATGATTAATCTCCATCTTTCCTCCAGTGCTGTCGCTGGTACAGTTTGTTCTTTTTTTGCACTTTGAAGCTTAAATGTACCTGAAGGCTTTTAAATGGCAGGAACAGAGACTGGAAGCCTTGAGAGGAGCCACACTTCCAAGATATTAGCAGACATGAGCTTTAAAAGGTCGGCGGTGTTTCCTTTTAGCGAGGGGAAGTAACAGACATTGTGTTTCATTAGAGGTTTCCACCAGACGCCTGACATCAGATTAGCTTTAGTGCTAATTACCTAATCGAAACGCGAAGGCTGGAGGTTCAGCAGTCACTTCTGGCAGTAATTCAGACTGTAAGCAGCCTATAGGCTACAGCCGGCAGATGGTGGAGGAAGAGCGGAGCAGAGTGAGCATCAAATCCTTTCAACAAACACCGGTGTTGTTTCCACAGATCTGACATCAGAGAAACTGTTTACACAGGTGCAAATAATGTTCCATGTTTCTCTGTTAATAGATACAAACTTCGTTATACACCGAGTGCCAAAGAGTATTCACAGCAGTGATTAGTCACGATATACACTTCATATTCCACTTTTGACTAGAGGAGTAATCGCTGCAGGCTATATTTCTGAGCCTTGTTAATAAAACAGTGATTTTTATTCAATCCACAATGCATTCACTTTTTGTAAATGAACAATATAAGTGGTAGCTTTGTATGTTCTTGCCTTTGTCACTCCCAAATCATCTAATAATGTCCATCACTGCGTTAAAAACAGACTCCAAGCTGCCGTATTTGACGAGTGAGAATATGTTGGTATATTTAAGGGAAAACACAAGTTCATATTCCCTTAAAAAACAAAAGTGTTAGTGTACTGCATGAGTGTAAACAAGACCTGTTGATGTGTGTGTGTTTCTCCTGTTTTCCCACGTTGGTTCCTCTAAAGACTTCAATATGATTTACCTCTCGGAGGAGTTTTAGGTCATAACTGTCGAAACAAAGAGGAAGATGATCCATTTCATAATTTCAACCATTATCACACTTGTCATCCATCTGGAGAGCACTGGTGTGTGTATTTGTGCTCATCACAGTGGGGTACCATGCATATGTGCTGGTAGGTGTGTGTTTGTGTGACATGTTTCCAATTTGTCCTCCTCCCACGATCCACCTCTCATAAGTGGAGCTACAGCTCAGGGAACAGCAGTTCACTTTTCTCAGAGGCTGGCGCAGGATAATTACTGCAGCGTGTTGTTGGGTATTGATGTCCACGAGCAGGACAAAGGACACAGAGATGATGAGAAGCCAGGAGGAATGGTGTGTCACCAGATAAAGATTTACTATTTGCATCAGGTTGCTTAGTTTCGATTAGAGCTCCACACACACACACACACACACACACACACACACACACACACACACACACACACACACACACTCACTCACACACACAACTGGGCTTCTCCTGTGAGAGGCGTTATAAAACACTGTGGGGGAAGTTACTTTAAAAGTGTTGTCAACTTCTCATCACATACTACTTATTAAAACATATTGACTTTACTAAATACTAAGTAGTTATACTCATTACTGAGCTTCTTATAAGATAAGATAAACCTGTATTGTTCTTCGTGAGTAAATTCAGTTACTAAAGCAACAGCAGGAATTAAAATAATACACACAAGGTTATAAGAATAGAAAATATTGAATGTAATGTAGGTAAAACAGTTTCATATGAATAATTATGAATGTTATGAATATATATGAATGTCTACATGGACGTGCCTTTAAACAGCTTAAAGTCATCACTATGACATGTCACATCTTCTGCATTTTAACATGTGTAGATAAAGAAAACAAGACATTAGTTCACCATTAAATTGACCATTTGTACAGCAGTTACTCAACCTGTGTTACCTTAATGTGTTTGTCTTGCATGCCTCCATTATGAACAAAAACAGTGTTGCAAAATGAACTGCATATTCATTTATATTAGTGCATGCATGAGTGCTTGCTTTTCCACTTGTCTTAACATACAGTAGCTCTACTTATCGATTAGGTAAAATATGTTGTGTGCAAACAAATAAGAATTTTAAACGATCAGAAATAGAGCCTTCTTCCACACGTTTCTTCCGCGTTTTTGGAACCAAAGCATGAACTTTGAGAGACTGTGTGTCGCTCCCCCGCAACTCAATAAAAGTCTCCGTCTGCCGTGTTGTCTGAGATCATCTTCATCTCGCTGCTCCGGCAGAATGTCAGCGTGTTTGTGGCTATCAGATGTTCCTGACATTTGACGGTCTGGATTGTTTTCTGAGTCGGGGCGCTTTTTATTGACAAACACCTGGAAGTGTCACCTGCGAGGTGCAGATATGGAGAATGAATCCCCGTCAAAGGAGAGCATAAATCGATGTTTGACACATCTTGCTGACCTCTCCCCACTATCTCCTCCTCTTTATTCCTCTCATAGTAAGATCCTATCTGTCTTTATTATGAGAGATAAATCATAAATAAACGATTCAACCGAGCGTTCACAATGAGCTTTTACACCGACTGGTTTCGTATCAGCGATCATAGCTTAATGATAGCGACGAGCTAATTACTAAAGATTTTTGAGTGATTTAAAGACCTCTCTTGTCTCAGTGATTAGTCTCATCGCCATCTTTCCTTTTCATCACATTTCACATGCCTGGATACAAAACTAAATATTTCATCATTTGCATAATTGCCGTGTATTTTAAAACAGCTAATTAACTAAATGTGGCTTTCCCTTTTCTGCCTATTAACCACACTTCTCCTCAATGATGCAGTGTTGCACTCTCATTTCATAAGGAGGCTTACACACTGCCGTTTTGTTGCATATTCTCCATCTTGCACACGGCTCTAGTAACAGTGGGTTTCTCTTTATATTGCAATGCTTTAAAGGCGTGCTGTGCATACTCACAGTTGCTGAGCTCTGACTGGACGCTCACTGTTCTTGCATGAAATAGTTTTATAAAAAGAAAATTAAAAACCTGCCTATAGTCTTCATATAGCTGGAATTTACCATCCCACTGTGGCCAGGATTGAAACCTGTCTATCATCAGTCAGCCTAAAATAAAACCTCTGATTATTGGTCACTGTCTGCTGCCAACGCACAATCTGACAATAATGATTTCTGCAAAGCCATAGGTCCATGAAACCGATCTGCATCTAGTTTTATGCTCAAGCTTCAAAAGGCTTTTTTTGTTATCATTTGCATCTCACAAAGACACACAGAGGGAGCAGAGAGAAAGCAGTGGAAAGATGAAAGGCCTTTCTGTCGAAGGCTGTGTAATTTAGCCCTCTTGTGTCTGTGAGGGATGGCTTCGTATTGGTTTTTTTACCCAGGGAGAAAGAGTGGAGTGTCAGCAGCTCGATGTGTTTCACTTCAGATGATCTGGTATCATGGCCAGGGTCTTCTCACGGGCGACAGATTAGTTTCTCCTGCAGGAGGTCATGAGTAGACTCAGGACGCTGAGGGATGACAACCATTTCAGCATCCTTATTGTCCTTCTGCTCCTCTCCTTTCTCACTGTTCTTACTCAGAAGAAACACAACTAGTAGAGCTAATAGGTGAACTCACAGTGGAGTTAACACACGTCTGCTCCCTGAGTTGTGTGTTTCAATAAGCGTGAACCATATTCATGAGACACAGAGGGACTCTCGGTGTAAAGTTAGGACACGATTCCCCTGGAGGTGGAGTGAATCTAGTAGGCGTTAAAACTGCAGGCAGAGGGAGAAGTTGGCAGTCTGCATAACGGAGAGTCTGGAAGACAGAGTCACAGACTTAACATGAGGATAGAAAAGAAATGTCCTCCATGTCAAACCTCTGCCAACTCTTCGGTTTATTCTGAAGTTTATTCTAAAAGAACGTTACACAATGCAAACACACTTACTGTTATATTGAAATTGATGGAATATGGTAGGTCAGATAAGGCTAGTTTTATTAATATTGTCTGTCTCTTCACCACCTATTCAGTCTCTGTGATGTTGAAGGCTTGATTGCAATTACTGCATTAGCTTTCCATATCTTTTCTCATATAAACTCACGATATATCTGGAATCAGGTCTGCACACGAGTATCTTGGTGCTCTTTGAATTTGTTGAAGGATTTCTGCTTCCTTTACAGTCAGATGTTCTCAAATCTCTAGTTCGACATATCGTTGCTGTCTTTGTGTAAAATACCGTTCTTCTTTGACCTTAAATGTTTGTTTACTGCTTGATAGAATTCTCATAGACTGGCTATAGCTTCATGGACTTTGTACTGAAGAATAAAGTGTGTGTAGCGCACGATTCAACGTTTTTGGACACTTGGGGTCTCACATATTGCTTCTCTGGGTAATGACTGGGTAGTTTCTGGGTCGCAGTGCATGTGTGGAAGCAGTTGATGACAGGATCTCTCCATATATGTCCTCACTCTGTCTGTTACGCTTCAGTTCAGCGCGTAACCCTCGCCCTCTTCCAGATTACCGTCAGATGGAGTTCGCCACCTTACTGCAATTATCCTTGACACTGAAATTTGCAGGGTGGCATTTGAGTGCCACCGACACACTCTCTGTTTCACTTCCCCCCCCCTCAACGTGGCACTCTATGAGATGTGAGTGACACAGAGTCAACAAATTAGCACACCAGTGTAGGCGGTGAAAAAACACATGCATGTGTCGAGCTTTAAACCCGTAAAACCATCACAATTGCAGGTTTTGACGGATTAGAAAGGTTCCTGGTCTCATATTCTGACTCGGTTATGAGCTTGTCCTCGCCTGTCTTCTCTGACATTGCTTCACTTTCCGCTTTGTTGCTTTATTTCACCGATCAGTCTGGATGCTACCTGAGAGAGGAGAGTAGTGCGGGGGGACTGAAATAAACCAAGGAGAAGGAATCGGCTTTTTTCTTGATGGAAGCAGGTTTTCTTTTGTAGAATAAAAGCAATTTTTCGAGTGTGCTGTTTGTTTGCAATGTCGGCTTGTAAAAAAAGCCCCTAAAATTGCAAAAAACGCACATGTGGATTCCAGAAATGGAATGGTCTTGAATTTCTCCTGGTATTTGCTTTTTTCTGTTGTGTTCGCTTGGATAACAACAGTTCAACAATAGCCAATCATACAGTGGGATTTGGCAAAGAAAGAATATTTCTTTGAGACTTTAGACGTCAGATGCTGTCTGTGATGCACAGTGCGTGAGTTGAAGGTAATACTGTAGAAGTGGACTGGAGTTTAACCTGCTGCAAATCCTCTCTGACAGTAAACCCTGCAAAGCCACACAGTAAACAAATATGGCTCATGTCAGTATTACATCTGATATTGTGCTTTCAGTCCTTGTGTCTTTATAAGCCGACACATTGCAGACTGACAGTGAATAAAACCCCTTCAGTCCAATAATCTCTGCAATCATATCTGTAAGGGATGTTTCAGCAGCAGTCTGAAGGTGCGGGATGGTCCTTTAATCCTCCGGTCAAAAACACACTCACACTCTTCACTTCAAGTGAATATATCAAACGTCCCGTAGCATCATGCACTCATATCAGTTTAGCATATAGATCCTTGTTGTTGGCTATTTGTGTCTTTGTGTTTTTTCACAATAGCACTCTGCATATACTAAATAGACGTAGTCATTGTGATGTCGCTATGATTTTGAAGACTTGAGTTTGGCGTTTTAGCGTCTAAATATATTATAATTAGCTATACTTATCTCAAAATACACTGAGAAAGGGTTGGACACCCGAACATGGAAACACTTTAGTTGCGACCTGTCAATCACAAGGTAGCCCTGCCCTAAATGATACCATGCTTTTATCGTCTCAATGGGACCATAATTTACAAAATGAATATCATGCAGTGTTGAAGAAGACTTAAAACTAGAGATTGAGACTTTAAACTCATCAGAAAAATGGGAGAAGTAGCGTCTTTTTGTCAGTCTTCTATACAATCAGTCTTCTTTGCAATCAATGGAGTCCCTTTGCTTCAGTGTTAAGTCTTGAAGTTTCAACTTGGCCCTCACAAACTTTTAATTAGATCTTCCCTAATAAGGTTACCTCTCAGGAGGGTGTCTGGGTCGACCGTTTCTTAGCAGAACTCAAGGAGAACTGTCATATTGTGCAACAGTAAGTGACCAGAAACCAGGGCATGACGCATGCAGGAAAACGTACATCTCTAAGATAAATATGGAGTTTCAAATGTGTCAAACACACATATTCACAGCATTACTGATCTGATGGGAAAGTAAAGAAGGAGGAGGAGTAATGGGAGTAAATGTGCAGTTTTGAATCTAGGACAGGCTGGTATAAGCACTCTCTCAGTGTGGTCCAGTGTTTCTGTGATGTCGATAAAACTTGTTCAGACATGTCAGTTCACGTCTTTCCACTGCTGAAGGTCTCTCACATCTGTTCGTATGAAAGCAGAGTTGTCTCCAGCTTGCAGATGTCATCTCATCTCTGTGTTTTTACTTGCTTTTATTCTCACTTCTTTCACTGTCTGAGTGTTTTTACAGTTACCTATACATGACGTTATATTGCACAGCATTGCATGTTTGTCCTCATCTCTCTTTCTCACACAGAAATTCATAAGTTTGTTTACAGTGGGTTTTGCCTTTGAGCATGGTGTGCGGTTGAGCAACTTTTTTTATGTCCTAGTTTCTTTTTACAGCGGGGGCTATTGGATGTTGTTTCCCTCCGAGGTGCGGCTGTGCGACTCGTCAGGAGAGCGAGGATTAATTCTCTCCGGCTGTGTGTGGCTCTTGTGCCAATCGATAGATCGAGTCGCTGCCTATTTGAGAGGGAGGGCCTCTCGCTGTTTGTTTTGGCGACGGGAGGCCAGTCCCTGTGAAGTACCATTAACAATACACACAGCACACAGAGCCGTTTCAGGACAGAGTTCCAGCAAAACACTGTGTGTGAAGAGGTATTCAGATATTCTAGTTGCAACTCCACAGTGTGAAAATACTTTGCATCAAAATATACTTGCTATGCTATTTTATTTCTAGTTCAGAAATATGTTGGACTGTTTATTTCTAGTGTCTTCATTTCTCTTGTGTACTCTACCTTGTTTGTTATGCTGCTGCATCTCTATCTATCTATCTATCTATCTATCTCTCTCTCTCTCTCTCTCTCTCTCTCTACCTATCTATCTATCTACCTACCTATCTACCTACCTACCTACCTATCTATCTATCTATCTATCTATCTCTCTCTCTCTCTCTTTCTACCTATCTATCTATCTATCTATCTGTCTATCTCTCTCTCTCTCTCTCTCTCTCTCTCTCTCTCTACCTATCTATCTATCTATCTACCTACCTATCTACCTACCTATCTACCTACCTACCTATCTATCTATCTATCTATCTATCTACCTATCTACCTATCTATCTATCTATCTATCTATCTACTTAAAGTACAAAAAGTCAAAGGATGCTTCATGCAGTGTGGCACATATCAGACCTACAATATGTATTTGTGTACTAATTATCGGAATTAAGTATCTCATGTCGTCAAAACAAGGCAGTGTACTGTAGTAAAAAAGTATAATATCTGCCGCCGAAATGTAGAGGAATTGAAATATACAGTAAACAAATATGTAAGTTATCACAGTATTCAGTCATCAGTAAAAGAGGTTTCTAGTGCACTCAGTACCTTGTATGAAAGTACAGATTTGTTAGTAGTAGTTGTACTTTCAACCACTCTTTGTGTGCAATATAGTTTAAGTAAGCCTTTGCATATACACTGAAACGTTGACTTTAAATGTATTATGTCAACATTTCACATAACTGTATTATGTAAGTTCATACAGTAAGTTGAACATCATATTCAAAACGTACTTTAACGTATTGCTTTCAACTAACCTATTACAGTAAGGTGAAATCTGTCGACATAATACATTTAATCGAAGTACATTTTTTCAGTGTTAGCACACATGAGGGATGATTTTAAGGCACCGTACTCTGAAAGCAGAGCAGCAGTCTCTCGGTCCACAGGGGGCTTCATAAAGTCTGCAGGTCACAGTGTTAGAGGGGCTGTCTGTGCCGCTGCCTGCTCAGAATCCATAAAGAGCGGCACCAAGGTCGGCCGTAGTTATGAAGAGGTCGATGATTTGGGCTAGATAAACACACTGTCCTCTCCCCGAGAATACAAAGCAGCTGTGCCACGCTAACTGTCAGCGGAAAAAAACAGGCTGACAAAACAACGAGGCCAGAGAGGACAGAGGGGGAGACAGAAAAAGACAGAGGGGAGGGGGGGTAATGTGAAAGATAGACAGAGCAAGGGAGGGATTACATAAAGGGTGTGAACATAATGGATGAGAATCAGAAGACGGAGAAAATAGGGTTGGTCTATTTTAGTATGAAAGAAATGTAAGGAAACACATTTTATTTCAACATAAGAGGTAAAAGGAAAAAGAAACATTAAATAGAAATATACAATAAAAAAATATAGTTAAAAAAACAAAAGTAAAGATTTGCATTAAAAAGATACAGTTACATTAAAAACTATTATTTTATAAACTTAAGAAGTTACAGTAACAACGGGAAATACAAATATGAAATAAAAAATGTATAGTTAAAGTAAAAATGCTGAAAAAATATATAAAATAAAATGAAGATATTCATATAAATATTCAAACTAAGGGTAAATTCTCCAATAAAATATAAAATAAAATTAAGATATTTATTTAACCATAAGAAGTAAAAAATGTCCACTGGAAAAATAAAATAAAATAGAACAAAAATATTTACATAGACATAAAAAATAAAAATGTGCACCACAACAGGGATTTAAAATAATTCAAGAGGTTGTACAATCAGACACATAATCTGTTTCAACAAGTGCATAATGACGTTAAGCAGAGGACCCTAAATGCAGACTCCCACTGCTCTCTCAGTCGAACAGTCCATTCTGTGAACCATCAGAAGTGCTCGGACAGTGTGATTTCAATGGAGGTGATTATCATCCCCTCAAACAGATGATTTCTCTCATTCACAAACGCCCAAGGCTTTCTCTCTGCGCTCATTCTGCTCATTTCCACGGCGCTGATGAATGCATTCAGTAATTATAGTTTAGTAGAAATGACGGTTTCATATTTCATTAGGAATCCTCTATTCCACTCACTCCGGATGAGTGGACACAGATTAGTGAGCTGATGTTGTTTGATGAGGGGAGTGAGCACGTGTTGACAGGACACACTCAGCTCCATCTTTACAGACTGTGGAGAAGTGAATGATGGATTACATCTGTACGCTCATTCCTGACACCCTCACTGTGGCATCTGTCTGCCTGTCTTTGTACTGGGTTTATTTGTATTCTCCTTAAAGTGCTGCAGAGGTGACGTATGTTTGAAACCAATCTAGAAGTTAGCAAACCCCTGGTTACTGCAACAAAAACTAAGGGGATTCTTCCATTTCATTTTGGACGATTGCAAACATTTGACTCATGGCAAACACACGTTTATGATGCTTACATGGTTTGTTTGGCAAGATAATCCTTCCCCCTTTTTCGTATCATTTTTTTGTTAATGCAAACTCCAGAAGTTAAAGGCTAATAAGACGGTCACATGACTTCACGTCACCATCACTAAGCTAAAGGGGGCTAATGTTGGGCTATAAAGGAACTACAGCACGGTCACATGACTTCACGTCACCATCACTAAGCTAAAGGGGGCTAATGTTGGGCTATAAAGGAACTACAGCACGGTCACATGACTTCACGTCACCACCGCTAAGCTAAAGGTGGCTAATGTTGGACTATAAAGGAACTACAGCACGGTCACATGACTTCACCTCACCACCGCTAAGCTAAAGGAGGCTAATGTTGGGCTATAAAGGAACTACAGCACGGTCACATGACTTCACGTCACCATCGCTAAGCTAAAGGTGGCTAATGTTGGGCTATAAAGGAACTACAGCACGGTCACATGACTTCACGTCACCACCGCTAAGCTAAAGGTGGCTAATGTTGGGCTATAAAGGAACTACAGCACGGTCACATGACTTCACGTCACCACCGCTAAGCTAAAGGAGGCTAATGTTGGGCTATAAAGGAACTACAGCACAGTCACATGACTTCACGCCACCACCGCTAAGCTAAAGGAGGCTAATGTTGGGCTATAAAGGATCTACAGCACGGTCACATGACTTCACGTCACCACCGCTAAGCTAAAGGAGGCTAATGTTGGGCTATAAAGGATCTACAGCACGGTCACATGACTTCACTTCACCACCGCTAAGCTAAAGGTGGCTAATGTTGGGCTATAAAGGAACTACAGCACGGTCACATGACTTCACGTCACCACCGCTAAGCTAAAGGCGGCTAATGTTAGGCTATAAAGGAACTACAGCACGGTCACATGACTTCACGTCACCACCGCTAAGCTAAAGGAGGCTAATGTTGGGCTATAAAGGAACTACAGCACGGTCACATGACTTCACCTCACCACCGCTAAGCTAAAGGCGGCTAATGTTGAGCTATAAAGGAACTACAGCACGGTCACATGACTTCACCTCACCATCACTAAGCTAAAGGTGGCTAATGTTGGGCTATAAAGGAACTACAGCACGGTCACATGACTTCACCTCACCATCACTAAGCTAAAGGTGGCTAATGTTGGGCTATAAAGGAACTACAGCACGGTCACATGACTTCACCTCACCACCGCTAAGCTAAAGGCGGCTAATGTTCAGCGTGATGACGTTTAGTCCTCTCATTTAGACACTTGTTAGCGACAGCCTTATTTGGTACATGTAAAGTCTTTAAAATCCACTAATGTAGTATGTATTGACCTATTAGAAGTTCATGCGGACATAGTATGAATCTCTTAAGCTTGTATTAACCACAGATCTTATTTCAGGTATCTTACCAAAAACCTATTGTAAAGAAAATAGCTTTGAGACCATTATGTCTGTACCAAATGTAATGGAATAATATTAAAAATAAAGGTGTACATTTAGAGGATAAGTCATTTGGCTTCTCCCTTGCAACACCAATACTGTATGTGCAAAAGTCAAGACAATCCATCCACTACTTTGTATTTATAAAATGCAGTCTGTTTAGAAGTAGTGTAATTATCTTTGCTAAATGATATGCCTTTGTGTTAGTATGTGCCTGAGACATCGGTATCATTTGAGATGTGATATATTAAACACTCCTCTACACTGTACACGGTGTTCCACCAGATGATTTTTAATTAAGTCTGTTGAATCGTTTTACAGCACAAAACATGCTCTGCTCTTTTAGCACAAATCAAGTTGAAGCTTTTAGGGACTCTGAGCTTCAGAGGAGCTTTTATCAAGAGCTGCTCTCCCTCTGCAGCCTCCTCCTGCTCTTCAAGACAAATGTTCCCTGTGATTCCACTTTCTGACACCGTGAGAATGAATCCATCTTTTTTATTAGTTGTTTTTTTACATCTGTACACACAACATCTATTGCACGTCTGTCCGTCCTGGGAAAGGGATTCCTCCTCCTCCAAAATTCTAACAATTTCCCCGATTATTGTGGGGTTTCTTGGGGAGTTTTTAAGTTGTAAAGAAACACAAACTACACAATTGTCCTCATGCAGGAAGTGATGTAAGAACAAATCAAAAGTCAAAGTCAACTTTATTGTCAATCTGTCAGTTTGTGTGTACAGACAGAGAGATCGAAATACCGTTTCCCACAATCCCGAATACAAAAATACGTATAAAATATGTATAAAAGATGTATATCCTATATATACACAATCAACAGACACATTTATACATATGCACACATTAGGATAAAAACACAACAATCAATATATACAAAATAACAGTCACTTCAATATCTTTGGGAATGTACATTAGTGCAAGATTGTCCATAGCAGCGTAAAAAGTGTAAAAAGGTTGCTGGAATTGAGTGTCTGAGTGTTTGTGGGGAGTTAATGTTCTTCTGTGTCAAAAAAAGCAGCGTCTCAATGCTGAGAAAAGGCGTAAAATAAGTAGTTTTGACTCGAGTCGTTCCCTCTCTTTTCCCAACAGGAGAGGTTCTTCGTCTCGGGAGGATCTCGGGTCACACGCTGAACGGGGGCTGGGCGTCCTGGAGCTCGTGGTCTCAGTGCAGCAGAGACTGCAGCCGGGGGATCCGCAGCCGGAAGAGGACCTGCTCAAACCCAGAGCCCAAACATGGAGGTCAGACCTGCCTGGGGGCGCTGCAGGAGTACCAGGAGTGCAACATCAGCCCCTGCCCAGGTAACACATGCATCCTCCTCAATCCATCTGTTTTATACACAGGTTTCTTCATTTGGATTGTCTGTGCTGTAATTGTATTATCTTTTTTATACATCCATACACACAACATCTATTGCACGTCTGTCCATCCTCCTGAATCCATTTTTTTTAATACACGTTATTTTGTATTGACCTTGGGTGTCCTGAAAGGAGCTATATAAATCTAAGTTATTGTTATTATCTATTCTGTCCGTCCTGGGAAAGGGATTCCTCCTCAGTTGCTTTCTCACAAAATTATAACATTTCTCTGCGATAATTGTGGGGTTTCTTGGGGAGTGTTGTATGCTGTAAAGCCCACCTGAGACATGTGTAATTTGTCAAATTAGGATGTAAAAATAAAAAAAGTGTCTTTTACAAAAGTTCTAAAGACACCAACTACACAATAGTCCTCGAGCAGGAAGTGATGTAAGAACAAATGTCCTCTTATTTGGCGATTCACCAATGTTTTTTTGTCTCTAAGAGCATTTTACGATAAAGGCTAAAGGCACTATTACTTCCTCCTAAGTGTTTGTCCAATGCAAGGATGTTTAGCATTTAAGGATCATGCCAAACGTCATTTGAATCATTGAATCAAAGCAAATAGAAGTAGTAGAAAGTAATTATAAGGGTTGGATTATTAAATATGTGGGATAAAGAAATGATAATGGTCTATTCATCCTAATAAAGACATTAAAAACCCTCAGAGGAGGATATTGTGTGCGTTCAGCTTCTGAATGTCTTACTTCCCGCTCTTAGATGCTTTAAGATTGTCTTGTAATGCCAGTAGTAAAGCTGAAGAGAAAATTCTAAGAAATTATCTGAGAAATTAGAGGTACGTTGTTGCACGAGGAAAGAGGACAGCGAGAGATAAGAGCAGAAGTCAATTACATATCCAGCTTCCTCTTCCCTCAAAAACAGATATAAATACACACTCCTGCACTCAAGCTATGTTTCCCTGATTAACGGATAAAGAACTGCAGTGACTTCAAATCATCAGGAACCACAAAAGAAATCAGTCGCAGATAAGAGCTGTGACGAAGACCCCAATTTACACCAGGAATCAGAGACAATCCCTGTGGCGCTCCACTGTGTAATTACAATGCCGGGTAATTATACTGTCAGCCTTATTCTGTTGTGAAAAGCTCTGAGACGATGCATTCTCAACACTCCTCCAACAGAAGAGTGGGAAGAAGCTTTCTAATTAAAAGAGAAGTCTGTCGAAATGGAAATCCTGTGCTTAGTTTGGCATGAGGCGCACCTGGTGTCAAGCACACAAACACAAATGTTGTGTCATGTTTTTTATCAAGACCCCTGGAGAAAAGCTGAAGTAGCTCTCTTAAAATCCTGATTCTACACGTCACTTTCAGCAGGAGTGCTTTGCTGCTACCGAGCAAAAATGCTAAATATACAAATAAATGCTCTTTTAATTGTACCCTCTTATGTTCTGCTATTTTTACCTGTTAGAGTATTTCTTGTAAGGTGTCCTTGGTTGCCCTGCAAGGTATCTCCAAAAAATGTGTAAAACAAGTAGTAGTATAAGTAGTAGTAGTATACTAGTATTAGTAGTAGTAGTATAAGTATAGTAGTAGTAGTAGTATAAGTATGATAGTAGTAGTAGTAGTAGTAGTATAAGTAGTAGTAGTAGTATAAGTAGTAGTAGTAGTAGTAGTAGTATAAGTATTAGTAGTAGTAGTATAAGTATAAGTAGTAGTAGTAGTATAAGTAGTAGTAGTAGTAGTATAAGTAGTAGTAGTAGTAGTATATAAGTAGTAGTAGTAGTAGTATAGTAGTAGTATAGTAGTAGTAGTAGTAGTAGTAGTAGTATAAGTATAAGTAGTAGTAGTAGTATAAGTATGAGTAGTAGTAGTAGTAGTAGTAGTAGCAGTAGTTGTATAAGTAGTAGTAGTATACTAGTATTAGTAGTAGTAGTAGTAATATAGTAGTAGTAGTATAGTAGTAGTATAAGTATTAGTAGTAGTAGTATAAGTATAAGTAGTAGTAGTAGTATAAGTATGGTAGTAGTAGTAGTAGTAGTAGTAGTAGT